>JAQFVV010012536.1:1836956-2447069 GCA_028023455.1 Epiperipatus broadwayi | reverse complement strand
GCAAAATGTATGTTCACTAGTGCACCTATTCAAACAATAAAAATAAAACAATTCCTACTGTATTTTTATTATTAAAATAAAGTAAATAGTAAAATATATTTAGGGAAATATATATTTTTTTTCAGTAATTTTTTCTCTTACAAAAGACTATTTCAAGAAATTACCATCTCTCCAATTATGTTAATATTTAATGTATATTCTGAAATCTTGTAAAACTTATACATTTAGAAAAATATTTTATTAAGATAAGATGACCACTTTTATTTTTATAAAGTCTCTATCTTGTGTTTGGGAGTTTCTCTGTACTCAATGCAGCATTATTGAGCTTATATAAATTAGTACATCATATATATGAAAAGGTGAAAATCCTTTCTATTTGATTACACATACTATGTGCTTGATAAATAAATTTCAGGATTACATAGTTTCTGTTAATTCTTAAAAATGATTAAATTGAAAGATTTTGCATGTATTAATATATAAAAGACACTAATGGATGTAAATGTCAACAGAGTAACATCTTCACACTCTCAAATCAAGATGCTTCAGATTGGCCTATGTATATAAGAATTTAGGTTAAAGATGGCTGCTCTTATCTTTATAAAGCCTCTCGCTTGTGTTTGAGAGCTTTCCTGTACTCAACACTGAATCATTGAGCTTATGTAAATCAGTGCAGTGCATATGCAAAAAGATGAAAACACTTTATATTTAATTAAGTAAAATATTGCACATCATATTCAAAAGGATAATAAAAGAAGATTAAAATATATATGCTCTCAACATAAACTGAAGATATTTTATTACTATATGCAATCTGTATATGCTCAGCTCAGAGAAGGAAAATTGCTGTTGAATATTAAAATTTGTAATTTTTTATTTATTTATATTTTTGTTGTTTGTTTACATTTTACTTTGGATGGAGTTACATACAGCATACTTCATAGCTCCATTATATTGGTCAAGTTGATCTCATATCCATTTTAGCCTAGCCAGATGTACAAAAATTATTGTACAATCTAGAAATAAAAATCATGCAAATCAATAGATAGAAGTGAGTTATATATTGTAATGATATGGAAAATTTAGGGGTTAATATGGGAGTAATATGGAGAGATGGGAACACATGACTATCATCATCTCCACTAATCACAAATATAATGAACAAATAAAAATAAATATAAAAAAAATAAGGAGAATACAGGATATAAAATAAAAACAGAGACTCAGCATGAAGAAAACCATAAGGTGCATCTTCAGCAGACAAAAGATTAATAATCATTAATTATCAACAATCAACAAAAACAGTCAAAAATCAACACTTAGTCTTGCGACTGAATTTGAAAGGGATCCACTATAGACAGGCTAATTGTCTAGCCACTGCCAAACTTAGAACAGAAATACAATTATCTGGATGCACATATTTAAGTGCTAATCAAATAATGCTAAAATACTGACACATACTGATCATTATCAATGCTCTGATCACATAGTACTATTAATGCACTTACCAACTACCAACTTAATTTCTAATAATAAAATAATATGAAAATGTAGTGCATTGACTTTAAAGGTGATACCTGATGTCCAAACATTAACTCAACCCCTACATCCATATAAGTAACCATTATTTTCCAATCTAGCTTAGGCAGAAAAATCTCTATGAACTGTTACTGTGAGCAAGAGATAAATAAATATAATGACTTATTCTAATTTACTTTAAAATAACTTAACTGAAATGATTTGAAACTTTCAGCTGTTTTGAAATCATATCCACTGTCAATTCAAGAAACAGATAGTTGGAGAAATAAAGAATTGAATGTTAGAATATTTTTTAAACAATTATTTAATAAACTAACTGATTAATAATTTAAAAAATGGCATGACATTATGATATTACAGATTTATGCATTCTTATCAAAAGATATAATTTCATAAAAAATAATTAACCAGTTGATTTTTAATCCTTAAGTTAATTAATTTTTGTATTCATTAAGTTATTTCTTTAAATAACAAAAGGTAGAAAACAGCTTTTCAATTAGAGATAATAGCATTTTAAATTAGGTTATTCATTGTGTGTGTATATATATATATATTTCAGAGGATGGAGGAATGATATAAAACAAAGAAAGAAAAAGCATGTCAAATTTTACAAAATTAAATTACTTTTTAAAAAACTCTTTCTATAATTGTGAAAGAAAAAGAAAAAAATCACATAAATAAAAAAATGTTCAACTAAAAAAACTACTAATAAAATTTATTAATTAATACCAATTGTTACTTAATTTTAATAACACCTTTATCTTTTTTTTTTTTTCCCCTTTCTTTTTTTTTTTTTGAGGGAGATTTTTTAAGTTTAATTGGCAATGACACAATTATTTTTTCAATTCAGGCTAACCAACAGCAAGAGTTTATCCATTTTCTTTTCAATAAAAGTTCCAGATCAGGCTAATACATAGAGACACTAATGCTCTTGTTTGGAGACAAAATTTTGATGCAGATTGCTTCAGGGGAATTTTGTTTCTCCTTTACATTTTTCTAGTGAGGCAGGTTACATGAAAGAAGATGATGTTTAGTTTTTAGTTAAACTTAGCACATGGTATTGTAGAAAACATATTTATAGCTAAATTCATAGTACCCTTTATAAATTAAAACTTATATTATTCTTTTTAATAGATTTGTTAAGACTTGTTTTTTTCTTTAAAAGCTGAGTCAGAAATAACTGTTCTTTTCAACAGCTGAGTCAGAAATGACTGTCTTCAATAGGGCGATCAAAAATTGACTGTTCTTTTCAACAGATGGGTCAGGAACTGACTGTCCTCTTCAACAGCTGGCTCAGAAATTGATTGCCCTTGTCACTTTCTTTTTTCTTTGTTCAATTCTCTTTTTACTAACCTCTTTTCTTTTTTTATTATCCTCTTCTCTTTGCTGATTCATTTGTTTAGATATTTCTTCTGCTCTCTTTTGATTCAATTTTTTTTGACTGTCCATAATCCCATAATTATCTGTAGTAACTAGAATAACATGATTATACCTCTATTCTTTGTGTTTTTTCAGTTGATGCTGGTCTTTTTCATGACCATGTTCTTTCTTCATTTTTTTTCAATTTGGCTCTTATTGGCACATATTTTTATATTATAGATCTTTTTTCATCTTCAAAAAGAACCTGTATTAAGCTACATTTACACACAAAAAATAAATATTAACATTTTAAATAATGCCACATAAAACAAGTTTAACATCACCTCCTTTTCCAATTACCCCTAAACAGTTTTTGTTTAAACCTTACTGTCTCAATACCTGGCTTTATTTGTTTAATTTAATTTACTTCACCTGCTTTATTCTTTAATTCTATATTGTTCATGAATGCATGACTGATTTGCTATTCACCATTAATTTCATTATTATTTATTTTTATTTTAAATATATATGCATATACAAAAACCAAATTCATATAGCAAATGATTTGTCAAAACTTTTCTCAGAGATGTGATCAGCTTTTGACAGCAAAAAATGCATAGTGACTGCCAGTCCTGGAATAGATACAGAATCCAGCACTGGACTATAAGTACACAATGCAGCATGAATACCAAAAGGCGTATCTCAAATTTGAGATCATAAGCTATCTGAAACCCAACAATTAGAAATAATAATGCAAAAATATTTGCAAAGTCCTGCTTCTTTGAGCCTTAGGGACTGGTAAATACAAAACTATGCCTTGCTACTTTTCTTGTAAGACTTAGAGGATGAGGGACATAGTTGGACTATGTTAACTGATGATGATAAACAACAGGAAACATCAAAACTTGAAAGTGGACTGGAGCAGTATTTGAGATAGAACACTCCGTGGAGTCATATGAAAACATTGCACACCCAAACCAATAACAAAACCCTCTATCCAACACCAATAATGAAAGTACAGCTAAACAAACTCCAACAGTCAAAAACACAATTCATTCTCCAAAATAATACTTTGATTTTCTATTCATAACTCCTTAAATATATATTAATACCACTATTTTATAATTTATAATCAAATTATTCTTTAGTCACCGTCTATATTCTTGTCACATTTCACAGTAATACATTTTAAAATTAATTCTGCATCAAAATAAGTTTATTTTCAGTTGTAATTATTGAGGTTCAAGTTATGTGGTCACTTTGTATACTCACTACCAGAACTTGATCATCATCAGGCCCACAGTTGGATCACCATTTGTAATGGTATAGAAAACTTAGGGGCTAATATGGGGAGATGGGATCACACCATCATTATCATCCACACTAATCACATATATAATGGACAAATAAAAATTAAAATACAAAATGAATAAGGAGAATACAGAATATAGAATAAAAGCTTAGAGTCAGCATCAACAAAACCATATGGTGCATCTTCAGCATTCCAGAAAAAGAAGAATCTAATAATCACCAACAATAAAAAAACTGTCAAACATCAAGAGTCAGCTTTGGGACTGGATTTAAAAATCATTCCAGTCAGGCTAATTATCTAATCACCACCAAACTTGGGGGCAGAAATATAACACAATTATCTAGATGAATATACTTAAGTGTTAATCCATCAGAATATAAAAAATTCAAATAACGGTGAACATGCACCTTATGGTTTTGTTGTCTGCTCTTATTTTATATTCACTGGTTATTCATTTATTCTATATTTGTTATATTTGGTGATTTAGTCTCTCATGCCAATCATTGATGATTGTGATCATTCTGTGGGATGATGACATAATCCCATCTTCCTGTATTACTTTCATATTAACTCTGAAAATTTTCAGTATTGTTATAATATATACACAATTATAAATACATTTCATCATTTATACATTTGAAGTTTGTATCTAAAGTTAAAAGAAATACATCAATTTCTCACCTAGCAAAAAGTGATTAATAACCATTTATGAAATCATCAAAAAGTAGTTGTTAAAACAGGCAAAACTCACTATATATATATATATTTTGCCACACACAGCAAGCTAGAGTAATCAACGTATTCCAGAAGGCTTGTGCATAAAATCCCCATCTAGTGCATACTCATCCAATATCCCCAGACTAGTTTCTGGCTTATGGCCTTCATCAGCGAGGAGTCTTGGATCTGAGAGCACTGCATCTAGGTCTTAGGAGCTAATACAACCTTCCAGCAACCACCTTTTATCTCCACTTAACTACAAAACTATGAGTCTGAAACTGAAAACACCTTAATGTTTTCAATCCAAGCCCATTAGCTTATATAGACATATGAGTCTGAACCCAGTTCAGTACCCATACATTTTGGCGTCTTTAGTTCTTTAACAACCATAGCCACCACTATCCTATTAGGCAGGATTGGTTTTAAGCCAATAAACACCACATGACCATCTCCTCTTATGCTTGTGTATAACTATTATTAAAACAGGCAAAACTCACTATATATATTTTGTCTCACATAGCAAGCTAGAGTAATCAATGGATACCAGAAGGCTTGTGCATAAAATCCCCATCTAGTGCCTACTCATCCAATATCCCCAGACTAATTTCTGGCTTATGGCCTTCGTCAGTGAGGAGTCTTGGATCTGAGAGCACTGCATCTAGGTCTTAGGATCTAATGCAACCTTCCAGCAACCACCTTTTATCTCCACTTAACTACAAAACTATGAGTCTTAAACTGAAAACACCTTAAGGTTTTAATACAAGCCTATTAGCTTATATAGACATATAGCTTGCTGTGTGTGGCAAAATATATATAATGAATTTTGCCTGTTTTAACAAGTTATACACAAGCATAAGAGGAGATGGTCATGTGAGGTTTATTGGCTTAAAACCAATCCTGCCTAACAGGATAGTGGTGGCTACAGTTGTTAAAGAACCAAAGACACCAAAATGTATGGGTACTGAACTGGGTTCAGACCCATATGTCTATATAAGCTAATGGGCTTGGATTGAAAACATTAAGGTGTTTTCAGTTTAAGACTCATAGTTTTGTAGTTAAATGGAGATAAAAGGTGGTTGCTGGAGGGTTGCATTAGATCCTAAGATCTAGATGCCGTGCTCTCAGATCCAAGGCTCCTCACTGACGAAGGCCATGAGCCAGAAACTAGTCTGGGGATATTATTGGATGAGTAGGCACTAGATGGGGATTTTATGCACAAGCCTTCTGGCATCCATTGATTACTCTAGCTTGCTGTGTGTGGCAAAATATATATAGTGAATTTTGCCTGTTTTAACAACAGTTATACACAAGCATAAGAGGAGATGCTCATGTGATGTTTATTGGCTTAAAATAAGAATTTGCTAAATTACGATACTTATCAAATAAATTTGTTTTATTTTGCATACATACAAATGTTAATTGTACCAGTAACCTCATTCATGAAAAATATTTTGGATAAAACCGTAGTAGGTAAAAGAAAAAATCAAAGAAAATTAACTGGTAACTTTAATATGTGAGGGAGTTGCAAATATTTGAAATGAACAAAAGACTGGGAAGCTTAGAACCAGGTGTGAAAGGTCCGAGTTTTGGCGGATAACTATTGATAAATGAAATTAGTTTTTAAAAAAATGCAATCTACAGAAAAATATGGGAGAGGGGGTGAAAGAAATAGAAGACTGAAAAAAAGTATATACATTTATTATAAAAATTTGCATGAATTCAATATTCATATTAAGATTTTTAGAGCAAATTTTTGTAATGTGTTCTTTACTCCTTCGATTGAGTTACGGCAACTCTAACCTTGAATGATAGTTATAGTAAACGTAACACTGAGTGTAACTGTTAGTTACGGTAATAATCAATTAACAATCATATGATTTATCCCATGACTTCAGGCGAAACGGTTACTGTTAAGATTAAAGGCTAAATTTTATTTTTATATATATACAACATATATGCGTGCATTAGTATTATGTTACGTAAAAACGATTTATTGAAATATTAACTTCACAATACGTTGACAAATAAAAAATGTTCTCTCTCGTAAAACCACATAGCAATTTAACTATTCTTCTGTATAACAAATTATTAAATGGAAAAAAATCGCAATAATTTAAAAAATGATTTACAGTGAACATTTTCTGAATATTTTTTCCTCTTCCTCCTTTTTGTATTTTATTTTGCCAAGCTTTATTAAATAAATTGCCAAAATTAAATAGATAAATAAAAATGTTCTGATATCTATAATTGGTTCTAACATCTTGTCAGTTGGAAGCAAATATTTATAACTTTCTAGTTTTCGTAGTACGTTAGTTTTTATTTCGATTGCAAATGTAGGGGGGGGGGGCATTCAATAACTTAATTTAAAAAAATAGCCAGTTGTTTTTTTGTTAAATTATTTTCAAATTTGGAACTCATATATTTTATTTGTGCACAAAAAATGACAGTTTACGTTATTGCAGCGGAAAAAAAAAAATATTAATATTTCATTTTAAATAGAGCTCATATTGAATACAATAACCAAAAATCTGATACATCGATTTGGGCAGAATGACATACGTAAAGAAATAAATATTCACATAAATACTTAAACAATTGAATGATTATTATACCGGAAGTTATATAATATGGAAAGTTTTGGATGTAGGAATTTTCATTTGGCAAAACCTATATAATTTAAGAGCTAAAGCCAAGCGTTGATGGCCTAGTGGTTAGCATAGCTGCCTTCAAAGCAGCCTGCCCGGGTTCGCTTCCTGGTCAACGCATTTGACATATGGAAAAAAAAAAGATTAACTTGTCACTTTTAGTGCCTTAACATCATAAAAACTTAAAAATACAATCATTCAATTACTATGTCCAGTGTGGTTTAGCTTTGTGTGACAGTAACATATTCAAGGACTGATAGTTTCTAAATTGAAGATCTAGCTGCCATTTCTGAGACTCATATATCACAGATTCCCTAGTCAACTAACCACTAAATGTTTTTTTTCTATACTTAACTACAATGTATATATATATAATAGTATTTATTAAACCACAATACTATGTATGTCCAATGGCACAGATTTTGTACCCCTATGCAAAATTTCAAAAAAGATTATCTAATATTCACATATTTTTTGAATAAATATATAAAACAAGAGGACAACTAAAAAAAGGAGACTTATGAGCATTAACTTAGTTTGTTTCACGATAAATAATTACTGCATACATCCCACTAATGAAGAAATAGGTATTTCACATATAAAACCACTAAAATGTCACATGATCATTTCCTATTCTTGCACAAGCTGCTGAACCAGTAGCAAACTCTAGCGCCACCCAATTCAAGCCTGAGTACTCAGTGGGTTGCATTAAATTCCAAGATCTAGGTGCAGTATTCTCAGATCCAAGGTTCCTCATTAATGAAAGCACAAGCTAGAAACTAGTTTGGGAATATTGGACAAGTATGTACTAAATAGGGATTTTATGAACAAATCTTCTTGCACCCACTAATTATTATGACTTGCATTGGGTGGCACTACTGTATGTAGAATTTGCTGTTATTTCATACAGTTATATTACCACATCTAGATTTTAATACTTTCTATCCAGACCAATAGCTTTCTATAAATAGTAAAACTGACTTGTATGATTTAACATAATGACAAAGATACAAATGAAAATTATCAGCTAAGAAAAAAAAAAAACAATCCCACTTTGTTCACTAAAGTAGAAATGTTGCCTCATAACTTTCTAAGAAGCTAACTATATATGATTATTATATTTTTAAATGGCAAAGAAAGTAAATTTATTTTAAATAGATCCTTTATGCATCCATATATTCAATATTTTATTGAATCACATAGAAGCCATTGTTAAAACATTAGGTTGTCATGTGACATTTCAGCCATTGAAAAACATTAGGTTGTCATGAGACATTTCAGCCATTGTTAAAGCATTATGTTGTCATGTGATATTTCAGCCATTGTTAAGTGATAATAATGCTACTATGAATTATTGAAAATTCAATTATTGTCTTTTACTGCTTGGTGATCTACAGGGAAATGGTTTCAGCAATTAAATAGAATATTTCATGGTGCAGTGGTAGAACAATCACATGCTATTCCCTACAACTAAGATTCAAATCTGGCCAAGGAAACTTGAATTTTTTTTATGTTTACAATTTTTATTAATCAAATAACTGGCTCATAACTAAAGCAGATTATCATCAAATATTTTGTTAAAATAAAAACCAAACCTTGGCCAGCCAGAAATTGGAAACCTAGTAAGGACAGACTTCATCTTTCATTGTTTCACTATGAGGAGGTGTTGGACAAACTTTTGCTCCACAGTTACTGTTTAAAGACTGTTTTTTTAATCTTACTCTTGCTTCAATACTACTATTTTCCATTTCTTCACACATATTGACTTACATTTCATCAATAAAATCAAGTACTTAAAGTGCTGCATAAATTTAAAAAAATGTTTTACTCATTGTAATAAATACTTAGGCACTATTTGTTAAAATATAAAGATTAAAAAAATGCTGAGTGAAATTGTCTATTTGCATAAAAAAGAATTATAGAGCTGTATTTGTAATTAAACCATGTTAAGACAGCTCTTATAATAGTGAAAAATTAAGGTTGACAAGTGTACCTAGGGGGGTAGAAAATGCACAGAAATCTGTACAGCAAGTCATGAACTATGTATCTTCTTAGCATATTCATTAAATTTCTAATATTATTTATATAATAGGTCATTCCTATATTTCAAGCAACTACCTTTGGGAAAACAAGACACTAGCTTACTCTATTTTATCATCTACAGTTATATATTTGAAATATAAGAATGTTCCATTAATTACAAATAATATATGTATGCAATAGGGCTGGAATAAGACAAGTCATCTGTGAAATGTCCATATGAAAGCATTTATCTACACTCTGTTTGTCAGAAAATGACTACAATGCTAGATCCTTAGCTTTTATTAACGCTTGATTTTCTGGCAAATTCTGGAAATGAAAATTCAAATTTAAACCAGATGTAAATTTAAACATAATCAATCAATCAATCAATCAATCAATCAATCAATCAATCAATCAATCAATCAATCAATCTATCAGAAAATCAAGTCTTATTAAAATTGGGTTATAGAAGTAAATGGCTTCTTTATTCTTAGAAGCTTTTTGATAAGAAGAAAGTGAGTGTATTCATTTATAATGACAGTTTATATAAGATGTGTCTGATTCCAGTTCTACTATATATGTATATAATTAACCTATTCATTTGTTATACTGGATGTTTACTATAATAAATAGAGGGATTTGAACTTAGGATGTTCAATCTACATTCATCCTTTATTCCATCTCAAACAACTGATACGCATGACCACATACATGTGAAAAAGGCTAAATGATCTCCAATATACATATTTTTGCAGAACCAGCACTCATCAGTTGGCCAGATCATAATATCCCACATATATATACAATCAGTGCTCGACTTACATTAAGGTAGCAATTCCTTAAACTTTAATGGACAGGATTAAATCTTCTCATCCTTTCAATTTCATTGAAAAACCAATGTTAGAATGATCAAAGCTCTTGATAGATTTGATAATATAGTCATACCCATGTAGACATTATATCAACCTAACCATATTAAACCAGTATATTAATAGTTTACATCATAGTGTAAGTTTAGCTTATTCCTCTCCTATTAATATAAATGGATATATAATGGTCCAATAATATGAGGAGTTAGATTGATGTAATAACTTCATCAGTATGATTACAATATCCATTCCACCAAGGTCTATTAACATTCCATCATTCATTTTTGAATGAAATGATTGGTTGAATTATTGGAGGGGTGAGAAGATTCAAACCTGTCCATTAAAGTTTAAGAAATTGCTATCTTAATATAAGCCAAGCACTGATTGTATACATATGTGGGAGATTATGATCTGGTCCAATTGATGAGTGATGGTTCTGCATGAAATATTCATATTGGGGATCATTTATCTTTTTCAGGTGTATGTGGTCAGGTATATCGGTTGTTTGAAATGGAGAGGAGGATAAATATAGATTCAAATTCCTAAGTTCAAATCCCTCTATTTAATATATGTGCATGAATATAAAAAGGTGAAATGTTAAAAAATGCAAACTATCATGTAACTATATATAAAGTGCATTTAAGACACACTTGAATTTTTTTTAAAATGTAAACATTATATCTTAAAATTGATTGAAATGTAAGAATTTTTAATCTAATAAAGATTTAGTAATAATCATTTAAGTATTTAATGAAAGTTGAACATATGCTTGTTAAACTTTGTAAAGCTTTTAAAGTAAATTTATGTAATAGATATACAAAGCTATAAAGGATCACAGTATTTATTTAATATCAAATACTAATTGATAAAAATACTAAATAAGAAAAGCTTCAGTGTAGATTTATCTTAAAGCTAAGCACTTTTAATATCTTGGTTATGATATCATATTCATAGCAATGATTAGCGGACAGTAGAGTGATGAGTATAAATAGAATGTAAATTTATGTAAATGTATTCAAATGAATTAGATATAGAATGTAAATTTATGTAAATGTATTCAAATGAATTAGATAACCCATTTTTTAGAAAGAGGTAAATAGGATTCCTTTTTATTTATGAGTTATTGATAATGTACCATACCTCCTTTATATTGCACTTGGAGTCATTTTATTCGATGCATACCATTCTCCTGTCCACTACTCATTGCTATGAATATACCATAATCAAAATATCAAACATGCTTTGTAGGACTTAGAATTTAATTACAATTCATTTGGAAAAGTTTATCAATTTATTATCAAATATTAAACAAGATAATTATTAAATGCATTCAAGCAGATGTAGTATTCAGACAATTACATAAATAATATTATCTCAAACTAACCCTATCACATGTTTGATTTTTCCAGGCTGTTCAAAGTTCATTTGCTAGAAAGTCCATCTATCTCCCCAAAGAGTTATAAGGATGATATTTTAGATGTGATAATATATTAAACTATTTCCATCATCTTTCATTAAATGTTGAATGTATAGAAAATTGTAAACTTTATGTAAACTTTTCCAACTACAATTAACTGTCAGTAATAACACATGAAGATAACACATATAAAATACCATCATCACAAACCTTCAGGAAGACAGTAATTTGTCAGTTTTTCCACCTCCATCTGTCTGGCTGCATTGTTTCCTTTCATCTCTTGACTTTTCCATATATCATGTTCATGATACGACTAAAGAAAGAACATTTCCAACTTGGCTATTTGTTATTCAAATGAGAGTTCATCTCAAAAAATTCCTTTATTATAAATATTTCTCTTCAATATCATTTAAAATTTAATGCAGAATACAACATATTCATGTAAAAGTAGCGTAATCAGCATTTTAATGGTTTTGGCTTTAAAAGCTTTAATTACTTATCTCAATGATAGAATGATTGTCTCATGAGGAGAAAATCCTCACAAAGCAAGATGACAAAAAAGTAATGTCAAACCAATCAAAATAATAGTCTATCTGTCATCCTGTCACATGACAGAAAATAGAATGACATATATAAGCATCAGCTTAATAACAACCAGGAAAAACTAGTCAATATTTTTGATGAAGACAGTTGAGATTCTTATTATAACTATGTAGATGGACAGACAAAGTAATCATTCAAAAAAGATCAGTAAATGGTTGTCAACATTTATTTTGTTAACCTTTTGATAACAACATTATTATCATTTTCAGGTGATAATGATTGGATTTAAAAAAAAAAAAATGAAATGTAACTTTATAATTAAAAAACAAATTTCAAAATCAGTTTAAAAATATGCTTAAATTATAATATATCAGTGGGAATTATTTTCATAATTCTTGAATGATGAGATGGATAGGTGGAAGAACTGCCAAATTACTTGCAAAATGACAATGTTGTTGCTGACTTAGAATTTTTTTTTTAATATGTCAAAGCATTGACCGGGAAGCGAACCTGGGCCAACTGCTTGGAAGGCAGCTATGCTAACCGCTAGACCACCGATGCTTGACTACTCACTTAGAATTTCTAAGTGAAAATATGATGAATAGAAATTTTGGTACTTGTGAGGTTTCAAGTAAACCAAGATGGCAGCCGTATTTTTGATAAACCTACAGTTTCGAGGGCCTATGATCTACTGAAAATCTGTTAATCGGGAAATTAAAACAAAATTAAGAAATTGATTGTTAAATTAAAACAAAGGAATAAATTCCAATAAATTTCATTAAGAAGTTTTATTTCTATTTTTTTATTTGTATTATAATGTAGGAAGTGATGAGAGTTGTTAACATTGTCATATTTTATTTAACTTCAGCATATTTCTTTTTTTTAAGTGTCATAGCATCGACTGGGATGCAAACCCGCAACCCAGGCAACTGCCTGCAAGTGCAAGGCA
This sequence comes from Epiperipatus broadwayi, assembly GCA_028023455.1. Taxonomy (NCBI): domain Eukaryota; kingdom Metazoa; phylum Onychophora; class Udeonychophora; order Euonychophora; family Peripatidae; genus Epiperipatus; species Epiperipatus broadwayi. The sequence goes on along the minus strand of JAQFVV010012536.1, from coordinate 2,433,697 downwards.
GTCACGCTGACCTCTCAACCACCAATGCAAGACAGCATATTTCTTTTTGTCAGCAGTTTTTGGTAAATTGTCATTATGATAAAAATTTGGGACCTTCCTGTCACTGAACATGTTCCAGCAGGCTATTTACAAAGGTATGAAATCCTGCTCTTCCAAAAAGTCTGAATTAAAGGTTACTATATGACTGCATGCCACTGACATGAATAAAATTTAGGTATTGTATTTATATATATTTTTTTCATTTTTCGGTTAATAAGTTACCCCTCCCCCCAAAAAAAGAAAGAAAATAAACTGTAAATATTATAAATAATTTTTCCACAATGGTTTTTTTTTGAAAACAACAGCAATAAAAAATAAATATTGTTAATAATAGAGTAATTAGAGAAATAAACTTATGTAAAAAAAATATTGAAGGAAGAAATAAATAAGAGAAGAGAAGAAAAGAGGCAATGAAAACTGATTATCTAAATAAAATCATTAATAAATTATGTGGAAAGAAAAATAGGGCAAAAATAAAAATGAATTTGAATAAAAAGAAAGATAAGAAGATTATATATAGCAGTTAGAATGTGTCAAAAAATAATTTTTTGAAGATTAAAAAGATTATAAAGGATATAAATAAAAAATATAGAAAGAAATGTAATTTATTTTTGAAGCCAGTATACAAAAAGACATTTAATTTAGGTAATGTGATAGAAAAATAGGAATGTTGAAAATATGAATGGAATTTATAGGATTGAATGTTTAGATTGTAAAAGAGATAATAGGAATATGTCACATATAGGTACAACAAAAAATAAATTAAGGACAAAGTTAAAGCAACATTTGAATGATAGGAATTCAAATGTTAATATACATAGTAAAGAATTTGAACATATGGATTTTAAGACTAAGAATGTTAGAAAAAGTAAAATTATATAAAGAAAGAATGATAAAAAAAGTTTATATAAAGATAGGATGAATTATATAAAAGATAGATTAAAATAAAAACAAACTTTAAAAAAAAGGTATATATAAAAAAAGAAAGGGGTGTTGTTTTTGAAGTAATTAGTTAAGAATATAAAAAGAACAAAAAGAAAGAAAATTATAAGTATTTTTATCTATATTGTAACGTTCAGAATCGTATGATTAGCCAACAAGATTCAGAGACCTAGCAAAAGTACTTCAAACCCAGTATGTTCGGGATATGGTAGTTGCGGAACAGTACTAAGCTTTAACCTATTTACCAGTGCTCCAAAATCTCCACTATCCAACCAACGCTCCTGATGCTACTAATGGTTATCATTTTTCTTCGGTCCCGGTGGTCAGGGTAGAAACAAGGACTCTCAATTCAAACCTAACCTATTATGCACTAGACTTTATTAATTTAATCTCAGATATTTCAATATCCCCAGAATAAATATATAATTTTACAAAGAGGTCACTTGTCAATAATGACAATTAAGGTTGTGAAATATATAAAATAATAATTACAATAATGAACCTCAGTATTAGATGTGTATGTGTGTGTACATTACAATGAAATCATACTGGATTCCATGACAATAACAATTATGATTCAATACAAAAAAAAATTAATTAACTAGAAATGATAGTTACACGCCAAGTAAATAATCAGTATTATACTGTGTGCCAGTATAAAACGAAATTTTATATTGAGAGTGATAATATTTTATCAAGAAATATGCCACTATAAAATTAATATGCCAATTTTTGGAGAGCAAACACAATACCTGGTTATATTAAGTTAGAGGCCAAATGAATATATATAACAAATTTATGCGTGTGTTTATATACATAGGGAAAGTAAAGTATATATGTATTTGTCATTACAATATTTTATTGTTAGTCTTCTCAGCAGGAGTTATGGACAAAAGCATAATGTTATTACCCTTTATTATTAATAATTATATGAAAAATATGGCTTATCTATTTCCCACAGAATTAACAACAGGTATGATTAAGAAATCCAATTACAGCGTTCAGTAGCGTCGGGGTTTGAATCCTGTGCTGGCTATATTATTAGCATTGGCAAACGTGGGCCAATCTTCTTTGTCGAGCAGTAATGTATATTCCTATAGTAACACATCCGCATTCAGCTTGGCTTGTGTAGGAAATAATAGAGCGTGGGTTTTGAATCACTATCTTTATAGAGTATACCCATTCATCGGCTCAAAGAAAGGCATGTCTGTCTCGTATCGCCAAGATCGGTAAAATATCCGCGTGGCAGACTGCATAGCAATACTCGACATATTTTTATTATTAAAAGCCATATAGGCACAGATCAATGTATTAAGCTACTGATATATTTGCCCATTAAAAGCATTAATTTATATCTGCATAGATGTTTTTCCTAAACCTGTCTTTAATAAGTAATAATGGAGAAATCCGACAACCATATCTTACAGGCTATAAAATGCCCAAGTATTTCAAATATGAATCTAAACTATAAAATGCTAAGGAGGCAAGAAAAATACTACTGCTGAGATATTTCTTTCCCCAAATGCATGCCTCACTAAATATACATATAGAGTGAGATGAACTCATATCTTTGCAATAAGTAATATTGCCTATTTTAAATTTTAAAAGAAGAACTAACATTATTATCATTATTATTTTTACATTTAGATAAACGCATACACACTTATATATATATACCATTCTACCTTCTTTAATTGTCACAAAGAATCTTAATTTAAATCAAATAAAATAATTTGAACACATTTATATTTTTAATTTCTTTACCAAGATACTGTGATTATGCATATACGGGAAGAGGGCGGATTTTTTTTATATATTTGATTTCTTTTCTATCTCTTTTTTTATTATTAAATAAATGACATTTTTCACTAAGTCAGAATTAGATGGATTTAAGAAATTTAACTTTGACTGATTCTTATTTTATCATTCAAAATGAATCGTTACCCCTTTCCCACTTTAGATTCGGGATAAAACAAACAAATTTTTATATAAATTAGTTTCATAGTGTAATATCATTTATACCCATATTTAACTAAATTGGCACAAAGAAATTAATCAATCAAATATATATTATATTTAAAAGAACATACCGGCATATCTCAAAATAAAATATAGAAAAGCTGCAATTTTAAACTCTCTAATAATCTTTTTGTTCTACTTAGAATTATACATTACATTTTTTTCTGTTGTTTGAACCATTAATAAGTAATGGTTAAAATTTAAATTGACTTGTTAAAACAATAATAAAAATAAACTAAACACTCATATATGTATAACCGTCCTATTGAAACACATTTTCTTAAGATAGTCTTTTGCGAATTTTATGAATCTAATGAAATTAAATGTTCGCATTTTTTTTTTTTATAGAAGGTATTTTTAAGATATAAATAATTTTTTTTTTTTTTAAAGATAGAAAGTTTATACTTGCGATGACAGTGTCACTTTTGCTTGATGCAGATTTTTTCTGCCGATTCATTCATTGACAGGGTCGGCCTTGGGCTTCACTGGATTCAGAATAGACTGGCTTCAGGTTGCTTCTCTATTTTTCTTCGATGGATCATTGTGTCACTTTGATTGAGGCAGATATTTTTTCAGGTTCATTCATTATTAGGATCGATCTTTGGCTCTGTCGAACTCAGGATAGGCTGGCTTCAGGTTGCTTCTCTTTTTCTCTCATAGCAGCAGCATGGGATTTGTCTCTCCTCCTCTTCTTTCGATGCATTTTTCTGGAGACTTTCCAGAGAAAGGAAAAGTAGTTTGTACTACTCAAAAGTCATATCGTGGATCTTTTCTCTAACTGCTTGACTTTTAATTAATTAACTGCTTGACTTTGAATTAATTAACTGCTTCTAACTGCTTGACTTTGCATTAATTCTCCAACTGCTTAACTTTGAAGTTAATAATTTGAATCAATTACTCTCCCTGCTTGACTTTGAAGAATTTGAATTGAATTGCTTTTCCTGGTTCTTTTTCTTTGCTCTATATATAATATTTTTTCCCAAGCAAGGCTTTGTTTTCTATATATATATATTTAACACCTATAATATATTTTCCTTGGTTAGAAACGAAAACAGACCGCATGATTGATTTTTCCTTTTTTTAATTACATCAGTTTAAAGATTTTTAGGATTTACATCAGTTTGAAGATAAGAAAACAATTCAACACTCCCATGCAACTAGCTGCATTGATCTTTCAGTTTAAAGATAAGAAAAACAATTCAACACTTCCTTGCAACTAGCTGAGTTGATCTTTTACCAAAAAATAGGTGACCCAATCGAGATAAGATTACACAAAGTTATAAAATCTTACTTGCCTTTTAATTGCCTCAAGGATGAGATAAATGAATTCACACTTACATGCAACTATATTTTTCAGAATGTTTATGAAAAAAAAACAACAGAGTCATCAAAATGTTATTCGCCAAGAACAAACTGCCTTTAGGATAAAGATATACGACAATGGAAATATATTTTTCTTTCCAAAAATATATACATAAAAAAATGCACTTCAACAGAACAATTTACACATACATAAGTCCACTCATTCGTAAAGTCATACACCTGCACCTGCATATATCCCCTTTAGCAAACAAGCAAAAATAAAAAAAATGAAAAATTAAATATGAGTTTTAAAATATATATATGTATACTAATTTTACCAACTAACATGAAGCTCTGTGTGTTCATACACACTGAACGCTTCAATATAAAGGAATGATATTGACGTGTAATGTTTTTAAATAATCAAATAGCAAATTGTCTGCAACAACTCTATTTCTACAGTTTGCTAATGTTCAATTCCCTCGATGTTCATTCAGATTGGCTGCTACAAAAATGGTTCACAAGGGGCAAGGTTTACACACACCTTGACCCCAGTCCAGTCTAGCTGCACACAAATGCTTCATAGTATAGCACTGTGACTGGCCTTAAGCTCCTTAGAGCTTCCATCTCTGCAACAGTCTACCAGTAACTCCACTTGAAAACCACTGGAAACTCAACTCTTTATTCAGTTGCTATCCAGATGGTTTTCCTCAGGCTACAGACTCCCATCTCTGTGGGTTCTTCCAGCTATATTTGTGGACTACATTTCCACTGAGTGCTGTACTGTACATTAACTGCAACCACTGATGCTAGATATCTGCTGCTGGAATTGAACAGGAACATCTACTGGAGATGCACTCAAATACTGCCTCTTTGTAATTGTTACACAGTCTTTTTATAACTTTCTGATAACTGCAGCAATTAATTACATTGTCCAATAAGGTAATGTCTCTTATCTAGAAATATTTTCAATCAGAAAATATTTCTTGGAATTATCATTCACCAATACGTTAATACCTTAATTAAATTCCTCAGTCATCAGTGTGCGATCTAAAAACAACCTCTCGAATAAATACTAGTTTTTCTGGAGTGCACAAACTTGCATTCAATTTTTACAAAATACAACACCTTCCCCCACTCCAGAAAAACTCTTGTTGTGATTCCTTGGTGTTTTGTTTTTCTATTCCTACTTGGAGGAAACATATTTCCTGTTATTTCACTCAAAAATGCTCGATTCCAAACTGCTGCTGAACTTTTTTGCCAGTTACATGTTCAATGGTGACTGTGCAAGCATGGTGGAACTCAGCTTCCCATGTTGACTGCGCAAGTGTTTTATTTCCAAACCTTCACCATTGTTATATCACATAGACTTGCTATTCACTTCCGTTATTAATGTTTTACTCACTGGGATTTTCAAACCGTTTCTCCATATATGTCTAAGCTTGTTGTAATGCAACTTATTCGCTACTCACAGGTTTAAAATGCGACTGCGCCATTGATGTGTCCATATGTATGGACTATATACATTAAGACAACGTTTTTAAATAATCAGAATAGCAAATAGTCTGCAGCAACTCTATTTCTACAGTTTGCTAACGTTCAATTCCCTTGATGTTCATTGAAGTTGGCTGTTACAAAACCGGTTAACAATGGGCAAGATTTACACACACCCTGACCCCAGTCCAGTTTAGCTGCACATGAACACTTCATAGTATAGCACTGCAACTGGCCTTAAGCTCCTTACAGCTTCCATCTCTGCAACAGTCTACCAGTAACTCCATTTGAAAACCACTGGAAACTCAACTCTTTATTCAGCTGCTATCCGGATGGTTTTCCTCAGGCTATGGTCTTCCATCTCCATGGGCTCTTTCAGCTATACCCATGGACTACATTTCCACTGAGCACTGTACATTAACTGCTATAGTATTTGTATAATAATAATAATAGTGTATTCCAGAAGTAAAAATAAAAAGGCAGTTTTTAAAAATACAAGTAAAAAACGTTATGGGGGTTTTGATTAAAATATGGAAATAAGATAGATTGTTTTATATGATAACATTCATTAATTAAAATCTCAATCAAACATTCACTAATTAAAGTCCAAAATAAGGATTTACTAATTGAAGTAAAGTAACGATTTCTAATTAAAAACGAAAGTACAATTAATTAATTAAAAGGACTGATAAGGATCAAGCAAAAGCAGAACAAAGGAGAAAAAGAAAGCGAAGCCGGGTAATTTTAGAATACAGAATATTTCCAGCTTGCTGTGTCACCGGAGTGGGAATCTTTATATAGAGAAAGGGATATACAAACAATGGAGGTATAACGCAGAACTAGCGGAGTCTGAAGGTTCCAATATCCGTATAGGTAATTACAGATCTTCTCGATCTTATTATTATTTTTGTACACCTAAAATGGCTAATTTTAGAATACGGAATAATTAAAATATTAATAGACTTTAAGAAGAGGTTTTGGCAAACCGGCCATCTTAGAATAGAACTGTTAGTGGGGAAATCAGACACACGATTATGTATATAATTTCTTATATGTGTTATGAACTCAAAATTGTTATAAACTAAAATATAAATAAATTGCTGTATTCTATTTGTAGTAAAATTCTCTTTATTTATTTAATTTGTTACATGTAAATACAAAGCAAATTGGTGCAGTCAGTTGAACGAACTTGTAGATAAGAAAATGTCGATTGGACAGGGGTCAATATCTGAATTTAATGTAGAAAATCCAGGGGCATGGCCATTATATAGAATTCAGTTGCAGAATTTTTTTAAGTGTGAACGAAATTACAGACAATAGTAGAAAAGTGGCAGCTTTATTATGTTTGTCAGGGACGAGATTAATAGGAATAGTAAATAAGTTATTTGAGGGACCTATTTCAGACTCAGTCGAATATGAAGAAATAGTACAGAAAATAACAGATTATTTCAGCCTGCAACTGTCTAAATTCATAGCAAGATTGGCATTGCATAACAGAAGGCAAGCAAACGGTGAAAAAAATAAAAGAGTATGACATAGCATTAAGGCAGTTGATAAAAGACTGTCAATATGAAAATTATGGTGACCAAGCTTTATTAGATCAGTTGCTTTGGGGAATGGCAGATGAAAGGTTAAGACAAAACCTATTAACAGAATCAGATTTGACTTATGAATTGGTGATCAAAAAGGGTAACGCTTTTGAAGCAGTTTTAGAATAGGCTGCAGCATTTAGAAATAAGACCGAAGTAGAATATAGAGTGACTATATATAAAACGGAAAATAGTTTTATGCATACATCACTGAAGGCAGACAGAGAAAAAAATGATGTATGGAAATGTTATTGTTGTGGAAAAACAGGGCACGTAGCCAAATACTGTCGATGGCAGAAGGAAAATTGTTATAACTGTGGGAATAAAGGTCACTTAGCGAAGGTTTGTAAGAAACCAAAACAAAAAGAGAAACTAGATACAGAAAACCAAAGAGAAGTGAAGTATGAGCAAGTTAATAGCACATCGGACAATACATGGCAAGACAAAAGCCAGTATGTACTAACAGTTATAATAGGGAAGAAGGAAGTAATAATGGAAGTCGACAGTGGATCTGGTATTTTTTTAATTTCAGAAAAAATTTGGAAAGAAATACATATAAAAGATCAGTCGCTAGAAATAAAAAAGTCAAACATAAAAATAAAAGGTATAACTGGGCAGTCAATAGAACTAGTGGGAGTGACTAAAGTCCCAGTTAGTTACGGAAAAAAAAAGTGTGAATTACCGTTATATATTGTAAAAAATGAACTAACCCCAATAATCGGGAAAGAATGGTTTTGAGAATTAGGAATCTCAATAAATATAATTAAAAAAGTTACGGTGAAAAAAGAAATAATGGAAAAATATCCAGACTTATTTTCGGAAGAGTTAGGCTTGATTAAAACTAATCCAGTAGACGTAGAACTATTGGACAATGCTCATCCAATAGTATGTAAACCTAGAAAGATTCCTTTTGCCCAGAGAGATAAAGATGAGGAGAAATTGAAAAAACTAGTAAATAAAGGTGTTCTAACAGCAGTAGAAGACGCAGAATGGGCTATGCCCATAGTTATAATAACGAAGCCTGATGGACAGATCAGAATGTGTGGGGATTATCGTTGCACAGTTAATAAGTTTTTAAATAAAGGAGCATATCCAGTTTCTAATGTGAGAGAAGTTTTGGTGAATTTAGCTAATGCAAAATATTTTGCAAAGCTTGATCTTAATTTGGCATTTCACCAGTTGAAAGTTACCGAAAATACAGCACGTATGTTGATGTTAACCACGCCTTTTGGGCTGTACAAATGCAATAGGCTTCCTTTTGGGATAACAACAGCACCGAACATTTTTCAGGCTAAATTAAACTTATTGTTGCAAGGGTTAAAAGGAGTAATCCCATACTACGATGATATCTTAATAACGGCAACATCTAGTGAAACTTTAAGGGAAAAAATTGCCGATGTATGTTTTAAACTAAATCAAGCAGGAGTGAAGTTGAATAAAGAAAAATGTGTGTGGATAACTCAGGAATTAGAATTTTTAGGCCATACTATAAGTGATAAAGGAAAAAGACTGCTGGAAAATAAAATCAGAGCAGTCAGAAATGCGGAAGAACCTAGAAACCTAAAACAACTTCAGGCGTTTCTAGGACTCGTGAATTTTTTTGAACCATTCTTGAAAAATAAAGCGATGGTAGCGAAACCTATGTACGAGTTATTAAGAAAGAAAAAAAAATGGATCTGGACAGAAATCCAAGATAAAGCATTTCATGAAATAAAAGAATTATTAACATCAGATATTCTATTAATGCATTTTGATAGTAACCTGGAGGTAAGGATTACTATGGACACATCAGACTGGGGAGTGGGAGTGATATTAGCCCATCCCATAGGAGATAAAGAATGGCCAGTGGCATTTGCATCTAGAGTTATGTTGAAAGCAGAGGTCAACTATAGTCAAATAGATAAAGAGGCGCTTGCAATCATTTTTGCAATAAAAAAATATCATCAATATGTGTTTGGTCATAGTTTTGAAATTGTTACAGATCACAAACCATTATTGGGAATATTAATTGACTGCTCCAGAGCATTTAAGCCCATGTATGCTGTGGTGGAGAAATATACTCGCCGCGTATGATTATAAACTAGTTTATAAAAAGGGAAAGGAAATACCACATGCTGACGCGTTATCACATTTTCCAGATAGGAGGAAAAAAGCAAAATGGAAATAGAAATAAATTACATAGATTATATGAACTCAGGTGTATTAAATTCTAACACGGTCAGAAAATGGACAGAGAATGAAAAAAGATACGAATGCCTGATTCAGTGGATTAAGAATGGCTGGCCTAAATCCAAACCGAATTACTTAGCCATGGGGTTTTGGACAAACAGGTTTAATCTTTCAGTTAGTAATAAGTGTATTATTATGGGTGATAGAGTAGTGATACCTCTGGAAGGGAGAAAAAACACATTAAAACTTATACATGAAGGGCATCCGGGCATAGTGCGAGTGAAAGCTTTGGCACATAGCTATGTCTGGTGGCCTAAAATAAATGAAGATATTGAAAATTACATAAAACGCTGTGATGCATGTCAAACTGAAGTGCAGTTGCCAAGGAAAATATTGTCGCAATGGAAGGAAGCAACTAAGCCATGGGAAAGAGTGCATATGGATCATGCAGGGCCAGTGAACAACAAGATGTTACTGATATTAGCTGATGCATTCTCAAAATGGATTGAGTGCCATATAGTAAGGAATACCAGTGCGGCTGAGACGATTAAATGTCTTAAGTCAACATGTTCAATTCATGGCCTGCCAGATTTATCATAATGGACAATGGAGCTGGTTTTGCAAGCAATGAACTTAGACAGTTTTTTGATGCTGGGGGGATCCGTCACTTATACTCACCAGCATATCACCCGGAATAAAATGGATTGGCGGAGAATGCAGTTCGGCAAGTGAAGACGTTTCTGAAGAAAATGAACACTACTAATATTGATTTACAGGAAAAATTACAGGGATTTATGTTAACCCAGCATATTACTCCATCGACGATTACAGGAAAAATGCCAGTAGAATTGATGTTTGGACGAAAATTATGAATACAATTAGCAATTCTGAAACCAACTGAAATGAAATATACACGAGATGTGCAATCGTATAAAAACTTTAAAATGGGAGAACCAGTCTGGGTTCGATAAGACAAAATATATCAACACAAACATATGTAGTGGAAGGGGAAAATGGTAACAAATATAGAAGGCACATCAACCACTTAAGAAAACGAGAATTAGATCAAGTCCCATTGGAGTTTTGGCAGAATTTGAACAGCAGCGAGACAGAGGAAAATGAAAGAAATATAGAAAAGAAATCAGAAAAACAATATGTAGGGGAGGAACACAAAGACATTATAACGGAAGAACTTCGACCAGAAGCACGGAAGAGCAAATCACCCAGGCCACTTAGAATGAAAAGGAAACCGGAAAGGCTTAAAGATTACATGTAAGTGACATTTATATTTTTGGAGTAAGGGGAGGAATTATAGTATTTGGAATAATAATAATAATAGTGTACTCCAGAAGTAAAAATAAAAAGGCAGTTTTTAAAAATACAAGTAAAAAACATTATGGGGGTTTTGATTAAAATACGGAAATAAGATATATTGTTTTATATGATAACATTCATTAATTAAAATCTAAATCAAACATTCACTAATTAAAGTCTAAAATAAGGATTTACTAATTGAAATAAAGTAACGATTTCTAATTAAAAAAGAAAGTACAATTAATTAATTAAAAGGACTGATAAGGATCAAGCGAAAACAGAACAAAGGAGAAAAAGAAAGCGAAGCCGGGTAATTTTAGAATACAGAATATTTCCAGCTTGCTGTGTGACCGGAGTGGGAATCTTTATATAGAGAAAGGGATATACGAACAACGGAGGTATAATCCAGAACTAGCGGAGTCTGAAGGTTCCAAGATCCGTATAGGTAATTACAGATCTTCTCGATCTTATTATTATTTTTGTACCCCTAAAATGGCTAATTTTAGAATACAGAATAATTAAAATATTAATAGATTTTAAGAAGAGATTTTGGCAAACCGGCCATCTTAGAATAGAACTGTTAGTGGGGAAATCGGACACGCGATTATGTATATAATTTCTTATATGTGTTATGAACTCAAAATTGTTATAAACTAAAATATAAATAAATTGCTGTATTCTATTTGTAGTAAAATTCTCTTTATTTATTTAATTTGTTACATGTGAATACAATGCAACCGCAAGTACTGATGCTAGATATCTCCTGCTGGAATTGAACAGGAACGTCTACTGGAGATGCACTCAAATACTGCCTCTTTGTAATTGTTACACAGTCTTTTTATAGCTTTCTGATAACTGCAGCAATTAATTACATTGTCCAATAAGGTAACGTCTCTTATCCAGAAATATTTGCAATCAGCAAATATTTCTTGGAATTATCGTTTGCCATTACGTTAATGCCTTAATTAAATTCCTCAGTTATCAGTGCGCTATCTAAAAACAACCTCTCGAATAAATATTAGTTTTTCTGGAGTGCACAAACTTGCATTCAATTTTTACAAAATACAACAGATATGTAAAAAGAAAAAAGTTTCGAGAAAAAAAGAAGTAAGTAAATATAGATTATATAATGTAATATATATGTAAAAAAGATGTATTGATAGATAAAAAGGAAATGTTATTATTTTTATGATAAGAATATATACATTTTTGTATATTAATTTTATTTGTAATAATAATATATATAATATGTAATTTTATAGATTCTTGACAATGGCTACAGAAAAGAGGAGTTGAAACATTAAGTGTTAAAGATGTGAATATGTATATATGGTTGATAAAAAGAAATAAAGTTTTCAAAAAGAAAAGGAGAGTATATAAGGTGGTTGGATTCAATGAAAAAACATTATAAAAAATAAAATGTAATTATTAAATAGGACGTTATCTAGCAGATATTTTTCTGTAAACACGAGGGGGGGGGATCGCAAATATTAAAATTTATTTGAAGTAAACAGTCTACATGAGAGATGGATGGGTGAAATAAGAAAATTTGCTGGAGTGTTGTGGAGAAGACACCTTATGGATCAGAAAAAGTGGATTAAACTTGGAAATACTTTTATTTTGCAGATGATTGATGTTTGAAAATTACAATATATATATATACAGATTATTTTTTTAAAAATATATATTTAAAGCAATTCATCTATTCGATGAAAAAAAGTAAAAAAGACAGCGTCTTTATTTTCAAAACGCAGTTTCTTCTGCAGAATTTCTATACAAAAAGTTGTACTTCTCTTTTTCAGATTTATAAAATGTCTCAGATTGATTTGAATGCATTTAATACAAAAAATTGAACTCCGAACCTTAAATCCTTTTCAAACATCTCAATTTAATGTCCAAAATAGAAATTACATATATTTTATCTTACATATCTCATAAAAATATGAAAGTAAAAAAAAAAAAAGAGTATATATATATATGTAAAACTAAAACAAAAATTATGACATACATATAAAGTAAAATATTAAAAGTCATAACTGATATATAATAAATAAATAAAAAATACTATAAACAACATTAATTAATTGTTAATTACTTGATATAAGCATAAGGAGCATTATCAGGTTTCAAATCATTACTAGGGAGAAGTAATTATATATCATTATCGTCAATATCAGCCACCATAAACGAATATGGCCCCTATAACTCCTGAAGGAAAACAGAGACTAAAAATGAATATTGCAATGCTAATCAAACTGTCCGCGAACTACATTTATACTACATGCTGCTCTTTAAATTTATTTAATATCTCATGATACCATATTAATTTTTCCTGCAGCAAACTTTATTTTTTGAAAGATTTCAATATCTTGCCTAATTATAGCTCTATTCTTAGCTATATAAAAACTTTCAACATTGTACTTATTTAAAGCACTTTTGAAATAATCTTTATAATATATAAATGAGACTGCCTCTTTCACAAAATTAATGTTGAAGTTTACTATATAATTACTATACTATTTATTCACTTCACATGCCCAATTCAACAAAAACATCAGAGAATCTACCATAGTAAATTCAATTACAAATAAATCAAGTCAGATGTCACATCTCATAATTTAAACAAGCTTTGCAGAATATCCTCAACCCCAGACTGGTTTCTGCTACTGGCTTCATCAGTGAGATACCAGGATATTCAAGCATTAGATTAAAAATACTAGGACAAGCCCAGCTCTTTATCTAATGTATAACTATTAAGTAGAAAATCTGAAATTTTCAATCATCCATATGTCTTCCAATCTAGCTATCTACCTTAAATAGCCATAAGGGACTGAACTATGTTCAGATATACCATATATTAATAGCTTTAGCAATATAAAATTGCCAAAGCCTTAATAGCAACATGACCTAATTTAAACAAGCTTGCATTACAAATGTTTTATAAAGAACTCACAAATAAGCTCTTAACAAGGTTTGCAGAATATCCTCATCCCCAGACTGGTTTCTGCTATTGGCTTTGTCAGTGAGGTGCCAGGAAATTTAAGTATTAGATTAAAAATACTAGGACAAGTCCAGCTCTTTATCTGATGGATAACTATTAAGTAGAAAATCTGAAAATTTCAGACATCCATATGTCTTCTAATCCAGCTATTTAACTTAAATAGCTATATGGGACTGAACTAAGTTCAGATACACCATATATTAATAGCTTTAGAAATATAAAATCACCAAAGCCTTAATAGCAAAAAATAAAATTTACAAATAAATCAAGTCAGATGTCACATGACCTAATTTTAATTTTTTGTTATTAAGGCTTTGGCAATTTTATATTGCTAAAGCTATTAATATATGATGTATCTGAACTTAGTTGTCCTATATGGCGGTTTAAGTTAAATATCTGGATTGGAAGACATATGGATGTCTGAAAATTTCAGATTTTCTACTTAATAGTTATCATTAGGTAAAGAGCTGGGCTTATCCTAGTATTTTTAATCTAATGCTTGAATATCCTGGCACCTCACTGATGAAGCCAGTAGGAGAGACTGGGGTTAAGCATATTCTGCAAAGCTTGTTAAGAGCTTATTTGTGGGCTCTTTATAAAACATTTGTAATGCAAGCTTGTTTAAATTAGATCATGTGACATCTGACTTGATTTATTTGTAATTTTATTTTTTGCTATTAAGGCTTTGGTGATTTTATATTACTAAAGCTATTAATATATGGTGTATCTGAACTTAGTTCAGTCCCATATAGCTATTTAAGTTAGATAGCTGGATTGGAAAACATATGGATGTCTGAAAATTTCAGATTTTCTACTTAGTAGTTCTCCATTAGATAAAGAGCTGCGCTTGTCCTGGTATTTTTAATCTAATACTTGAATATTCTGGCACCTCAGTGATGAAGCCAGTAGCAGAAACTAGTCTGGGGTTGAGGATATACTGCAAAGCTTGTTAAGAGCTTATTTGTGAGCTCTTTATAAAACATAGTAAATTCAGTAGTTTACACATCGTAAACTGAAAAACATAGCAATTGGTTTTATGATGTTGCTACCAAATTTTTAGAATCTTATGACACCTTGTGATTTTTCCAATGAATTTGCATTAAAACAATAAAGGGTTAATATCTCATATGCATGCTATGAATTTGAGAAAAATCACAGCCTATACACAACTAATATAATTATAGTAGTTATATCACACTGAAATATCCTATCATTCAATGTAGTAAATGTTTCACCTCAAGAGCCAAGCCTGTCTTCATTCCTAAAATGCATCCAAAATGTTTAAAATAATTTGCATTTTCAAATCGATATTAATCCAAACAAAGTTTTGTTAAAGATTTTTTTTTTTAATCAATACCTGAAAAAGAGGTTACATTTTTGACAGTTTAATTATTGAACAAAAGTAGAATTTATAAGTTGCATTTAAATCATTATGAATATTTTCAAGATCATCTTTTGAATTAATAATACTGAAAGTTTACAAGTCAGAATATGATCAAGCTTCTTGTTTTTAATTGGTTTAATTTAAAAATTCTGTTGTAAAATGGATATCACAAATTTCACACCTGTTTAATAAATTTGCCTACGAATTACTCCAAACATCTCTAATGGAAAATATTCTTAATGCATGTTTTCAAACATCTTAAATTTTTCATCATGGGAAGAGATACAGTTAATTTTGATGATTAAGTAAATAATTTCAGATATTGTTACAAAACAATTCTTAATTCTCTAAAGTCACAATGAAACAATTCATTTAGATCCTTGAAAGCACTTTTGCTGAATTAGACAACTATGATATTTGATGGTGATTACTATAGACTTATCTGCCATCTTTATTTTACCCCTTGGAACAATAGAGGCACATGAAAGTTCATGTGATATATTTAAAAAAAATTCCTACACCTCTGAAACTAAGATATTGCCATCATCTTGGAAACTATTCTGGGATCTCATCAGAAATTGCAGCTTTTTATTTTTAAGATTTTCAAAAAGATGGAATTTCATTGAGCTGGATATTTTTGCTCAAATCTAAATGACTAGTTAGAATGGATGTATCACTAAAAGTCACCACTTCCATACTTGCATTATCATTGTGTGATAAGCATGCCAGTAGCCCTTAACAAGCTTTTCAGAATATCGCTATCCTCAGGCCAGTTTCTAGCTCTGACTTTCATCAGTGAGGAGCTAGTTAATAGTTAAACATTAGATAAAGTGCTGGGTTTGACCTGGTATTTTAAATCTAATGCTTGAATATCCTAGTGTCTCACTGATGAAAGCCAGAGCTAGAAACCTGTCAGAGGATAGGGTATTCTGAAAAGCTTTGTTAAGAGTTATTGGCATGCTCATTATATAACAATTGTAATACAAGCTTATAAAATTCAGTCATGTGATTTATGATTTAATTTCTTTGCAATTATTGCATTATCATTCAAAAGATGGCTAAAACATTCCACCTGTTCAAAATATCATTATTGTCATAAAAGACAATAGTGCAATCCATGCACTTCATAGGATTATTATATCATTTGTGAAGTTCCGCATATTATTTCATTGCATCAAAAACTAAAAAGTCATAATCATTGGATTATATCTTCTTTTCAACATCCACCAATCATTTTCAAGATTTTGTGTCATTTTTTGAATCCCTGCCTTTAAATTTCTAAACTGCTTATAAAGGTCCACATTGAATTCATTATTCTACCAAGTAGAAAATAACACATTGTCATTTAATTAAGTCATTAATAATAGAATCGTTAGAAAGGTATTCAAGATTCTTCTATTAAGTGAAGTGAACCCAACATAGACTTAATTATATCTCGAATAGAGATTTTTGTTCTCCAGTAAGATAAAAAATTTGAAAATCCAAACTGGCAATTTTATTGTTTAATGACCTATTTTTTAATGCAACTAATTTTAACCTCAAAATATATTAATCTATGATCCATTCTGCAAACTGTACTTGACAAGTGCATGTGTAATATGAATATCTATTCTCACTCTGACTTCTAACAACATAATATTCTATTAAATGCCATTGTTTTGAGCTTAGAAACGTTCAAATTATTTATAGTAATTTTTCTGCTTAAACAAAATATTTATGATGATTAATTCAAATCTTATTCAAAAATTTAGTAGCATTGGACCATTTGACTTTACAACAAAAGTACTATTTCTTCTGCAAAATCCAAAGTATATTGTTCTAATCACACTCATTAAATGTCTAGGAAAAGAAAAATTCAGTCATATAATTAATTGTACTGATGTCATAACAATATCCAGAGAATAATAAAAACTTTCTTTTACAGAATTCTTAGGATCTAATATCAAAGGATGAGCATCCAAAACATGTGATAAATACCACTGGACAAAACCAATACATCCAATAATTCAAAGAATAAAAAAAACTACAATTTATACCTAAACTACTAATTCAACATAATGCAGACTCCTTTCATTTGATATTTCCTTACAAAACACAACTTGTTTAGCTAAAAGTTTTTTTCTAAAATGAGTTTCACTAAGAACAGTTAAATCACTTTTAAATCTTGACAATTCCTTAGCTACAAGTGATGTTCTCCATTCAAGTCCTGAAGAAATCACACTAGCAAATTTCACATATTCTTTGTATCTGCATTTTAAAATACCAGGTCAAGGCCAGCACTTTATTTAATGTTTAACTATTAAGTAAAATATGTGAAATTTTCAGACATCCATATTTCTTCAAATCCAGCTATCTAACTTAAATAGCCATATGGGACTGAACTAAATTTCAGATATACCATATATTAATAGTTTTAGCAGTATAATATAAGCTTATTAAATTAAATAATGTGATATATGACTTGATTTCCTTGCAATTATAAGACCTTTTAAATAAAGGTTATAAAAAAACTAAAGTTATGTTAAAATGATTAAGGTTATGTTTAATGGCTTTTCAAAAAAGTAAGGGGAAGTGGCATTGATAATAATAAATTAGGAATTAATATATAAATATATTGCTTAGATTATTAATGTACATTGAAAAAATATGAATGAAATTAATCATAGAATTAAATTTGGATTATCTGCTGTCAATTGAAATTATTTAATATTAAAAAAAATATGCCTTTGCATTTGAAAAGTTTTTAATAAATTTATTTTGAGAATTGAGCATTTAATAAAAGATCAGCAAAGCAGAAATTTCAAACTAGACAAGGAATCAAAAGCCAAATGCATGAAAGAAAAAAAAAACAGATATCAACAAATTGTTATATTTTGATTTACAAGTGTCAAATTTACTCCATCCATAACTTTAACACCATCCACTTCAGAAATATAGAGTAATGATTATCAATAATCATTTACTAAACTAGAGATTGTCTTTAGCCTAGATATAAACTTTAAATCTTAGTTAAAGATTAATATATCTGATTTCTTAATTAAACATTTCACATTTACTGAGTTGACCTGAACATGTCACTAGATAAGGTTGCAATAGATAGGTAACTAGAGTCTTAAAGTTCTAAAATGCTAGAAAGAGACCATATGAGTGAGCAATATATGAGAGATATTTTCTGAAATGGTGTAGAAGAATAGAACTATGGATTAATAAGCTTGGGAAACTTTTCAATTTGCATTTGATTGACAATTCAGAAGAATAAATGATGATAAACCTTGTCCCATAAAAATATATTGATTCAAATTAGTACAAATGTAAGGTAATATCATTTTTACGTCTGTTTAGTCAATATTTACTGAACTGCATATATATTTATTCGAATAGATCTGCCAGTATTGCAAGGAAAAGTGAGATAATAAATTATATACTACTAATAGAAGGAAGAGAAAACAGTCATTGTCATGCCACATGTAAATAAACCCCCCACGCTAAACATTTGATGAAACTTTTTATTTTCTAGATATTATATTTAAATAAAATAATACGAACGATTTCCAGCAAGCTATTTGTAAACTAACTGTCAGTAAATGTAAAATGTAGAATGAGTCCAACTACACTTTAGCTTTGTTCGTACATAAGCATACATTTTACTGACAGACACATACAGCATTATATATATAATATTTAAATACATGTATATAGTCTATACTAAACTTAATGTAATTATAAGGAACTTAAACTCAGATTTTTAAACTCTCAACAGTTATCCAATTCATCTTATACAACTAATATACATGATGACATACATGTGGAAAAAAAAATCAATGATCTCGAATATACGCTTTTCAAGCTGAATCAGCACTCATCAGTTGGTCCAGATCACCATCTCCCATAAATATATACAATCAATGCTCAGTTAATATTAAACTAGCAAATCTTTTAACTTTAAAGGACAAGTTACAATCTTCTCCATTCTCTAACTCTTCAGTCATCAGAGGATGAAATGATATGGATGGCTGAAGAGTTGGAGAGGATTGCAGCTTGTCCTTTAAAGTTTGAAGATTTGCTACTTTACTATAAATTGAGCAATGATTGTATATATGTGTGGAAGATGGTTATCCAATACCAACTGATAAGTGCTGGTTCAGCACAAAATAAGTATATTGGAGATCATTGACCTTTTTCACATGCATGCCATCATGTGTATCAGTCGTATAAGATTGATTGGATAGATGTGGGTAGTATGAAAGTCTGAGTTTAAAGTCCCTTATAATAGCATGATATATATTATATATACGATCAAAGCTAAACTACAGGTGTCTCATTCTACATTTTCTATTTACTGGCAGAATGTCTACAAAAAGTTCAGTGGGAGTTTCAGTACTTCCATTTAATCTATATTTGGTCAGGTAAAATATTATATTTAGATATAGTATTTAATAACAATAATTGAAAAGCAAGCCGGATTGGAGGCAAGTAAGGCAAGTGGAAAAATTCTTAACTTGCGTGGAATTAAGTTATTGATTATTGGTCATAAATAAACCTTACTGATAGATTTATAAAAGTCAGACAATATGGAAATGGTGATCAGTAATGAAAGAAAAAACTGTAGTGTTTTGTTTGCAACTTGGGTATTTGAATTCCATCACATGATCTTTCAAAGAATGAAGATATGCTTTTTTTTTTTTTTTTAAAAAAAGAAGAATTTCAGCATAAGTTTAAAATCTTTATTAAAGATTTTATAAATTATTATAAAACGAAAATACTTTATTAAATATGTTTTTTTTATGTAAAAAAAACCTTAATCAAATGAGAGCTACATTAAAAAATCAATGAAAATTAAAATTAATAACCATTATAATAACTCAATTATTTTTATTAAAAGAATAACACATTTAATTAAATAATATTTTTGTTTTTTTTATAATAAGTGAATTTGATTTAAAAAATTATATTAGTTATTAGGCGAGAGTTAGAAAAAGATAAATAGAGGAGATAAAGATAGGGAAAGACTGGTATATCTATATATATATATATAGAGAGAGAGAGAGAAAGTGATGCACTTTTACTGCCATGATGTGAATGAAATGTTCAAAGGAGGAAAGTTTTTTTCGATGATGATAATAATAATAAAAATAAAATTTACTTTGGCTAATTGACAAGAATCTGTAAAGATTATAATCAGGAAATAAATTATCTAGTGATTTATCAATTCTATTATGTGTGCCAATATTGGACCATAAAAAATTGCATTCCATGGTATATATAACCACAAATAGATAAGTAAGAGACTTTAATTTTCACTTCACAGGAAGTAATATTTACTAAGGTAATAAACCTAAAGCATGTGCGGTTGAAAATGCGAAGGTAGCGACCTCTACAGGTCTTAACCACAAGCTTACACATTGGAAAAAAAGAGGGTAGAGGTCCCTACCTTCGCATTTTCAACCGCACATGCTATAGGTTTATTGCCTTAATAAATATTACTTACATAATCAATGTGCGTTAAATAAACTCCTCAGGAAGATAAGTGCAGAGACTTTAACGGCATTCCATTAACACTTAGAAAAATGTAAATCAGATGGATCTGGGAAAATAAATTTGAGGTCTTAAAAAGGCATATAAGACATAATTTGGTGGTTTTTGAATAGTTTCTGGATTGAACATTCAAAAAGATCTTGATTTCTTAAGTGATTGAAACTACACCATAAATTGGTGATAAATATGATCTACTTAATAGATTTTTATGCATTTTTTATGGGAGCTTTTATTTTGATAGTTGATGGAAAATATGTGAAAGGATAGAAGGATCATCCAAAAAGAGAACGTGCGAATGGTAATATTTAATTTTATAATTTGAAATTTGTTATAAAATCTTTTCCCCCCAAATAGATGCACTATAGTAAGCAATAAAATGTTAGTGCTAAGAAAATCGTTTTTATAGTACTTAAAATAAAAGTAGCGACTACATTTCAAAGGAATTTGTTTCTAAAAATATTTTATATTTAACATCTAGAAAATGAGAAAGTTAACAAATTACTCCCAACAGTATTGGATAAGGTCATGTTTCAGTCTACAGTCACACACACAAAGATATTGCTCTGATGTTTAAATGAAAAGTTGAACTAAGGCAAGACTCAAGTCTTTGAAAAAGATTTTCAAACTTTTCATTGCGTTATTATATTTCTGGGATAGACCTCTTTTATGAGATCAAGATATCAGCATTAAACTTGAAATTTTTTTCTGCTGGAGAGAATTTTGTCAGGTAACAATATTGCATTTTAAGAAAAGCTAAAAACAAAACTCTCCTATCCAATGCAAATCTTAGTAATCAATGGACACAAGAAGGTTTGTACATACAATCTCTATCTATTGCCTACTCATCCAATATTCCCAGACTAGTTTCTAGCTTGTGGTTTTCATCAGTGAGGAGCCTTGGATCTGAGAGCACTGCATCTAAATCTTAGTATCTAATGCAACCATATTTTGCATATTTAGTTAACTGATGAAAACTACAAGCTGGAAATTAATCTGGTGATATTGGATGCACACACATTAGATAGAGATTTTATTCACAAATCTTCTTGCAGCCATTGTTTACTCTGGCTTGTACTAGGTGGCACTACCATATGGAGAGTTTGCTACTGTTTTAACAGCTTGTGTAAGCATACAAAATGGTGACCATGTGATTTTTTACTTATTGTTTTAGAAATGGAATTTCCCCCTCCCAAAGGTATAAGCTCATCCTAGCTCAATAAAAGTGGCATCAAAATTTAGTTTTTATTTAGAGCCCCTTTTCAATTTTGCCCTGGCTAATTTATAGCCTTTTTAGAGATAGATAGTCCTAAATTATTGGCATCATTCTTAAGCTAATCACTCAATAGGACTATTGTTAGGTTTATTAGACTTTAATTATCACACTTTTTTTCACGGTAATTTTTTTAAAAAAATAATTTCTGTATGAATAATGTTGATGCATAAAAATCATGTTTTCTTTTTAATGTTTTATTATATTAAAACCTCTAACAGCATTTTATCTTTTTCTGAATTTTTATAGATTTAAGATAGTCAATAACAGGTTTGTTAATATCTATGAGTTTTATTAATTTAAATTAGAGAAGAAATAGAAACATGTAGTTCTAACCTAATGACATTTTTATAGTTCTGTCAATCTTGGGTTTAGAAATTCAGCATATAAGGCTAGTAATCACATTTCTAGTGACAACTTTGTATAGAAGGAATTAATAAGCCTTTTTATTGAATCTTGGGAAGTTTTGTGTTCTTTTATAGTCTGTATCCATTTTTTATCCTGAGATTTTATAAGTTTTATAGTAATCTCTGGATTTTGGGAAGACAGATATTGATTGTAAAAAGCAATGCCAAGTACTGTTTACACCTGAAAATGATTCTCATAGGATGAATTATTTGACAGCTGTGGTTATGGGTTTGTTAAATCTATCATAATAAAGCAAAACTAGGATTATACCAATATTGATTTTTAAAATATCCAGTACATTAATTTCAATCATAGTGAACTATCCATACTGCAGCGCCATGCAGTGCAAGCCCTAGTAATCAATGTATGCAAAAAGGTTTGCACATAAAATCCCTACCTAGTTCCTATTCATCCAGTACCTCCAGACAAGTTTCTAGCTTGTGGATTTCATCAGATGAGCCACCTTGAATCTGAGAGCACTGCATCTAGATTTTAAGATCTAGGTAATCCTCTGGCAACCAACTTTTACCTTTAATTAATTATAAAGCTATGAGCCCAAGATAAAAACACAATAACGTTTTCAATCCAAGTTCATTCATTTGTATAGTCATATAGATCTGAACCCAGTTCAATATCTACACATGCTTGTGTCGTCAGATAAAATGGTGGTCATGTGATGTTTTATTGGTTTTATATTAATTTCAGATTTTTTTGTTTTATTGGTTTTATATTAATTTCAGATTTTTTAAAATTGCTTAT
Source organism: Epiperipatus broadwayi (assembly GCA_028023455.1). Classification (NCBI taxonomy): domain Eukaryota; kingdom Metazoa; phylum Onychophora; class Udeonychophora; order Euonychophora; family Peripatidae; genus Epiperipatus; species Epiperipatus broadwayi. The sequence continues at coordinate 2,410,472 of JAQFVV010012536.1, read as the reverse complement.
TAAAAGCGATGGGTTTATTAATTATGGGAATGCGAATTTCGTAAGTAATAAGATTTGGTTGTGCGAATTAATTATTTAATACTAGTAAATCAGAAAGCAATGGTGAAACATATTTTGTAAAAACAAAATATATAGATAGATTGCGTCCATGCTCCATCTACGTGAAAGGAAGTTGGAGTATGATTTTCAAGTCCAGGAATTATGTCACCTCAAGACTCTCGACCTTTATCACTTATGCCACCTGGATGGCCAGATGTCGCAACAAGTTTACCATTCCTCATTCCAAGCCTGAAGACACATTCATTTCCAAGCTGAAGGAATTTCGCCGTAAGGTCAGAATGATCTCGTCCAGATTTTTATTTGACAACACATGGAGCCTGAATAAGCTGGATTAAACAACGCCAGAGACCACGTCAGACCATCTGGTTGCCTGAGCAACATGGATAACCATTATTTTTGATTTACAAATGTATCATTCTTACATATGTTTTTTTCAATAAAGTTATTTATAAATAAACATGCTATTTACCGGATGATTCATAGAAATGCTGTGGTTAACTAACAATAAAATAGGTTATATTATTGTAAATGGTAAAGAGATAATGATAATTAATCCATATGATATTAAGATAAATAACAGATTAAAGAAGATTCGATGACCATGAATCTACTATATATATGTGTGTGTGACTTTTTTTTTTTTGGAGAAAAAGATAAAATGTGCTCTGTGCCCATGTATAACATATAATAAAAATTTAGAAATACGTTCTGAAAATTATAGATTTTAACATTATTTATTTGTATTCAAACATATGTAAAATAAAAATATTTCAAAGGCATCTGTTTAAAATTCTAAATATATTTTATGATCTCTTAACATCATTATTATTATTATTTTTTACTGTATGTATGATTAGTCTATTACATGAAAACTTAATTTGTCCTCCAAAGTTAAGAAATGAAAGACAATATCTTTTTCATTACTATAGTAACAAATAGTTAAAAATAATATACTAGAACATGCAATATTTCCTGCAGTTAAAACAGACATCTCTCTACATACTTTATGCTTTTATTTAGCTAGAAATTATTATATTTATACTAACATTATTACACAATTATTGTCTAATTGGTAGAGTATTTTTTAATGAAGAACTTAGAAAGAAAAAAAAAGTTTTCTTTATATATAAAAATTATCCGATGAAATAAAACACTAACGCCAAACAGCACATCCTTTTTTTTCATGTCATACTTGCTTGCAAGGCGGCTGCGATGACCTCTCGGCTTAATTTATGATATGCGATAGTTTGCTAATGAGTTGCTTTCTTTATTATAATATAGCATCTAATATTAATCATACATTTAATGAATTCTAACATTTACAACTTCATTAAATAATGTGACACTGATGCCACAGATATTTATTTCTTGATGTGATGTTTCTCCACAGTGCATAAAATGAACAATTTTACACAATCAATATGTTAACTGTATGATTAATAAAATTAAAAGTATAATTAATTGCTCAGAAAATAATTGAGTGTTAAACACTCAGCTGCAGTTTGGCACAACAGTTCCTTGAAAGGTCACATGATATTTCAGCAGTCAAGTGGCGGTGAGTACTTGGGAGATCATATATTTGAGGAATCAAATGGCAGAAGAGCATAAGTTTTTTGGGAGATCATATGATATTTGAGCAATTAAGTGGTAGTTGAACACAACAGATCCTTGGGAGATCATATGATGTTGAAGCACTTAAGAGGCAGGTTGAGCACAACAGTTCTTCTGAATTCATATGATGTTTAATGATGTCTATGATATTCAAGTACTCAAATAATAGATTGAGAACAGTTTCTTTGGATGTCATATGATGTTTAAATATTCATATGGCTAATTGAGCACAAAGGTATCTTGGGAGGTCAAGTACTCAAATGATAGATTGAAGACAACAGTTTCTTGAAAGACATAGGATGTTTGAATACTCAAGAGGCAGAGTGACTACAACACCCAAAAAAGATCATATGATGAGCACTCAAGTGGCAGGTCGAGCACATCAGTTCACTTGGTGGTCAAATGATGTTTGAGCACTACAAGTAGAAATTTCATCACATTTTTTGATCATTTGAAGTTTGTGCACTTAAGTGGAAGATTGAATACAACAGTTCATTGGGAGATTATGTGATATTTAAGAACTCAAGTGGAGTATTGAGAACAATGATTTTTTCAAGAGATTGCACAATGTTCAATAAATTGAATGGCAGATTGAAAACAACAGTTCACCGAAATGTCACTTGATGTTCACACTATCAACTGGCAGGGTGAACACAACTTGGAAGATCGTAATATGTTCAAGAACTCAAATAACAAGTTAGGTACAACAGTTCTATTCCATTGACTACTCAGAGTCTTTTTATACTTTACTCAGATGAGAAATCTTTAATTTTTAAACCCATTACTTACTGATGGTTATTAGCAGCACTGATGTTATTTATTATGATTCAAAGCAGTTGTATGAAAAGGAGTATAATCTAACTGTTATAAAAACAGCATCCCAATAAACTTTGATTTCATGAGTTTGTAATATTGATTCACTCATTTTAATTGCAATAATAATTATCATTATGCATTAGCAGCCACAATTGCTATTCACAAATAAGTATGACATTCCAATTCCAAGAGGGGAAAAAAAGATAACAATAATAATATACTAGAGACAGCTTTCGTGATGATTATGTAAAGCAACTTGAGAACTATAAATATGTCCATATATAGAACATGCTGATCCATTATTTTGTTTATTTGATATTTTGCAATACTATCTTCTAATTTCTTCTGCAAAAAATTTTTCTTTCTGAAATGCTTCAACACCATGTTTAACCACAGCTTTCCAATGTCTTCAAAATGAAAACAATTAACAACACATTTATTTAGAATGTCTTTGAGGTAATTGTTGTAGTGTAAATGGAGTCTGTTTCTCTCATGAAAACTATGCTCAAGTTTATTTTGAAACTACTCTTTAGTGGTCCCGTATTGTTTACTGATGTCACATGTCCATACTAACGAAGATCTGATTTTTAATGGACTCTATTATACTGCATAGCAAATTGAATTGAAGAATATACAGATTGGTCTTACAAAATGCTACTGAAGTTTTAAAATTTTATGGAGCATGCTTAAATAAATTTTTTCTAATGCTTTCATGTTACATCATATCTCATAATGTCCATGTTTTGTCCATATAATAAATTACATAAAATAAGAGCTCTGTATACAGCTAATTTAATTCCAGTTGTTTTTAATGCATTAATTACTATTATCATATACTACTTCTATCATCATCATCATCATCATTATTATTATTCATTATTATTACATAAAGGTATCAAAACAGGCAAAAGTCTCTATACATATTGGTGATCATGTGATGTTTATTACATAAAGGTAGTAATAATGATTATTTGATAGTTTATTTCTGCTTGACCATTTAGTCAGTAATCATAAATTCAAAATCAGTAAATATGTTTTTCTTTCATTAATTCTTCATTAAATCATTTGGAGAGGGATAATCTTTATCTTCATCTGTAGGTCATTTGACAAGTATTGATTTAGTGAAGGGATTCTAGATAGAAACAGTTAATTTCATGTAAATAGAAGTAACTGATTCATCATTATGATCATTTTCAACAATTATCAATCTACTGCAGGATAAATCTCTCTCCCAGTTTAATCTGGTTACTTGAATTCTTAGCTTCTTTTTTTTCACAATACATGAGCAAATATTCATATTTCATGTACTTCACATGTGGTCTCTTCTAAGTCTTTTACAATCTCTTGGGGTCAAATTTAAGCCTTCATTTATCCATCTATTATCATCTATTCTAGCAATATATAGAGTCCAACTCCTTCATTCTCATAATGTTTTCAATGTCAGTAATACTTCTTTGTTTTGATCTTTTCTTATTACTCCTAATATGCCTCTCACCATATTTCATTGCCTGGTTAAAAGTCTTTACATTGCTTTTCTGTTTAGCATCCAAATGTCAGATCCAAAGTCTGGCAAAACACATTTATTAAAAAATATTTCTACTAAAACCCATAGGCACAATTCATTTAAATATTAAGTTGATGATAAGCACTCCATCCAAGTTCAATTTGATGATTAATTTCATCCATTGTGTTTCCATGACTGTTAATATTCTGACCAAGATATTTGTACTTTTTAACTTTCTCTAATCCATAATTATTAATCTTTATTTTTTTCTTCTGAGAAAATCCATTAAACAGTTTTGTTTTTAGCATTTATCTTTAGTCCTACTTCTTACTTTCATGTGATAACTCCTGAAGTTCTGAAGCATTATTTGAAACATCAACAACCTCATCCACAAAATATGGATGACTTAAATAATCTCCATTTATTTTTGCTACCTTATTTTTCCATTTCAATCCATGATGATAGTGTAAAAAGTTTTGGAGATGTAAATTCTGATATATACTTTTATCAATGTTAATCTTCTTAGTATGACTATGTAACCAGTGTGGTTACATTTTGATAATATTTTGAAAATATGGTTCTATCCTGGATTTTATCTTGAGGATTTAGTAGAGATACTTGTGGAATCGAATGTCTTTTCATAATACATAAATTCATATTCAGTGAATTTTTCTATAACTTCTTTCATTACTTGGATGTCATTCATTGCATCAAAACTACTTTTAAATCCAGATTGTTCTTTTGGTTATTAAAATCCAAAGTTCATTGGAGATGAGTTGTAGTTATTTTGGTAAAGATTTTGCGGAAATCTGATAAAATATTGATAGGTATGTAATTCCTAATGATTTCTTTTACATTTCTTAAATATCAATATTATTATTTTTTTATTATAAATCTTTTCATATACACTTTAATGCAATTTTTTATATATATTCCTCCTTTATTTTTCTATGAGTTTCGAATGTCTTGCAGTCTTCATCAGAACTTTTTATAACTTTCTTTTTTCTTTTTACATTTATAACTGATCTTTAACATTTATAACTGACTCTTTTTTAAGAGTCAGTTATAAATATAAAAAGGAAGAAGAAAGTTATAAAAAGCTCTGATGAAGACTTGCAGGACAGCTAAAACTGTTAGAAAAATAAAGGATGAATTATATATAAAAAGAGTCAGTTATAAATGTAAAAAGAAAGAACAAACTTATAAAAAGCTCTGATGAAGACTGCAGGACAGTCAAAACAGAAAAATAAAGGAGGAATTATATATAAAAAATTGCATTAAAGTATATATGAGAAGATTTATAAAAAAGTAATATATAGGAATATATGAAGAAAAATGCAAAAAAAGTAAAGGAGAAGATATAAGAATAATATCTAAATTACTATTGCATTCGTAAAATTATCTGATACATCTTACAATAGACACGACAATATTTTTTTTCATTTTTTTACCTGCTTTTTTAAGATATCAATTATAATTCAATAACTTTCAAGAGTTTTTCCCTTCTCCATAGATTTAATTTCATGTATCATTTCTTCACTTGAAATGGTGGGAAATTTAGAAGCTATAATTCTTGTTCTATATTATTATATAATTGTTTATAAAATTCTTCCTCACTTTTTCATGATGTTATCTTTCATTGTAATAATAATTTCATCTTTTTTTTATTATAAAAATATAAAAAAATTTATTCTGAAATTTGGATACAACTCATATGATGAAATTGTTGATGGGATACTTAAACAGTATTTAAGAAAGAGAAAAGTTCAATGATGAAATGTCCTGTGCTGCAAAATTTTCAGGATAAAAGAACAAGTCTTTAATTGATTTGCCTCCGCAAACTCAGCAATTACTGATCCTACTTGGAGAATGGATACTGGCTTTCTCCTGTGATGCTCTGGATCTCAAGCCATCTATGGAAGGTATTCTAAGACTTGCTACTTTAGAGTCTATAGGATGATCAGAGGCCTTCCCTCTTGAGGCATTGGACAGCAAACCATCCATGGATGTCAGTTTAGTATTTGTTACTTTAGAGTCTATAGGTAGCTGTAAGTTATTATCATTATTAGGATCAGGGGATAGAATTGGCTTACCAGTATCTTTATTGGATAAGTCATGATTAGATTCCTGACCATCTATCTTAGAATTGGGCCTTGTTTTTTTCCTGGTAGGTGGGGAACAGGGAGTTCAGGGTATGAAGAGATAATATCATGGCCGTTTTGTTTGTTGGGGCACTTTTGCCCATCACTGATTTGGGGCTTTTGTTCAGTTTTTTCGCTTTCATTTTCATAGGCTTTAATAATTTCATCTTTTAGGGTACATTAAATAAATACTTGCAAAATTATCTGCAAAATAAAGATAGAAGTGGTTTCAGTCAAATACTAAAATTGTTTAAGCTAAGAAGTTATATGTTGACAATGGACAAATATAACAACACTACCAGCTGAGCCTATTGTAATACTCTAGGAAGTATAAAAAATATCTGCAAAATAATCGCAGAATTGTACTAAAAATAGAACTGTCATTTATAGTATCTACAATATAATTTTTGCTTAAAATCATTATAAAGATCTGTATTTAATTTTTATGCCATGATCCAACAATAATCTGTATTTAATTTTTATGCCATGATCCAACAATAATATTTTATAATTCCATAACTTTTTTTAGTTTATTTCTTATGCATTGTTATAAAACTGCAAATATTTAATATTATTACATTGAAGCAGTACTACTTAATGTGAAATATTTTTCCTTTTTTTTTTTGACAATATCAGATTTATTGTTTGATGGTTACTGTATATGGTTTTAGAATAGTCTACGAGTCTTATTTTCAAGAACTTTCATTGGTTCTTCTTAGGATTATTTTTTTTTAATTTCTTGTATTCCTTTCTTTGTATTCAATCTATGAATCTAAATCTATATAATCTTTTCATGGTTTGTGTAGTATATTATATTCTTGCCAACAGAAGAAGTTTTATAATATGACTTAATTTGGTGTTAATAACCAGGCTCTTAGAATTTTTTTATGCTTAGATAGATAAGTCCAATTATGTCCACATAATTTGTTTTCAGTTCATTGCAATAACAATAATGTAAATATTTTTTTAGCACATATGTTTATTTTTCTTTTATTATTTATTGCTTAACACTACAAACATTTAGCCTTAATTTATTACTTGCTGCAACAAGACATGTGTAATGTGACCCAGTGAGAAGTTGACTACTCTATTCAAGCTGATTGCAGTGCCATCTATAAATTAACACATGTTATGTACTAATATGACTAGATCATAAGTCACCACATGTCACATGACAGTGTGTCTAGTACTTTAATATACAAGGAAACAATACATAATAAATTTTGTTCTACTTATTTTTCCAAATCGTAAATATAAGTATATAAGTAGAAGTTCTGTAAAAGATTGCTGGGACAATCAAAACTGTCAATAGTGAATTGTAAAAAAGCATTGCAAAAAGTAATAATGAATATAGATAATATTAATATTAGTCAATCTTATAATAGATGGTTCTAGAGTAGGGTGAATATAACTTCTATTAAAATTCTCATCTATCTATCTATTGTATTTATATTGTTTCATTTTCTTTCTTCACTTTTTTTTAAACCACTAAACATCACACGATCACCATTTGTGTCCATGAATTATTATCTCTTCTAGAAATATCTCCAGATCAATTCCATTTTGACTTTTTAATTCTTTTAATGATGTCAGTAATACTTGCTTGTTCTTTCACCCATGTATTTCATTTTTGATCTCTTCTCATTACTCCTAACATACATCTTTCCATACTTTGTTGAGTGATCTGAAGTCTCTATATTGTTTTTCTGTTAAGTGTCTAGGTCTCAGATCTGTAAGTAAAAACTAGTAACACACATTCCACAAATAGTATTTCAACCAAGTTTAATTCTATGATTAATTTCATCCATTATGCTTTCATCTGGAGTAATAAGCTGACTAAGATATTTGTAGTTGTTAATTTTTTCTAACTCATCATTATGAATCTTTATTTTCTTATTTTGAGAAAATCCATTGAATATTACTTTAGCCTTTTTAACATTTACATTTAATCCTAGTTTCTTACTTTTAGCTGATAACTCTTGCAACATTTCCCAAGGTTCTAAAGCATTATTTGCAAAATCATCTACATCATAAGCAACATTTAGATAATTTAAATAATCCCATTTACTTTTATTTTCTTAGCTTCCCATTTTAATCGACAAAATACTTATTGCAAAACTTCTATAAAAAGTTTTGGAGATATAAATCATCCTGTTGTACACCTTTCTCAATGTTTATCTTTTTAGTATCATTATGTAATCTAATTGTTGCTGCTACGGTTTTATAAATATTCGTCAGAATATGTCAATATATATCCTGGGTCTATATCTTGATGAGTCAATGCTTTAATCACTGAAAAATGCTTATAGAATCAAATGCCTTTCCATAATGTACAAAACCAAAGCATAATGGCAACTCATATGCATTGGTCCTTTCTATAACTTTTCTCAATACGTGGATATGATTCACAATCCTGAAACGATTTGGTTAAAATTCAAAGTTCGTTGTAGACGAGTTGTAATTATTTTGGTAAAAAAATTGTATAAAACTGATAAAATATTGATAGATCTGTAATTCTAATATCTTCTTTATCACCTTTTAAAAATATTAATACTGCATTCTTCCAATCATCTGGTACATCCTTTATTATATTGTTATATATATATGTTTGCAATTTTTTTATTTTTGGCTATTTTCATTTAAATTTTTCACTAATTATTTGTAATAAAAACTTAACAATCTTAATTAATTAAATATTAATATATGTAAATAATTTATTAAAGATAAAACACTATTATAATTGCATTAAGTATGTATGGCCTTTGCATGCTTTAGATAAAACAAAAAAAATTCCAACGTCTGCTTTTAATAAAGTAAACAAAGAAGTTATTATGCGGAGCTATTTTTAAAACATCTATATTAACTTTAATAAAAAGAATTTAATTGAATTTTATAACAAAGTAACATTTTGTAAATCCAGAAATATTACGTTTACATAAATATCCTTGCCTATCTTTTAAATTTGTTGCCTAGTTACATCTATTTTAATTCCATTTACAACTCATTGACCGATTTTCTTCGTATTCAAGTTACAACACGATATTTTTGCTGTTAGCGCCGCAGGTGCTTAAATACGGAAAACGTCAGCTAATTTCAAATGTATCTATTTTACAAGGCGTGTACGTTTGGTGATCTGAATTTGAAATCTTACAGTCAAAACGATGCAAGTCATTCATTTGTCGGAAATCATAATTACCTCCCCCCTCATCATATAAAAAAAGAACCAAGAATATAAGTATTATATAAAAGTAATAGGTAAAAAATCCATGGCAAAGCAAAGATTTTCCCAATAGGATTCCATGAAGGAAATAATGAAAGAAACCTTTGCTTAGCAGTCGTGCCAACTGCCAGACGTTGAGCATTTGAATAGTTCCCAGCCTTGTTTTGTCATCTGGCTAATCAGTAGCTAGATACTCATTTACTGACCATCGATGGATGATAAATTAAGTTGAATGTGGATCAACTACTTGGAAAAAAAATTTCAATTTGATTGGAACATAATTTTTGTCTTCTGAGTTTTAGCTTTAATAATCAGAATATAAACTGAAATTGCGTGAAGAAATATGTGCTATAAATCCAAATTAGGTCATTAAACAACAATCTTAGTTTTAATAATCAATACAAACTGAAATTGTGTGAAGGAATATATGCTACAAATCAAATTAGATAATTAAACATCACACACACACACATATATATATATATATACAGATAGTGATCAAAATAAAAGAAGCCCGTCTTACCACTCCATCTTAAAGCATTAAATAAATAATATATATGTAATTATATGTTGGACTATGTTCATCACTTAGGACTAATTGTTACATGTTTGTACAAAAGTTCAATATGTTAGTAATAATACACAGGTTAGTATATAAAACAATGGTGTTGAGTGATATTATTACTCTTCTTCAAATATTGATGGCCTGTCCAATGATAGTATTAGCATGGAAATTGAACCCTTTATATTTATGAATACTGAATTGAAAGTGCCTTTGACAAAAAAGCCTACTTAGGGTCCTAGGTTTGATTCCTATGCCAGTTCTGCTGCTAGTTAGTCAGCAACACCTAACAAAGGTGAGATGAATAGTAATAGTCAAAACATTGTATTATATTGTAATCAGTGCACCATTACTGAAAAATGAGTGTATTTAAAAAGTTTACATTTTTTAAAACGAAGTTATCAATTAATTTGAGATGATAAAGATAGTCCAATATTTAATTACACATAAAATACCATCACCACAGACTTTTATACAAACACAAATTATATATTACAATATAATATTTAATAGATGTTCAGATGGAAATATTTAATAAGTGGACTTTACTGTTTATAATTATTTAATTAAAAAGTTCTGGGAAAAACAGTAGCCAATCAAGATTAACTACCCAAGGCTGAGAAAGTTTAAAACTGTCAGCACTAATACAATCAAAAAAGAATAAAAAAGTAAGAAAATCAAAAAGTTGATAATGCAGATAGCTTTAGTATCTTTCTCAGCCTTGGGTGAGTTACTATGATTGGCTATTGTTTTAGCAAGAGCTTTCTAATTAAGTAATTATAAATGAAAAATTTCATGTACTAAATAATTTTTGCAAATTATATATATACTTATGTATATTAAAATAGAAAATCATAAAATACTAGAATACTGTTAAAAAAAATAAATGCATACTAAAATTCTCCCGCAACAAACATGGTTTCATCTATTATCAAATAGATTTTCTCAAACAGAATTCAAAATAGATATAAACACACATACATATATAAAATCAAAATTACACCAAATCCAAAACTCATCTAGACTAGCCAAGAAAATAAAATATAGAACACTACCAATGGTTTCACTGCTACAAGTAGACTTCTCAAGTGTAAAAAACTTAAATTAAACATTACCCACAATTAGTAAATGGAATTATGGGTAATGTTTAATTTAAATATGTTGTTGTTTTGTAGTTTTTTACACTTGAGAAGTCTGCTTGTAGCAGCGAAAGCATTGGTAGTGTTCTATATTTTATTTTCTTGGCTAGTCTAGTTGAGTTTTGGATTTGGGATAATTTTGATTATTTTTTGACTAACTTAGCTTTATATTTTTAATGTTTATATATATATACACACACACACACAAAACAGAAATAGCCATACCCCAAATCATCTGAAAAACTATCACTTTTAATGTTAAAGAATATTTTCATGAGATTGTTCGCCTCAGATTCAAGAAGATTTATCATCGAAGCTTATTTGAATTTTCTTTCTAAATTATTTTTTCCACAAGATAACCTGTGCATTGCCAAATAAAATTTTAAGACTTGTATTCAATTCATGAATATACAAAGCTGAGTTATGATATCTATTTTTAGCTGCAATAATTGCAAGGAAATTAAGTCATATAACACATGATATAATTTTATAAGTTTGTATTACAAATGTTATATAATGAGACTGCCAATAGCTCTTAACAAGCTTTTCAGAATATCCCTCTTCTCAGGGCAGTTTCTAGCTCTGGCTGTCATCAGTGAGGTGTTAGATTATTCCAGCATTAGTTTTAAAATATCAGGTCAAGCCCAGCACTTTATCTAATATTTAACTCTTAAATAGAAAATCTGAAAATTTCAGACATCCATATATCTTCAAATCCAGCTATCTAACTTACATAGCAATTAATAAAGCTATTAATATATGGTGTGTCTGAACTTTGTTCAGTCCCATATGGCTATTTAAGATAGATAGCTGATTTTGAAGACACATGGATATCTGGTATTTTAAATCTAATGCTGGAATATCCTAGTGCCTCACTGATGACATCTAGAAGTAGAAACATCTGAAAATAGGGATATTTTGAAAAGCTTGTTAAGAGCTATTAGCATGCTCATTATATAACTATTTTTAGTTCAACTCTATGAATTTTAACAATTTGATTAAGACTTAATTTACTTTGACCTATATAAATTTTATGACAATTGCAAGGTCTTATAAATTATATCAGGATTACATTTCCCATGGAATTGACTGTTTTGAACCATTTAATAATGAATTTAAATCAAGGCCTTTCTTCTAAGCAGTTTCATACCATTCAATAAATGACCATTCTTAGAAACCAATCTATAAATGGATGATTTAAATGCTAAAGATATAAACCCTTTATTCTCACTAGTAATTAAATTTTTATTAACATCAGATCTATAAATAATATTTCTAATAAATTCATGATTGTGATCCAATTCAATATAATCAGAAGTAAATTGACTTCTTTGAATATAAGTATTAATTTCAAAATTATTGTCTTTTATTCCTATAACAAAAATTCAATAAAGAAACTTTCTTTTGAGTAAAAAGATTGATAACTCTCAGGTCTTATAATATTTCTTAAATTTGTCTGTTTAATAAAATGACTGCAACATAAAATATCATACACCTTATCAACATTTAAATCTAAATATTTTAACAAAATCAAAAGCCCCCCCCCCAAGAATAAAATTAATATTAGAATCAAAAGCGTTCAATAAAAAAATTCTTCAATTTATCTTTTTGACTAACAAACAATCATCAATATACATAACAACTATAGAGAGAGAGAGGGGGGGAAGGGAGGGAGAGAGAGGGAGAGGGAGAGGAGAGAGAGAGGGAGAGAAAGAGGGAGAGAGAGAGGGAGAGAGGGTGGGAGAGAGAGAGGGAGAAAGAGGGAGGGAGGGAGAAGAAAATGATTAATAACACTATTCTCTAAAAAATCAATAACAGTACATCAAAAAAGTAAGAATCAATAGTCCAATCATATAGAACACATTATTATACATAAAATACGTTGGATCTTGTAATAACAATAGCAATTCATGAATAATCTTAAACCTATCAATATAAAAATATTCATGCTTACCTAAAATATAAAGAAATACATTAATACTTCTTACTATGCCAACTGATTGATACCAAACACTCAAATCACCCTTTATGATGTGCTGTGACTTATCCTTTTTTCGAGTCAGTACATAACTTGTAGACTAAGTCATCCACATTTTTCCATTTATGTGTATATTCTCTTGTTGCTAAATATCCCGTTCGAGCCTTAAACAGTAAACTACTTTCCTTGAATATTATCATAAATTAACTTGCACCCAATATTCTGTTTACTTCTATACATATTTAGACTCTTTTTACTCTCCATACTAGTTCCCCATCTCTCCAACTCCTTATTCTTTATTAATGCATCTATTTTTCTATCCCATTCCTTGCCACTATAACACTCAACAATTCTCCTAACCCAATAATACGACCTTTTGTATAAATATACTGACATAAATTCTTTATCCAAATCTTCTGCACACTGGATTACCTTTTTGACCCATCTTATTGCCTGCCCTTTATATTAAAATATTTCAGCAACATGCTCTATGAATAAATATCTTAACATCATGAAGGGTGATTTGAATGTTTTCTATCTATTTCACCTAGCCTTATATATTATAATATTTTCATACTGATTGTTAGATATTTTTAATATTGAAAAACTACCAAATACACAATCATCCTCTAAAACAAAAACATTTATTTTATTAAATGCCTCAAAAGAAAAAGAGTCATAAAATTGAGCAAAAGAAAAATAATTTTTAAAAAATCTTATAAGAAATTTCAAAATTTTATCAACATGTCCCCAATGTAAAATCAAAAATATACCTTAAAGGGAAATATGAGATTTAAGGTTAAAGAAAACTTTAGGAGTCATATAATGGTACTGATTTAGTATGTGTCATAACTATTTTGAAATCTAAGAACTACCCAAAACTCCTTCTGACACATCAAAGTGAGAAATGACATCGATTATCCATTACAAAATCATAATTTTCATCCATAATTAAAAAATTAAAGCACAAATCTCACAATTTTCATTGATAGTTAAAAAATCAAAATGCAATTTTCATACAGTTATACCTGATTCTAATCATGTGACTAAACAGTCATGATAACTGTATAAAAATTGCAAAATTTGCATTTAAAATTTTTAATTATTGATGAAAATTCTGATTTCGTAATGGATAATCAATGTCATTTATTGCTTGGATATGTCAATGGGGGTTTTGAGCAGTTCTTAAATTCAAAATGGCCATGAGCGCATACTATATCAGTACCCATATAGTCACTAGAAAAACTGCTTAAATAAGTAGCTCAATCAATTTTTTTTTATTTTTCATAATATCAATAAAATGTAACAGTTTTATAAAGGAATATGTTGATTATATTTTGTAAATTATGTAGAAATACATTTTGGCTGTTTTGATTGCTAAAACATTTTAGATTTCAGATATCATACATAAGTGCTTCTGAACAACAAAAAATAAACTGTGTAAAGCATCAGGACCACACATGCAGTAGGAAGCCATTCACTATCATTTAATTTTTTGTGTCATTGTTTATAGATATTAAAGTGTATAAAAACAGATGCTTTTTATATATGTAGTGATTTCCTGAAGGTTTGTGATGATGGTGTTCTAGTTCTATTTTTATATTGGACTATTTCCATCATCACAAACCTTCAAGAAAACATTAAGTATTCAGTATGAATCCGATGCTATATCAAACTTTAGACATTATGAAAAATTATGTCTAAAGCTGGCCAAAGCTTTTTATACAGTTTCTAAAAATGTATTTTGATTTACACATGATGAAATCCATGTCCTATAATTTTTTTATGAAGTCAGAAATTTCATAAAAAGCAATTGTTTTTATTACTTTTGGAACATAAATTTTGTGTAAATAATGTAGTGTTTGAACCCATACACAGATTTGCAGCATGTGGATACATGATACTTGTATACATGATTTCATAAATATTTATAGATATTGTGAAGTTCATGAGAACATGTTTTTTTATAATTATTAGAGCATTATATGTGTACCTAATACGGAAAAATAAATTCCAATTTGAATACAGTCAAGTTCAAACCTCTATAAATTTCTAAGTAGAATTTTTTACTTCTACAATTATTTTCATACACAATGAATTTAAAAATTTGGTTCTATCTTATTTTCTGTCCTGCCACTGCTAGAGACGTCATTTCCGCAAAAATTGCAGAAATATTCAGAGTAGAGGGCCGAAAAGCAGACGACGCAACTTCTGGCCACTAGATGGCGCTGTTCACCATGCATAGTACCAAAAATTTTATAAAAATATTCATTCCATAACTATGAGAACATTAGTGTTTCTTGAAGATTTGTGATGATAGTATTTTAGTTGTATTTAATTGTTTGTAACATTTAATTATATAATTATATGCTTATGTACTGGACTATTTCCATAATCAAATATTAAATATTGAATGTCTTTAAAAAAATTAACTCTATTTAAGTTTTCCAGTTACACTCAACTGTTAGTAATAGCACACAAGTTACTATATGCACAATGTTTCAAGAGGTATTCTTCTCCTCTCTCATTCAGGTGTTGCTAGCCTGACCACCTGATAGTACTAGCATGGGATTCGAACCTGGAACCTCAACAATACTAATTTAATACACTCAATATTAATGCTTATATAAACTCATATTATTAAACAACTAAACATCACATGATTACCATTTGCTATGCATACATAAGCTGATAAACCACTGACAAACTCCATATGGTAGTAACATCCAGGGCAAACCATAGTGATGAATAAATAACAGAATGTTTGTGCATAAAATCTCTACCTAGTGCCTGCTGATTCAATATTCCCAGACAAGTTTCTAGCTTGTGGCTTTCATTAGAAAAGAGCCTTGAATCAAAAAGCACTGCACCTAAGTTTTAGGGTCAAATGCAACTCTCCAGCAAACATTTTTTACTTATTATACAGCTATGAGTCTAAAATGAAAACATGTTTTCAATCCAAGCTCATTCTCTTGTATAATCATATAAATCTGAACCCAAGTAAATATCTATACATTTTAGTGTCTTTGGATCTTTAATAATCATAATCACCATCATCCCCTGAGCCAGAATGGCATTAAACCACTAAATATCACATAATCACCATTTACTATATATATATATATATACATATACAAGCTGTTAAATATATATATACACACACACAAGCACAAGCTGTTAAAACAGTATTAAACTCGACATACAGTAGTGCTATCCAGTTCAAGCCATAATAATCAATGGATGAAAGCCACATGCTAGAAACTAGTCTGGGGATATCAGATGAGTTTGCATTAAATAGGGATTTTATACAAAAAAACTTCTGGCATCCATTGATTACTATGGCTTTCATTGGGTGGCATTACTGTATGGAGAGTTCACTGTTTTAACTCATGTCATTACAGGCTCAGTAATTTCATAACCCACATTCACTACAAATTAATACTATTCTGATACCCTATCCACAGTCTATTGATGATAAACGGATATAGGCCAAATATTATAATTCTATGCTATTTTGGCAATAGTCTTATATATGTTCATATGTCTGGAAAAGTATGTTATTCTTCTTTATTTATTACATATATATGACATAGTGCACTTTCAGTGCTGAGCATCATAATCATTATTTCATTCAGTTTGTGATTTTTATAGTGCCTTTATTATTGTTAATATGTAAATGAGTTAATTAGTATACCTGTTAAATAATTGGATGCTATTAGCTCTCTGTTTATAATGTTATTGTTATTTGTGATGTACAGTCTTCTTTATTTTTCTTTTTGCCATATTCCCATAAACATATCTGTATTATTTCAATCAGTTTTCTGCTTTATAATATCTATTTATTATTCTTAATATGTAAATGGACTAATTTGCATATTCTGTCAGTTTGATAATTGAATGCTATCAGCTATTTGTTTATAATGTTGTTATTTGCAAGGTATTAAATTTTCTTTATTTTCCTCTTTATGTTACATTCCAAATATACTAGCTTGAGGTTTAGTGGAGGAAATCTGTATTTTTTTGTGATTTAAAGAAAACCCAGAATATATGTCTGTGTTTGGAGAACGTAAAAAAAAGCACTGACACTGGTTTGATACACAAAATGTCAAACTAGTCTTTTAGAATGTAATAACAGAAAGAAGAAAACAAAGGAGGCTTGGTATATTGCAAAAACAACAGTGTTATAAACAAAATAGCTAATATGAAATTGTGTATGTAAATTAACTTATTT
Source organism: Epiperipatus broadwayi (assembly GCA_028023455.1). Taxonomy (NCBI): domain Eukaryota; kingdom Metazoa; phylum Onychophora; class Udeonychophora; order Euonychophora; family Peripatidae; genus Epiperipatus; species Epiperipatus broadwayi. The sequence continues at coordinate 2,393,210 of JAQFVV010012536.1, read as the reverse complement.
ACATAGTAAGAATAATAAATAGACACCATAGAAGCAGCAAACTGCATAAAATAATACATTTATAATTATAGTGCTTAGAACTGAAAGTGCACTCAGCAATACGTATAGAAAATAAAGTAGAATAACACACTTAATGAAGCATATTAATATACACATGCAAACTTATTATACACCTACAAGCTAGTATTCAAATTCTTACTTCAATAAGAGTCCTTCTCTAAATTGCATACAAATACATATATACATATAAGGTTCACAATATAATTTATATAAACACTACAATTAAAGTTCTTTAGTTGCATATATATATAACAGAATTTTTAGATATATAAGCAATTTTGGATGGAAGCAAACTACCTTTTACACATGTGCTCATGATTCATAGCACATGTGTAAAAGATAGTTTGTTTTCATCTTAGGCCATTGTTTTATGTTATACCACTTTTACTGTGAGTTTGTGTACAGTGTAGCAACTGTTGAAGTTTATACAAATAATAATAAAGGTTGAGTTTGACCTGTCTACTATATTAGTTGGCTTTCCAACTCACCAGAAAATAATGATCCTTGATGATCTTCCCTCATGTTTAATACAATTCTTCAGAAGGGCCTGATGATCCAGAAAATAGAAACAACTTTACTGCATCAATTTACATAGAAGGTCTTCCTCTTGCTGGAATATTTAATCTTCTGGAACAAAGTTTGATCTGTCTTTTAGTAATCTGCTTTCCTTATTCTATTGTTAACTGCATCATGTATTCTGGTTACAATTGTTTTCTTATTTGTCTATTACATTTAATTAGATGATTCTTGAGATTACTTAGCTCTGCTTTTATGGGTATTTAATTGATTCTATCAAATTTTAATGTTCATCTTTCATAAGTTCTCAAATGTGCTAAGCCATATTTAATTTATAGAAATAACAAGCTCTCTATAGTAGCGTATAAGTACACTTACTATATTTATTACATTTTGTATAAAATAAATATAAACAGCCAACGTCATTTATAATATATATTTTATATCAATATTTCAACAGAATTACTTTATTACTACTATTCAAATAATGTTTTAATCATATTAAATTGATGTTATATAAATAACTTTCATAAAAATATATTTAATAATAGATATAAAAATATTTTATAATAAATACTTTATTTAATTTGGACAAAAAATGCACAAAATAATTGTTTATTCAACTATGATTGGACTTTTTATATTTAGTTTTAAATAAAAGTGTGTATGTGGCAGTGGGTGGGTCAGAAGTTAATTAAATCAATCCGTTGTTATAAAAAATAGGGATTGACTTAATTAATTTCTGGATCTCCTCCCCCATGCTTTTATTCCAAGTTAAATATAAAAAGCCCAACTGTGTTTGAAGAAACAAATATTTTGTATATTTTTAAACCAAAGTAAATAAATAAAAGCATTTATTTGTAAATAGAGAAATTTTGAACTTTTTTTTAAGAAGGAGACAAGGGAAAATATAGACTGAAAAACCCTAAATTCAACCCCCTTTAGTTATTTATGTAAGACAACATTCAGTATAGCGAATGAATAGGCTAATTACAAAAGCATTTATTTAAAGTTGTGATTATTTATTAAGTGCATAGGAAGTATGTAAATACTTTTAAGGCAAGGTTAAAGCTTTTTCTTAAAAGTAAAAACATATATAATAAAATATTTATTTATGTACTATTTTCCAGTTTTAGCACTATGGTTGAAAGTAAAATCATGCATAAGTTCATTTACAATATAATTTCATAATCAACATTTGTTTTTATTTCAATTTTAAAAGATTGTTAAAATACTTTTACTGTAAAGCATTTTAATAAGTATATATCACCTTCTCTTGTGAATTACTAAAAACAAATTGAAGTGATATCATGTATTTAACTTGGATATCAAAATATTTGAAATTTCATCTGCCAAAATCTTTAGATTTAAGAAATTTTGGAACTTACCTAAATTATTTGAGTGTCATGTTGCATTACCAGTGATTTATAACAATGTACAAAATTGCCAGTGATTTGTAACATTGTACAAAATTTGCATTGTCAGTGATTTATAACATTGGACAAAATTTGCATTGCCAATAATTTATAACAATGGACAAAATTTGCATCGCCAGTGATTTATAACAATGTACAAAATTTGCATTGCCAATAATTTATAACAATGGACAAAATTTGCATTGCCAGTGATTTATAAAAATGGACAAAATTTGAACAAATTCTACTGAGTACAAATATATTAAACCTTGATTTTAAAATTGTATTCTAATAAACCTTGAAACAAACAAACACACAAAGCTTCTACTTTCAATAAATGAGTTTAAAAAAATCAAATATAGATACATTATTAGGTAAGAATCAGCAAAAATAAATAATGCATGGTAAAGACCTCTCCAAGGCATTCATGAAGGAACAATAAAGTAGACACAAAACATGCTAATTTCAGGGGTAATGAGATTTGAGTCATTTTATATGTTTTATCTTCTAATTAAAATAGCTAGATATCCATTTGCTAACCAATGTTAAATGGTTATCCGGATGAGATATGGGCTTATTATATGAAACCTATTGAAAAAAATGCTTAAGTTTTCTTTGACTTAAATTTGGAATGACAGCTGCATTATCATTGGTTTCATGACCCTGCTACATCAATATGTAAATATGACTATTTAGTTTATATGGGTATTTTATGTATTTTTCATAGCTAAACATTCACATATTGCTTTAATTAATTTCATTTACTAATTATTTTAATATTATCATTAATCCTTTTTTCCCTTTATTTTGCAATCGATAAAATTTTAAAAAGAAATAATTTTAAATATTTTAAAAATTGAATTCTTGTCATTTTTAATTCATATTAAAGTGCTTGTCATTAATCAAAACTTTCATATCAAATTTTCTATATAGATTATTTTAAAATATTTAACATTTTTCTGCTTGAAATCGTTTTCTTATAACATTGTTTTTAATTAAAAATCAAAATTGACATTTTAATTATTAAAATAGCTAATTCTTTTATTCAACAACCATGTGAGTATATATATAAGTGAATGTATTCTTTACAAAAACGTATATTGCATTATATTTAAAGAGTCTCATGCTCTCCACTTTTTGCTTCACAAGTAAATTGTTTCACTCTTTAATATACATAAAAATGCATAGATGAAATTGACTAAAACAATTCATTATTTATTATTAACCAGTTAGATCTTTTTAAAATAAGAACTGGATTAGAAGGAGATGTTTTATGTAATCTAAATTAAGAATACAGGCAACCCCCATAACAGTCAATAAGTTCCTAAAAAATGCCACGTAATGGGAATTTATGTTATATGAAACAAAGAACTAATATAAAAACAGGATAGGTTCAAAAGGTTACACTGGGTATCTTTGTCTACATGATTGGCATAACATCAATATACTGACAAGAGAGCAATTACTAAGCCCGAGCATCAGAAATTAACCAGGCACATGTTCACACCTTTTTTCCCCTTCATATGTCATAGCATCGGCTGGGAGGCGAACTCGCAACAACCGTCTGCAACCAACTACTTGCTTGTAAGGTGGCTGCACTGACCTCTCGAACTATCAACGCTTGACAAGTTCACACCTTCTTCAGCAACAATTCAGTATATTAAAAGAGAATGCTCAAGATGGAAAATTAGGGAAGCATATTATATAGCCAACTTCCCCTATGCTATTACTCACAAAGATTCATACTTCCCCTTTTTCAAGAAGTGTACTATCTGGTTTTTTTTAATTTTACATAAATTTAAATTTTCACAACAATATATATATATATATTGTGCCAATGCCAAATTGGCACATGTATATAAAATAATTTTGTATAAAAATTATTATCAAAATCTTTCGGAAAAAGGAATTTTAAAGTTACAATTAATTACTTTAAAGAGGGGAGAGAAAGTTTTCCTATAAAAAAACAAAAAAACAAACTAAGAGTTTCATAAAAGTTAAAGAATATTATTATTATTATAAATTAAAAGTTTAAAAAATATATAAAAATCTCTTTTCATTCCAGTTTATTGTAATAGATTATATTAGTGCGTGCGAATGTAAACAAAAGTATGCATGTAAGAATAATATAAAAAAAGAAAACTGAATAAAGAAATGAAATGTATTTCAAAAGAAACACAGTGGTGGACTGCTAATTAAAGATAGGAAAACAACACATTTTAAAATAGCTACTACTAATAAAATATTCAATCGAAAAACACGTTGTCATAATAATTAATCTAAATCGGAATTTCGACAACACGTATTGCCGGAGGATATTAAAACAAAAACACGTCGCAGGTATAAATAGACTTTTTTGCGTTTTATCAGTCAGTTGGAGTTTGAAATTCAGTCTAGTTTTACTGTGTCAGTTTACAAAAATGCAGTGCTGAAAAGCCTTTGGAAATATACGCTTGCGCTCCAGCCTTGTTAGTCCAATAAGACCATCAAAACCTGCCTGAGAAATAATGTCTGGATAACAACACAGAAACCCTCCGTCAAAACGTGCAGCTGTCTCCAAGAAGAAACCAACGGATTACCATAAATTCTCTTCCATAAACAAAATCTAACCGGTTAGATACAATCCATCAGAAGCAGCAGAAGTAGCCACCGACAAGAAAAAAAATCCTAGGTATCTGTTTTATTATTATTTACAAGTAGTAGTCACCACTGTAATCCGTAGATATTGAAGATTAACATTATATGAACTCTATCATACATAAAAGGAACTATTGATGTGTGTGCGTGAGTTTCAAATGTTATTAATGCTTTATTATTATTTTTTTTTGCGAATGAGAGTTAATTAAATGTATAAGATTATGTTGCTTTGTTTATGAAATATCCTATCATATGTTAATTTAAAAAAAATGTGCGTGCGTGAAATTTGGATTTATAAAATGTTTAGAATGCGTTTATGTTGGTTAGTAAATTATATTTAAACTTAATTGATGTTGATTGAAATAAATTATCTTTAAAATTAAACTTGATCTGTCGGTCAATTCTTTTTATCAAATCTCTTATTAACAAGAAAATATCAGTGATTAAAATTAGACTGGGCTGGTTAAGGGAATTGTTTCGAGCGCTGGATTATGAGCCTACTACCCGAATATGTTAGTCTTCAGACTAGCTGGCGCCCCGGGGTTTACCCCGAAACAAATAAAATATTTGGATGGTAGGGGTTTGAATCTAGCAGCCGAGATGGGCCATTGTTGATAGTTAAGGCTATTAATAAGATCTCCCATTTTGCTCGGACGTGCCGGTTCGTTCACCTAACCTTTATAATATTATAAATGTATTGTGAAGGAGTTTGAAACCGGCCAAAACTTATATATACGTATAAGTAGGTGGTTTCAGCGGTTCGACCCGGTACAATATACTGACACACACTTCCATTCCATCACTTTATAACTGAACCCACCTATGATTATGAGAATAGTGTAACTCTCAAAAGTGCTCAGCATTATTTTGATATTTCAATTATAAAGAAGAAACTTGTCAAGCGTTGGTGGCCGAGTGGTCAGCACAGCTGCCTTACAAGCCGTTGTCCCGGGTTCACGGGTTTGCTTCCTGGCCGATGCTTTGACCCATGAAAAAAAAAGAACTTCTCTTCTGCTGTGTATTAGCCCAAATCTAAATATCATATCATAACTAAAAGAAATGTGTTTATTAAAACTATAAATGATCAAAGGTACTACATATTAATATTACATAAAGTTTTCTTCATTATCACTATTAATCATCATTAAACGAGCATTTTCATATATACTCAAATCACAGTTATTGACAGAGATGGTGTTTTCTCTTAAAAACTCTCATCTCATCGCTTGTTATATGAGAATTTCGTTAATTGCCACAATTTGTTGTATGAACGTTTCATTATAGGGGGAATTTCTCCAACTCTCGAACCATAGTAGAGTAAAATAGTGTTATAGGAATAACATATTATAGGAACTTTTTTTCTTAATTCTTGAACCATGTTAGAATAAAACCATGTTTATGAATGCCATGTTATAGGAGGAGTTACCCGTGTTACAGTTTAGACTATAAATCATGAATAATAATGTATACTCACAGACTGTGCAAATATTTTTAGCATATACACATACTTCTTATGAAGTTTAATTTAAACATTAAGACATTAACGAAAACAGTTGAAAACAGTTAATGAAGAAAAATTAGAACGATGAAGTTATAAAAAAAGAATAGAGCAATAATTTAGAAAGTGAATATGTTTATGTACATATTCTATTCAAATATATGTACATTCTTTCATCTTCATACACATTATAATGAAAATTTATTATGATGACTGTCAAACAGCAGACATTTTCTTATGACCTTTCATGACCCCAGTGTCAGCATTTTTGGTATGAATTGAAAATTAAAACCTCATTTAAAAGAACCCCGATGAACAAAGTCAATTATTGAAATAATGACGTCTAGTTTAAAAAGTTATTAAGTGATTTATTTTTAAGCACATTTCTATTACTTATTAATCTATCCAACCAATTCTTATTTGTAATATATGGTTTGATGCTATCGACTATTTTCTTATGTCTTCCTACAGACTCAATGTTGAATACTTTTGCTTATAATCGATAGCCACAAATTTAATGCAAATTTAAGAAAAGAGTAAAATATATGGATATAAAGAAGAGAAAGATAGACTACAGAAAATCTTTACTGCAAAACAACAAAAACACTTTTGAGAGATTATTTTCAGAGAATAGAAAATGAGGTCAATTGATAATGCTTTAAAAAATAGAAAACCGTAGAATCAATAGTACTGAATCGGGAACTCTATAATTAATTGAAGAAAAAAACCCCAATTAATTAAATGATTAGATTATAACAAAAATGCATAAACTCAATTAATAATATGGTGGTCAATGTATTTGCCAATGGCTCTAGTATAGAGAATATATATATACTTACAAGAGTGTTAGGCTCAGCTAACGCGCTTAGATAATTGACCGTCCAAAAATTTTGAATACTGCAAGTCAATTAATATTCCGTTATTGTGAAGATTAAGACATTAATTGAACAGCAGATCAAAACACAAGATTTCTGAAATAATTCTCAGATGAATAAAAAAATAATGAAAAATTCATTCACATGAGTTCTCACCTATCAATGAATAACAAAGCATACAATTATTATGCATTCCTTATAAAAAGATTTAACTCAGCCGATAAATTGACAGACTTAAAAACTAAAGATTGCTGTGCTGATCTCTAGTTTCATTTACTGTCATCAATTCAAATGCAATTATTTGTATTCAATCTATTTAAGTGCTTAAATGACACATGACATGCTGAGCAACCGAGAATAAAAATTGTATTTTTAATTTGGACATTAGAGAAAATTGAATAATAATGTATACTGAAACTATACATGGTTGTGAAACATGGACAATGAGTAATAAAATTAGGGACAGATTGGAAGCCTTTGAGATGTGGTCATGGAGAAAAATGAAAAAATCAATGGGATGAACAAAATAAATGAAGTTTTGAAAAGAGTAAATGAAAAAAGAAGATTGATTGAGGAAATTACAAAGAGAAAGTGGATTGGACATACGTTACAAAGAAAGTATAGTTTAACCAAAGATGTTTTTGAGAGAATACTGAATGAAAAGAAGAAGGATGGAAAAAATTGGCAATGGTTGGATTATATGAGATGGGAAGAGTGACATTGAAGTGAAAAAGTGGGCAATGAAGCAAGTGGAGTGGGAAAATAGTTGAATTGGTGATGTGACTATTCTCTGGACCTGTCCTTAGGATAAAATACTATTGATGATGATAACTGAAAATATGTTATACATGAAACATTTATCTGTTTATCTAAGAATGCCTTTTGTTAGATGATTGCTTAAATTAAACTGGAACATTTGCATGATGTTTTATATCGTACTGAAATTAATTTATTATAAATCAATCCAAATGAACGACTCTGCTTAGTTTGATGCAGTGATGGAGGACCGATTCTAGAGCCCAAGATTCAAATATCACAATTCAGCCTCTGTTACCACTGGTGCCCAAACTTCATAGTACTAAGCAGTAAACCATTCTATTACTTATTCTTATTTAATAAATGGTAAAAATATAATGAAAATCAGCAAGAGAATTTTTTTTATATAAAAATCAATGTAACTTTATAAAACAAACAAACAAAAAAAACAATACTCAAAACAAAGGCATTCAAATTGTGACTTCGTAGCATTTATGCTAATAGCAATAAAAGCATATTATAGATTTGGAAGCAGTTTATGATCGATATTTACTTTAAAAAAAAAAATCTAAAAACGAGAATTTATAAATAAAATATAATTTATTTAAATATCTGCAAAGTACATTAATGATATTGAGCTAAATTAATGAAAATTCTCAGTTTAACTACCCTCCTCCTCCCGCATCTTTCTTTTTTTCTGAATAAATTATTTATAAAGTTTTACTTTTTTAAAAAGAATAAAGATCAATAAAATAAGCTGTAAAAATAAATGTTTTAATAATAACTTACCGTATTTTCTTAATAAATTGCCATTTAAAGATACGTGGGAATTTAGAATAAAGTTATTAATAAACTGTTTATTTTCGACTCTAATATTTGTGCAGACTTTCAAACACAATGCATCCAGATTTGGCACTTAAAAAGTGTTGGTTACGTTGCCCGTTTAAAGGCAAAGTAAAAATTAAACTAAAGTCTTACGACCAAACATCATCAGGGGTAGCCTTCCATTGTTTATTATATCAACATAATTTATTCTCTCATCTCAATCTTACAATACCAGCATAATCTTTATTGGGCTCGTTATCCATGAGATGCACATAAAGAAAGATATCGTCAGTTAGTAGTTATTGAGCCAATCTGTCATTCTTATGTTTGATAGTCTATGGCAGAACCAGAATTTATAGACTAGACAAATTTCCTAAGTGAACTCAGTTTCTTTTCTTTTTTTTTAGGTAAATAGCATATGTCTTAACCACCAGATCATTTAACTACAAAAAAAAATAATCAGAGGCAAAATTATTAAGAAAGACAATATTCACAAGTGATATCCCTAACAACATTCCAAAGAATTTAAATTAGAACCTGCAAATCTTTTACGATATTAACAGATTTTGAAGATGTTACAGATTGGAATGAAATCAATAGAAAAGTAACTGATACAATATTAAGAATTGCAATAAAGATAGCTGGTAAAAGAAAACAATAATTTACCAGTAAATTTTCTACTGAGACAAGATAATGTATAAAAAAAGAAGAAATATGACAAATTACAAAAAAAATATCCATTAGAAAGAATTGAGTATCTAGAATTCTGTAAAATGATACAAAAAAGTTAATAATGATATAAAACAATATAGTAGTCTTGCATTGGTGGTCGAGAGGTCAGCGCGACTGTCTTACAAGCAGTTTCCTGGGTTGCGGGTTCATATCCCGGCGATGCTATGACACTTGAAAAAAAAAACAATATAGTAAAATATAATTGTAAATTAGTAGGAAAAGCTATTGAAGAGAAGAAAACAATATTATAGAATTGGTAGAAACTTGTTTCTCAATAAGAAAGATGACATCATAGAATGTGTGGAAGAATTCTATAAAGAATTATATAGCAATAAAGAATATAAAAAAATATCTTTTATAATTGCTACATTTTTGAAAGTGTCCAGTATTTTAAATGAAGAAGTGAGACATTCAATTAAATCTATGAAAAAAATAAAAACTCCTAGTAATAATGGAATTATCATCAATATCTTATAAAAGGCTAAAAAATAGTCAAGCATTGGGGGTTGAGAGATCAGCGATAGCTGCTTTACAAGCAGTTGTCCCGGGTTAGCAGGTTCACTTCCCTACTGATGCAATGACACATGAAAAAAAAAAAAGAAATAAAAATATTGTTGGAAAATTATATACCAAATATCTAAATGATAAAGATGTACAAGATGATAGGAAGAATGCCACAGCAATTTTAATATTTAAAAAAGGTGATAAATAATATATTAGAAATTACAGACCTCACATGATCACTTCTTATGCTTGCTCATAACTGTTATTAAAACAGACAAAATTCTTAGTACAGTAGTGCCACTCAGTGCAAGCGATATGTGAAAAAAATGTATGATCCCAAAATGCACATTTCATGCTGAATATCAACACTCTCAGTTGGCCCAGATCACAATTGCTTAACCATATCTTTATCATTGTTCAGTATATACATATAGCCAATTACTACACTTTAATTGTGAAGTGTCAAACATACTGCCCTCACAACTTTGACACAAACCATTTAATGGAAGTATATTAATAATTTTTATTAGTCATTCATTCAAATAGAGATTATCCACTTAATGCGTAATTTTCACTATACCACTCTCATGCAAGATAGGAACTACTTTTCACACATGCACTAGAAAATTGACATGTACATTTACATCAATAATTGTTTTAAAACGATAAGTGATTGAATATATATATATATATTGAATTAAATGTTTCTATGGATTGTTGTTATAATAAAACAAAAGACACCCAACAAAAGAACTATTATAGGTTCATGAGAAAAACTTGCTTAGCTTCAGGAATTGTCAATTAGTAATAACTCATAATTCCTTAGTAACAACAAAGGATACAGTTCATTTCTATTTAATGGATATTATCTCTTCATTTCTATTAATTATCATCATCATCATCAACCATTATCAATCCACTGCAGGATGAAGATCTCTCCAAGTTTAATCCATCTTCTCTGATCTTTAGCTTCTCTTCTCCACAACACCCCTGCACATTTTCTTATTTCATCCATCCATCTCACATGTGGTCTCTTTCTGGGTCTTTTACAATCTCTTGGAATCCAGTTTAAAATTTCAATTGTCCATCTATTATCATCTCTTCTAGCAATATGTCCAGCCCAACTCCATTTCAATCTTTTAATTTTTTCAATAAGGTCAGTAACACCTGTTTGTTGTCTTACCCATACATTGCGTTTTCGATCTCTTCTTGTTACTCCCAACATACATCTCTCCATACTCCTTTGAGTGGTCTGAAGTCTCTGTATTGTTCTTCTCTTAAGTGTCCAAGTCTCAGATCCATAAGTAAGAACTGGTAAAAGACGTTAAAAACCATCCTTTTCAAACACATATTAATTATATATATATATATATAATAAGTGTAATACTGCTTAAGGCTATGGTTTGTAAGTGTCTATATATATATATTGGACCATTGATAAAAGCGGGTTTCCACCTTTATTGTTAAAAGGAAGTTGCCTTGACAGTGATTTGAATTTGTTGATTTTTATTGACTGGCTTTTAATGATATATATTATATTCTTAAATATTTTGAATACAACATATTAAAGAGTTTAGTTTAATAATGAATGTTTTAAAATCAGATTATTTATCAACTAGTAATGGAGAGGAAGGGGAATCCTCAGAAACTTTTAATTTGTATGGTTATTAGCTTTAAAATGTGAAACTGCATTTTAGTTGCTTTTTAGATAGAGAAATGAAATTAAATGCAGAATGTAGCACATATTCTAAAATGGAGATGATGTTGCATTTAACAAGCCAAAAGACAACATTTAATCACAATAGTATAATTACTTCAACTAAATAAATTGTTTGTAGGAATTATTTTTTCAGATTTATTATATAGAAGTAAGATATAATGGATACTATAAAGGCATTGGAAATATTCATTTTAAAATGTTTTGTAATATTATAAAAAATCCTGATAAAATCAAATAATCAGAATAGTTTAATGAATATTGGGTACTCTTTACCTAGATGGGCTTGGCCACTTGATGGCATTCTTGCCAGCCAAAAACAATCAAATGTAACATTTTATCAGGCCAGCCTGTGATTTTTTTACAAAACCATTATTCTTCCAATATGTGTGGGTTTTTTTTAATTAATTTTTTTATTTGTATTATCTTTTTAACAACAATATGTTTTAAAACAGATTAAAATATTTCTTATAACCAATAATAACTAACACAAAAACTTTTTACTTTTTAAACATTTGTTTTACTTTTTTTTTTGGCTTGCTTTTATTGACTTTTTAAAATCAAATGAGGTTTTTTTTTTGCCTTTTTGGGTCAACAACAAGAAATTTTTAAAACACAGTTTTTACAACCAATAACAGTTAAGTAACACAAAAACTTAATCAAATGACAAGATTTTTTTTTCCAAACAAACCTATCTTTTTCCCCTCACATACCAACAAATAACAACAAACTTCAAACCACAAATAGAATGTCCAATGGTCTATATTCACTTCTATTTTATGGGGACAGCCATCCCTGTTAGAATGCATTGGAACAGGTCTTTGTCTTTGTTCAGCTGTCCCCACATAAACTCTGATGAGTAGTTGTCCAGCAATTTCCTGCAAGTTCCGGTTCCGGCACTTGTTGTTGGGTCCACAAAGTGGTAGTGGTGGTTAACAGTAAGGTGGCGCAAACCTGTGGCCTCCATCTCTGCAGTCTTGTAGCCCCTCCAACAGTGGGAGAAGATGGTAGATCTAGGCTTAAAGTTGTCTTTCAGGGCCTCCAGAAGGATAGCAGCAGAGCATAAGGGAATGGTGGTGGCAAAGCATTCTTCTGTGTCATGACACATTTCCCCAAAGACTCACTGCAGAGGAAATATCCTGCTCTAGTGGTTCTTTCTTCTGCTAAACATAGTCTCATCAACCTCCACTATCAAACCAGGCCTGCTGATTTGAAGTCAGGGTCAAGATGACAGACTCTCATGGCACCTTCTCTCAGAGCAGTGATCCACTCAACAAGGCTTTTTAATGAATGTCCAGTTCTGAAACAATGGCTTGGAGTATCAACTGCTCATGGCTCCATAAGTAGACAAACCGCAGCATTGTTAAAAATGGTATTTTGATGCCTTCCAACCAACTGCTGTTGTGAATGGAACACTTTCACTGGCAGGAGATGGACTTACAGTGGAACTGACATATTTTTTTAAAAGTGTACAACTTCATAGATTGGCCACAGTCACATTGTTTTGACTCTGGATATGCGATAATGTTGGAAAGCATGCCACAGCCTCAGCTTCTGTTGTCAGCAACTGTAAAAAAATCAGACTGTCAGCCACCATTTTATTTGTGTTGTGCTTTTTCTTGAGAAAATGAGACTTTTTGCATGAACTCAGCTAATATTCATGTTGGACAGTACCCTTTGGCAAGATTTTGCATTTTCCAACTTGTGCAAGTAAGGAAGGGTGGTGATAGTTGGACAATTATTACTGAGACTGCCTTATTTAAGTATAAGTATAACTAGTCTGCTATGGAGATTCCAAAAGTTGTGATCACTGAAAATCAAGACACCCTCATATGAGATTGTGGTCAACTGTGAATTGTGCAGATTCCCAGAAAGTATCGCAAAGCAGAACAAGCAGGCCGTAATATTTTGATGCAACACCATCAAGTGGCCTACAATGGCTAATAAAATAGAACTGTTGTATTAGACTAAGTCCAGCCATATAAACGGCATTTGTAGGTATTTTTGGCTAGCCAGAACACTATCAAATGGCCAAGCCCAGCTAGGTAAATAGCACTGAATATCATTACATTAAATACACAATTGGATTTGGTCATATAACAAGCCTTAAAAATATTTTACATTGGGCATAAACGTAGTTATCAAGAGAGGGAAACAATCTTATTATACTATGAAAATGATATGAAAGACACCCTCCAAAAGTGCCAAATTAATTGCTTTCAATGGGAGATTACTGCTAAGAATGAAATATAATGAAGATCAATAATTAGGTAGGTGTTTAAGTTTACAGAATGAAACATTTACAATAAAAAAATTAAGTATCACTGAGATTTCAATTAAATAAAGTAATTAATTAACCTGTGTTACATGTGAACAGATTTATCATCCAGAGATTAGATTGTATAAACTTTTAACTACTTGTTGTTTTTTAAAATTAGAGTGACTATATTTGCTATCAAGCTGTTGCTAAGTATAATTGCACTTAAAAATAGATTTGATGGTTCAATGGCAATTAGTAATTAAGGATCACTATGTTCCTGCATAGTTTGATGCAGTGGCAGAATGGTAACCACTGAAGCTTAAGATCAATGACTCAGCCTCAGATTTATTTTCCATTGCTTAAACTTCTTATGAATTTGTGAGCAATAAAGTCATTCAGTTACTATCATTATTAATTTTTATGATAAATGCAAATTTGAGGATATTAAAATTCACATGCAAATGTTGAAAAAAACAAGGGTGGGGGAAGGGGAAGAATTATAAAAAAATTAAAAAGACAAAGAGAAACAACAGAAAATGTATCAAAATTAAAAATTTATAAAGAATATGTTATATATTGTGTCTACTGAAATTGGAAAGATGTCACTCATAATTATTTTTTTGTTGTTTGATTTTTCGATAATGGATATGCTAAATTATGAAGCATTATCTGTGTTGCTATGACAATATTGATCTAAAATTGTTTATTATTGTTTTATAAGATTATAAATTGAATTTATTCATTTTTAAAAGAAAACTAAATATGTAAATAATTTAGTGCATAGTTTGGATAAAATTATTATTTTTTGTTATATGTTTCACTTTTGTTACTGCATTCATGATAGTAAATTATAAACATTACAAATAAATGTTTCATATTTCAAATATATTTGCCCTTTTCATTTGTACAATATTAAACTAGGAGATATGTCCAAAAATATATTTCCAGTAAAATGTAGTATAAACTGTTTATTTTTTGTTGAAATTAAAAATAGTATAGGTATTTTAAAACTGCAAATTTTATTGTATGCAATAACTCTAAAATTTTATTTTATTTGATGAATAACACAATTTTATTAGAAGAATGCTACTGAAAGTAGTTTAATGAGTGAATATAGATGTTTACTATGATTATACTGATGTCAATAAGGAAATCTTATAAAGAGGACTGAAAAGTTTGAACTCAAACATTCTTTCTCTTGTTTTTGTTTTAAATGGAAGCACATATAACTTTCTTTATATTATTGTTTTTATCACAAAATTATATAATTGAATTAATATAATGGAGGGGTAAGAAACAGCATTGTCTTCCCTATGAACTGGGGCAGTTTATTGATAAAAATTTATGGATAAATGATAAATTTATTATATTAAAAATTCATTAAAATTGCTTCATTATGTAAGCCATCAGAATGATTTATCCTTTAAAATGGATGTTGCATATGTAATTAAAGATGGAATACAAACATCAGAAGATATACAAGAATCATATTTACTTGATTGTTAATTTTATTAAATTGATTGATCAAATTTTTCTGAGATAAGAATCAGTTTAATTAGTTCATGGAATGACATTTCTTCATATCATCATAAATATAAGATAATACCAATATGAGTAATGTCATATAAATCAAATAATTATTATTTGAAAGAATAATTTAAATATGTACATAAACTACCAGAATCAATGAAATGTACTTTGAATTTAAAGATTTCACACATATATTTTATTTTCTCTGGAATAAAGATATCCTATTGGTTCTATAATTTGAAATATAGATATCAGAACTGTGATGTCATACTTGAAATACATTATTTAAAAACTTTCTCTCAGGTTGCTTATGTATATTTGCCATTATTACATACATACATACATATATATATGCTTATCTTCATTTAAAATGTAAAATTATTTATTAACAAATAATATATAGTTTTAAATTAATTACTGTCCTATTTATATACCATAATATAAGAGAGCTACATTATTCCTAAATTTAAATTCATACCTTGTGATACAATAATTATTATTTTAATTTAAAATATTCAATTTTTTTAATGATTATAAATTAACTTCAAATATATCATTTATATTAGAAATCCAAAAAATTTGTATCACAATAAGTTTACTTTATGTTGTTCTCTTAAATTTACATTACAAAAAACTAGATTAATCTTTTTATATATGTATATTTTTTATTAAATATATATATTAATTATATAAAAGATGTATATATTAAACTTTCTTATGTTTTGAAAATTATGAGTGTTTTACAATATATTTGTGATACATAGACATGTATATATTTCATATTTGTTATTAAATAATTAGAGATTAATAGGCAACCACATATGTAAATATGAAATTAAGGCTGTACGTTCAATTAAATTATACATATCAATTGTTTAGAATCTATTCATCATATATTTTTTTATATATTATAATTGATACTTATTTATTAATACATTTTCTTTAATTTAATTTAAACCAAATAAACTTGTCTGATTAGTGTTCAAAAGTGCAATATGAATTGATTTGTTGATAACATTTGAGTAAGAACAGATAAACTATCTATATCATAAAATTTATTTGAAATAACTATCTCATAATCCAGAAATCAAATCCCAGTATTAGTAGGTGAATATTGTTATATTATTATTTTTTTGTATTGAATTCTGTGGTTATTATCTGACTAGATATAAACTTCATATGATAATCATAATTAAGTATTTGCACGTTTTATCTAAATTATTGTTTAGATACTATGTTGAGTTCATAATTGCTCATTAAGATCTTAATCTTATTCAGTTATAAAGGTGACAGCAGTATATATTTAAATTTAAGTGATGTAGATTGTAAATTCAATTTAAATATTCACTTTTAATATTAATACTTGATTATAGTAAATGCTAACAATTCTTTTTATATGTTTTGATTGTTATAATATACAATTTTAATAATTTAGTTACAGGAAATTTAAAACTAATTAAGTAAATATCTAATAGAAAAGTTACAGGAAATTGAAAACTAATTAAGTAAATATCTAATAGAAATCTATGGTTTCTTTTATATATTGGTATGATTGGATATTATAGATTCAAGATTATCTAATAGGTTCATTGATATTACATCATTATTAACTATTTCATTTTATTATAACTAGATTAATTAGCAAGATAAAGCCAATTTAAGAATATAGCATAGATAAGTTAGTATTATTTATAATTTTATTAAATGAGAATTTAAATTAATCATTGAGTCATATATCTATTTGAAATATTATGAGCATTGTAAACTTATAAGACATACTAAAACTGTTATCTTAACCATTAAGGAATTATTTTATTTAGATATGAACATCATTAAATTTTAGCATAAATTTATATTATTATAAACACTGCTTAATTCATTAGGTATATTACAAGTTAGTTGCTTAATGATTTATCATTAGTTTCACTTGATTATAAATGAAATATAGCTTAAACATATCCCATTGTTCTAAGACAGTGATATTTGATTTAATTGTTTTATTTTAATCTATTTTAAGTAAGGTTTATATTTAGAGTATCTGAAATGGTAATTTTATTTGTTTCTATTCATTCTAAGTGATGAATTCATGATACTATAATAAAAATTATCATCACTGTTTTGTTATGTGATTAGACAAAAGGTTATAATAAATACTGAATAATTAGTTATTGATTGGTATTCATTTAGTTTAGTACATTGTATTTATTCTGATATGAACAATATTATTATTCATGGGTATTATAAAATTAGTATTATTTTTATTTGATTTACATTTTATTTAGTTGTAATACGAACTTAATTTTAAATACATGATTGGTTAATATTCTGCAATTCAATACTAGCATGATAAATGCATAAACACAAAGCTAATATTTAATATTTTATTAAACCATAAGTTGAGCACTTTCGAGAGTCATGGCGCTCTCATAATCATAGATTTGCATAACATTAGACAATCAGTTACTTCACAAAGAGTTATGATTATGAGAGCTATGACACTCAAAAGCACTCAGCTTATGGTTTAATAAGATATTAAATATTAGCTTTGTGTTTATGCATTTATAATGCTAGTATTGAATTACAGAATTTTATTTAGTTATAAATGATGTCCAATTTCATGGATCATTTTCATTCTACTGCAAGACCATCGCCTAAGTTATATTTTATTCAGGTTATATTAGAGTTATTATTTCCCATTGCATATTTCTGATCTGTTACAAATGCTGCCTAAATGATTGGGACTGCAATGGAGGTTAGCATACACACATATTTATTCTATTATATATGATGCTGTAATTTTCAGGGCATACTTAAACAAGATCTCTCTATAATGGTTTTGTCATATCTGATTTGTTACAAATGGATCCCAAATCTGTGGTGCATTAAAAGAAGATTATGCCCTCAGTTTTATCCTGTTACAAATGTGCTCTAACTTTAATAGCAATCATCATCATCAACAACAACCATTAACAATCCACTGCAGGATGAAGGTCTCTCCAAGTTCAATCCATCTTCTACGACATATAGATCTCTTCTCCACATCATTCCTGCACACTTTCTTATTTCATACATCCATTTTACATATGGTCTCTTTCTGGGTCTTTTACAATCTCTTGGAATCCAGTTTAAGATTTCAATTGTCCATCTATTATCATCTCTACTAGCAATTTGTCCAACAAGAGTTATTTCATCATCATTTTTTTTTATGTCAGTTATAAAATGCTGCCTAAATTTATAGGGCAACTTTTTATGCCATTACAAAATATAAAACCTGGAGAGAATGAAAAGACGAGAAAGATAGAAGGAAATCAGTTCTTAGTTCATCTTAAAAGAGATAGTTATATGTGATTTAAAAAAAAAAATCAGAAGATTGTAAATCTTTAAGGAATCCATTAGAATTCAATTATGGGGTTGCCTTTAGACAGATATATGATGACAATCCACTTGTTGGCTTTTTTTTTTTTTTAATAAAATGATGAAACAGTTCAAGTTAATAAAATTATTTTTTATGATATGTTTGTACTAATAGTATATATAACCAATTGATTAAAAAAACTGAACTATATATTTAATATTTACATAGGTCCATTTGAAAAATAAAAACTTTCTATTTAATATCTCAGGAAGCTATTAATCAGTAAAGAGTGAAACGCAAATATAGTATATATATTTGCAAAATATATAATTGTTAATTAGAGAAGATATAAATTAGTATTAAAGTTTGTCGGCTTACGTTTTCGAGGATCCATGCCTCATATTCATAGCCTTCATAAAATGTATAATAAAATATATGCAAATACAAATATTCAAATAAGCTAGTATTACGTAGCCCATTTCTTCGAGATCTCGAAGCAAGTGTCTTTCTATTAATGGCATGGATGTTTCCATTGATGTAAAATGCCTCTTTTATTTTTCTTTTGTGATCATTTGATTCTGAGCACAATATTATGGGATCTTCTCTAATTAACAATTATATATTTTACATATAGTGAGAAGTAAAGCTATATATATATATTTGCATAAATTATTTTAAAAAAAAATACAAAAAATATATGGTGCTAAAATGTACATGCATTATAGATGTCGAAGGTCAAATAAAAGTCTACATTTTTCACAGCTAAATAAGACTCTTCAGCAACCTTCTACAGAAAAATAATGTGGAAATAGACACTTAAAGGCTAGCTTTGTTTTTTCTTTTAGCTGCAGTAGTTAGGGGAAAAACCGGACTATGTATTGAAAATTGGAAACAGTCAACTTGGGGTCAAATTGACCTTAGGTCAACATGGGTGTGACAAGAATCTCAGCCTCAGGGTGGTCTTTGAGCGTTCCATCATCAGATTTTCAATTGGATGGATGGTTGAAGAGTTGGAGTGAGGAGTAGATTGAAGCCTGTCCATTAAAGTATGAGGATTGTCTATCTTAATATGTATCTGAACACTTATAGCATATGTGTGTGGAGATGGTAATCTGGACCAACTGATGATTGCTGGTTTAGCATGAAATACGTATATTGGTGATTATTTATATTTTCGACATATATGTGTTCAAGTGTATCAGTGTTATGAGATAGAGTGGAGAGTGGTGGGAAAGTCTGTGCTCATATAACCTATATATTAAATATGCACAACTGTAAGTTAACGAATGATTTAAAAAGTTGTATGCCTTTTAATGTTGGTGAAGAATAACCAACTATATATTTACATATTTTTACAATCCATGCATGGATAAAATATCTATGTAATGACCAATAATTGGATGGTTAATAAAGCTATCTAAAAAAAAATCCCGTTTGCTTAAAATCTGAAAAGATAAACATATTTTCTGAATTCGAATCGATTATGCTATGGTTCTCTTTATGTGACTCATAAATGTTCTCATTTTTTCACATATATAAATATATATTGTAAGACCGATTTTTTCAATAACACATATATATGAAAACACAAAAATAAATAAATAAAATATATGCACGCGTAGATATAGAAAACAATTATACAACAATAAAAATAATATAAAATAAATGTACAGATTACCAAAATATTAATTTGATTACAAATATTTAGTCCAATAGAATACGAATAAATTAATGCTTGGTGCAAGCGAATACAATTATACAAATATATATACAAAAAAAAAAAAAAAATTAAAAAGGAGTTTTTGTCAAGCGTTGGTGGTCGAGTGGTTAGCAGAGCTGCCTTACAAGCAATTGTCCCGGGGTTCGCTTCCCAGCCGACGCCTTGACACATTAAAAAAAAAAGTAGTTTTTTGAAATCGAAATTAAAAATATTAGTAGCATCATTAAATATTAATAAAAAGTTATAATAAAAGAGAAAATAAGTACCTTAAATGACAAAGGTAAAATTAATTAGTCTTACCTGCAATTGTCAAAGCAAACTTCTAATTGTGGCAGTATGGACAAAGACTCAGTTAATGATTCCTCTTTGCTTAGAAGTGGGAAGAGGACTACAAGAGCTAGAAATATAAGGATGATGGTAATGGGAATACATGAAGGCTTCATCCAGTGGGGACGTTTGTTCTCATCCCCTCGTAAAATGTGCCGTGAATCCATCAATTCCAATTCTAACTGTGTGAAGTCTGCTTTTCCGTCACTAGCAAGAACAGTCTGAAACATGAATAATATATAAAATAAATTATGAGGCAAAACTAAACCTGAACGCTGCATATTTAAGAGCTAGATTTGAAAACTAGTTCATATTTTAAATAAGAACTAAATCTGAGAGCCACCATAGGTAGGAACTAGATTTGAGATCTATTTCAAATTTTAAATAGATTTTTGTTTTTAAAGAAATAAAAAATTTATATACCACTATTAATATGTAATCAATGCAGTACATTATAAGTGTAATTAACAAAAGAATTTTTAAAAAAGCAAAATCAAATCAATTTGTAAATTAACATTTATTTACACACATACATTTATTTTGAAGTCATATCTACAGCATGTATTAATTTTTAATGTTGACTAATATGGAAAAACTTTTCCTTAAAGAGAAATGCTAGTTTAATATTTCTGTAGTGTAATTTTCACTACACCATCTTCTCGCAACATAGGAACTGGTTTCTATCGGCTTTTAACACCTTGTGTAGGGGTGTACTCATAAACATATGACCCAAGACATGTGAAAAAGATATATGATCCCCAAGACACACATTTCATGCGAACCAACACATCAGTTGGCCCAGGCTACAATCTCTTACACGTATCTTTTATCATTGTTCAGTATATGTAGATAGCAAATAAACACCAGTCCCTAACTTGGGTGAGAGTGATGTAGTGAATTACACTACAGAAATATTATTCATCATTGGATAATCTCTAGTCTAATGAACGTCTAATAAAAATTATTAAATGGTAGTTTACTTTTCATCAGTAGTTCTATATAACCTTGCACATCTATGATCAACATGAAATCTCGCACCTCCCATTATATATACTGGATATATGTTGTAAAGACGTAAAGAAGTGAATTATTTTTTATGTAACTCTTACATCATAATTCATTAAAATTTATAATGCAGCTGTAAGTAAGAGATTCTAAAATAAACTGAATTAAGAAAATACCTTGTCATGCCCAAACTATTGCTGACATTGATTAAGAATGATTGCTTTGTTACTCATTCTCAAGTCTAAGTTGCTTATCTTCCTGTTCAGTTAATAAAATACCCATCAATTATAGGTAACATTATATTACATGCAAGCAAAGTTACATTTACATTTACAGGGCCTAACCCCAATTAAGTATGTGGAAGTCTACTTTTACTTTAAATTTAATTTTTGGTGAATAATTCCCTTTTCTTTATATATACACACCTGAAAGCAGACAATTTAACAATATCAATAACAATCAACAATCTCAATCTGTTGTCAAGACAACCTCCTTATTACAATAAAAGTAGATACCATCTTTATCTATGGTCCAATATGTTTATATAGACACTAAAGATTACAACTTGACTAAAGAGAGTGAAATTATTAATTCAAAGAAGTTTAAATAGACTTCATTAAGCAGGTAAATATAACCTGTTTTGAAAGCAGACTAACAAATAGTCAATTATGACTTTCAAATTCCACTGAAGCTATGTATTACATAAATAATAAAGCTAATAATGCTTGAAAGGCAGTTGAAGACATCTTTGTTATGCAATCATCCATTTAAACATTTTATTTTAAATGTTAGCAAGTCTAATGTCAAGTATAATTATATGGAAAGATAAATTTGAGATAAATGTTAATTTTATTATTATAATTTTTATTAGCCATTGTTATTTTCATGTATTTTTTCAGTACATTCACATAACCTTTTTTTTTTGATAATTTTATTACAATAAATATAAGACTTTTTTTTTAAAGTTATATGCCTGCCAGTTTTGTGTTATTTCTTGCCATGTTGAATGGACAAAATAATGGATACACCAGCCATATTATCATTATATTTTTAATCTAGGCAAACCAAATTCATTATTTTCTTAATTTAGTAGTTATTTTCTTTATTAAATTGCATTTATATAATCTATATAAAACAAAGAACATGTTAAGACATAAGGACAGAATGGCTTATGTTTTACAAATTTGAAAAAAAAAGAAATATATTACAATAAGTTTTAAAAAGCATGAAATTATTATTTTTTTAAGTGTCATAGCATCAGCCGGGACGTGAACCCACAACCCGGGCAACTGCCTGCAAGTGCAAGTCAGTCGTGATGACCTCTCGACCACCAATGCAAGACAGCATGAAATTATTGATGCCCAATTATATGAAACATCACAAACCACAATTGGTAAGCTATTTTATATTTCAATATTGACAATCTTAAAGTGACAACATTTTACTAAAGATTAGATATCAAAACATGCTAAAAGCAATTGTCATTGATGAAAATAATTATTCAAGAAAAGATCCTGACTATTTTATGAATTGTAGCCAAAGAGCACATATATGAACCCTCTGACATCTAAAAAAAACAATCTGCCATAAGTTTTCCAATAGAAGAATATATATATTTAAAAGAAGTTAATAACTACAAATACTTTTCTCAAATTATTAATATAACTGTAAACATAATGAGTAAAATTAGTCATATAATTAAATTTTGGGTGGAGTGATTTCAGCAGAAATAATTTACGTATTAAAGGATTAGTTGGACACCAAGATTGACTACGGATAATTCCGGATATGAATTATTAACCAATAAAATTAATGATTCAAATTTTAAATTGTTTAATTTGTTTCACAAATTATAAATCATTAAAAAAAAAAATTCTGACAAATCAACAAAAATATTCACAAACATGCATACACAGGTCAAGCGTTTGTGGCCGAGTGGTTAGCACAGCTGCCTTACAAGCAGTTGTCCCGGGGTTCGCTTCCCGGCCGACGCTTTGACACATTAAAAAAAAAAAACATGCATACACAGTATTAATAGAAAGGATTGAGGACACTTTGTCTTTTTTTTTTTAATGAAAGTTTGTAAAAATGATGTAAATAAATATATAAATTCATCATGGAGCTATAATTTAAAAAGAAAAAGAAATGAAAAGTTGTGTATATAATTATATAAAAATGATGTGTATGTACTTGCAATAGCAAGGAAATCAAATCATACATCACGTGACTTAATTTAATAAGCTTATACTCCAAATGTTATATACATAAATATTAGTTTTTTTGAATATCCCTATACTGTTTTCTAGGTGTTGATGTCATCAGTGAGGTTCTAGGATATTCAGAACATTAGATCTAATAATATTAGTTCAAGACCAGCATTTATCTAATAGTTAACTATTAATAGATGAAATACACAGGCTTATATATACATGGGTGTGACAACAATCTCGGCCTAAGGGTGGCCTTTGAGCATTCCATCATCAGATTTTCAATTGGATGGACAGTTGAAGAGTTGGAGTGTGGAGTACATTGAAGCCTGTCCATTAAAGTAGGAGGATTTGCTATCTTAATATATATCTGAGCACTTGTAGCATATATGTGTAGAGATGGTAATCTGGACCAACTGATGATTGCTGGTTTAGCATGAAATACGTATATTGGTGATTATTTATCTTTTCAACATGTGTGTGTTTAGGTGTATCAGTGCTATGAGATAGAGTGGTGAGCGGTGGGTCGGTGAAAGTCTGTGCTCACACCCTGTCTATTAGTTAACTATTAAGTAAAAAATCTGAAATTTTAAGATATCTATATGTCTTCAAATCCAGCTATCTAACTTAAATAGCGATATGGGACTGAAATAAGTTCGGATACATCATATATTAGTAGCTTTAGCAATATAACATCACCAAAGCCTCAAGAGAAAACTATAATTGCAAGGAAATCAAGTCATACATCATATGACTTAATTTAATAAGCTTGTACTACGAATGTTATATATGTATGTGTACAATTATAAAAAGTGCAAGTTAAAATAAAATCAGTTAAGTACCTAATTTTATATATAATTAAAATTTATCTAATTAAAGATGTAGTTGTTTTTTTTTAAATTAGGAATTTTAAATTTATTTCTCTTAAGAATTTTTTTATCCATAATCAATCTTGGTGTCCAGACTATTCCTTAATGACCATAACTTCATATTAAAAGCAAATAGAACTATGTGTTTGAAAAGGAAGATTTTTTTAGTAGATGTGTACTTGTGGATTTGAGATTTGAACACTTAACAGAAAAGCAATACAGAGACTTCAGACTACCCAATAAAGTATGGAAAGTCATTTGTTAAGAATAAAAAGAAGAGATCAAACCAAAAATACATGGCTTAGCGATTAAATAATTATCACTGATATCAATGAAAGAATAAAGAGATAGAGAAATGATAATAGATGGACAGATAAAGTTTTAAATGGGATCCCAAAAGTTTGTAGAGGACCCAGAAAAAGATCACTTATAAGATGGATGGGTTAAGTAAATGAAGTTTGCTGGTGTGTTATAGAGGATAAAAGCTAGAAATCAGACGAGCTATGTTAAACATAGAAACCTTACAATAAAACAACAATGGTTGAAAATGATAATGATATATACAGGTGATATACTATTTCAAAGACAATTGCTTCTTGTATGAAGATTGCCATAGATAAGCAGCAGAATCACAAATATAAGAATAATAGTTATACAGTATCATGCAACGATACATTGATTGACTTTAGGAATGAAGATTCGTAGCGATTGACTTGAGGAATGAAGATTCGTAGCAATGTATCACAATATGATGCTCAAATATCACATGGTCTCCCCTAGTAATTAATTATTGGATTACTATTCTAATGAATAGCTGAAAGCTTTAAAATTTGAGACTGTGTTAAGAGGGTAAGAAACACTGGCAAATAGAAAACAACATTGATCAAGTATTCTTCAGTTGTAGCAATGTGTAACATAGATATTCTTCCTGCTTATGCATAAAAAAGGTAATATATATATTGTTAAAAGGAAGTTGCCTTGACAACAGGTTGAGATTGTTGATTGCTTGTGATATTGGGATTGTCTAAGTATTGACTGACTGCAATGATTATATATATCATACCACAGAACATTCTTATTTGAATACATTACAGTTTTTGCAAGTCGATTCATAACAAATCATTTTAATAAACTTGCAAATACAATTTTACTTTTCATTTACCAATATAAATGTAAAATTATATTCACAAGTTTATTAAAATGATTCGTTATAGCTTGCAAATAATTATGAGTAATGTATTTGAACATAATAATAATCCCAAAAGTTATTTGCATGCTGTTAAAATTTGTAACACACACACACACATATATATATATATATTAAATTGTAAGTTCACAAAAGTAATTGGTAGTAATGTGACTCACATGACTCTAGTTCAATGCTTAAGATATATCAATAGAATATTATTGATCTGTTGTCAAGGCAACCATCAGATCTTCGAGTGTTGCCGTGATGACAGATTGATATATTTTACTCACTGGCTGTGGTCATGCGATTTACACCTATATATTAGTACTAGAAATAGTTTTTCTCAGATCACTGTGAAACGTGATTGGGGAACCCAAGATTTGTCAACAAAATATAATTTTTTTTTTGTTGGATAAATATTCTACATGGACATTTCATTATAGATATAGACTATTAGAACAGTTTGGAGACTAGATTTATTCTGTGATAGAAACATACATATTTGTAAGACAATAATTAGTTCCATACCTTCTATATGCTTTCCCACTCATCAGATTTAAATAAACATTACCGAGTCACTGATATCATTTACGGAACTTAGTTATTTGATGAGAAATAGCTTAACGTTTCTCAGGCATTTATTTCATCCCATATAGAATAAAAGCAGTTGCTGATATTATTGGTACCCAGTTTTTGTTTTATTATACTAAATTTAATATTTGTTTTGGTTACATCAATATATAACTTTAAGAGTCGCTTGAGTGGGTTCCGGAGATTGTTGTCGATTATTCGTCAATATTAAAGAATTATTGGAAATTACATCCAACTAATAATAAATTTATCAAATTTTCTTCAATAATGATTTGGTTCCCAGCCTAGTTAACCGTTTGCACATAGAAGCACATACTTAATAAACTCTATAATAGTCGTCGTGGTCATTTATATTCTCTAGGTTTAAGGCATTTTTTATTTATTTTCTACCTTGCGTAGTTGGTAGAGAGTCCGACTTCGATTCCGGCGTTTGAACTTTTTTCTTTTTTAAATTTATTTTCACTTAACCCAATTTAAAAAATTCTTATATCATTTTTTTTGGTAAATACTATAATGTCTTCTAAAATTTTCTTTAATTTATTTTTCTGCGTGTATTTTCAATAAAAGATAATTTTTTTTTATCGTCTTTTCCATTCTCTTAATTTTGACATTTATAATTGATTTTTTACATTTTCGTAAAGAAAATTACTTTTCAACACAAACGATATAATTATTTAACATTTTTTTTAAAATAGAAAAATTGTCTTATGAAGTCTGTGGTAGGGAGAGACATTCGTCAATTAAAGGCTTCTGGATCGATTCCCAGCTGAAGAAATTTGGAAAAATTCTGTTTGGTCAACAATTGCACTCATTTTGCCAAGTGGGAGCTCAAACATAAATTATTATATATAAATATAAAATTATAAATAAATAAATTAATCGAATGACTTTAATTTGAGCGCTGTAAGAGCATGAGCTGGAATCGATTCTAAGATCTTACACTTTAAAGTCTGCCACTATAATTGCACTAAACAACACAGGGCAACTTATATTTTACTAATAGCTAATATAAATAAAGGTGATTTGAACACAGACTTTCAAGAACCCTTCAATTATCCACACTATCTCATACCATTGATACACATGACCACACACATGTAGAAGAGATAAATAATCATCAATAGACGTATTTCGTGCTGAACCTGCATTCATCAGTTGGTCGAAATTATCATCTCCCCCACAAATATATATAATCAGTGCTCAGTTTATATTAAGATAGCAAATCTTCATACTTTATATATATATATGTGTGTGTGATTATATATATATATGTGGGGGATAATAATCTGGACCAATTGATGAGTGCTGATTCAGCACGAAATAAGTATATTGGTGATTATTTATCTTTTCTACATATATGTGGTCATGTGTGTCAGTGGTATGAGATAGTGTGGATAGTTGAAGTGTGCTTGAAAGTCTGTGTTCAAATCCTCTATATTTACAATTAAACCCCAGGTATATGAAGAATGCCTGTATTTTTAATAACTAATATATAGAGTATAAAACGATTTTTTTAAAAAAACATTGAATAATTATAAATAACGACTATAAATGATACTAAAATCTTTTCAGATTTTTTTTTTTTTTAACAAAACCTGGAGGCATTTATATTTCTAGTTTTCTGCTTCAGCGACAATTCATTTCATCGTTTAAAACTAATATCTTCCTCTATACAATTTAACGATATATATATTTTAATCTTTTGCCAATAATGTTCAATTTTAGCAGCAAATTCTTTTATTTTTAAAACTAATCAATACTGTATTTGCAAGCGAGTAAGAGGGCTGAAACCACACACATAGAAATAATTATTTGAGAAAACATTTCTATTGTTTAAAAGTAATTGGTCTTTTTTTAAAACGACAAAGTAAACTTCATTTTACAAAATTTCGCAAATACATTTCGCGATTATATGCGTGAATTACATAACTTTAATATATTTTATTATTGGAAGATTACAAAACATGAAAAGAATAATTTTAGTGAAGTTACGTAAAACCTTTCAAGTGATATCACTTCCACACATTCTGTCTGCATGTATATAGCTAAATCTAGATGTTAATTCACATGGGAAACACTTATGTTTTTTTCTCATCATTCACTGACCATCTTAAAATTACATCTATAAATCAGGTCTTTCTAAGCAAGGGTTTATGGATCCCTTGGAATTCGAAGAGTTCAGTGTATCCGTGGGCTTGAAGCAAAAAAAAAAAACAACGTTTTTTCTTTAACGTCTAACTGAAATCTAGAATTTCCTTTACTTTTGAATATATGCAATAAAATGCAGTATTCATTTCCTGTCCCATTATAGTTGTTGCTTATCTTGAAAAAATACATATGCTCATCTATAATTTGAAATTACAATATCTGCCTGCCACTACATTCTAAGATGGACAGACAATGGTGGATCGTCTCAGTTAATATTATAGGTAACGATAAAACGAGGGGTAAAAACCACTCATTGTGAAAATGGACCAACGTGCAACAATTGTTAAATATCATTAATACCATAATTAAAACATTAACTTCATTCTGTAAATTTTAGATATTTTTTTAAAAGGGGAGGGGGAAATTCTATATAAAAATATTGGGTGTGATTGTTCTTTATATTAAAAAAATATTGCAAGTGTG
The DNA here is from genome assembly GCA_028023455.1 of Epiperipatus broadwayi. Lineage (NCBI taxonomy): Eukaryota > Metazoa > Onychophora > Udeonychophora > Euonychophora > Peripatidae > Epiperipatus > Epiperipatus broadwayi. Next base: position 2,363,991 of record JAQFVV010012536.1, on the reverse strand, counting down.
GATGGCTGGTGGGTGCTTGAAAGTCTGAGTTCAAATCCCCTATATTTACAATTAAAAAGCTCTAAGTTTGTGAAGAGTGCCTGGTTTTCAAACATTTCAAGTGTCATTAAATTTAACTAATTGTTAATATTTTTTTATTTAGAAAATGAAAACAATTATATTTATGTGTAAATATGATCTAATACAAATTTTTACTCTCTACTTAACTCTATCAATAATACGTTTTAAAGAAAAGATTAAATTTTACTTGACAATTAAAAAATAAATAATTTGCTGAGCATTGCTAATGACCCAGGGGAGAGGTCATAATCATAGCACTTCAACTTAAAACACGACCTTAATATTTGTTGGTGAATACGTAATTTACACATTTCACTTCCGGGACAGACTATGCAAGTCTTTTTTGTTTATCACATGGGTGTTGTTAGTGATAAGCCAAGCCTCTTTAATTTTACCTTTTCCTTTTGTTACACTCAGCACAAACTATTTTGATATTCCCTGAATCAAAACCATGGTCAGAATTCATTTGACGCCCAAGAAACACTGATTTTACATTGGGGTCTTTTTTTGCGGGAGAATTTTGATTTATTAACATTGATATAGTGTATTAATGTTATTGATAGTTACATAGTTAAAGACCAGAAGTAAAATCTTATAGAATTACTCCTACTTAATTAATTAGTATACACCTGGGTCTCATTTTACGCGATAGATAGGTTACTCAGAAAACACGCGCAAACGAAATTGCGCAAAAATAGACGTAACTTACCTTGAAAAAGGGGGGGGGGTACAGACTGTGATTTTTCAAAAATCGCATAAAAGCAAACCATCAATGTAAACTTACTTTAAAATTCGTGTAAAAAAAAATAAGGAAATAAAATATGACTAATAAAAAATTTCAAATTTGAAAAAAATTGATACAAGACAAACTTTTTTTAATTATAATATTTAATTTTATCCAAAACAATATATTTTTATGCATAATTTATAGTAATTTACATTTTTTTATACACGTTTTAATTATTATCGATTTGCCGATAAACAGGTTCGTTTGCAAACTGGTAAAAAATCAGATTCTACACAAGAGGAAATACAACTAGTGCCAACATCATTCTCATGTTGTGTTAATGATTTTCTGGTGACAACATAATTAGTAATTAATCTAACAACTAAAAATTAAATTCTTATTTTTGTCTTTAATTTTTTAATTTTCAATTTTAATTGTACCCACTGCTATTACTTACCTTTTAAAAATAAACTTGCGGACACTAAATGATTAATAATTGATTACGTTCTTTTTTAAAAAGCAAAAACAGAATGTGATTTAAAATGCAAAATTAACATGCACAATGTTTGAACAAATTTACATTATAATCTTGTAAAATTTAATGTGTGTATACATAAAATGTGGAAATCATGATTTTAATTTCATTATTGCATAAAATCTTACTATTATAAAGCACTGAAAATATTGAAATTACTAAGATGAAAGTCGAATTCCAATAATATGCTATTACTTTCAATATGACGTAAGTTCACAAAATTTATTATTTAAAGTAATAGCGCATTATCGGAGTTCGACTGCCGGAGAAACGTGAATCGCGTAACTTCAAAATCGCATTAAATAAATCCACGTAAAAAGAGACCCTGGTGTACATATATATATTTTTTGTTAGTTGAAGCATTAGCACAATATTATAAAAGAACCTGTAGAAATTCCAATCGTAATGAGTTTATTAAGTCCTTCAATTCGGCTACTATAGTCAAACATTTGGCCCTTATTATCCATGTGGTTCATAGTTTGGATTTGTTCACATTTAAATAGATCAATAACTGATAAATTCCATTTATGAAGCAGATAAACGCAATAACCATGGGTTGTTCTAAATTTATGGATGAAATCCATTCGATTTCTTGTGCAATAATTCTTTTGATTGTAGATTTTTAAAAGTATATCTAAAAACGGAATCTTGAATTGAGAAGAATTGTGAAACTATATCTTGAGTTTTTGGCAAGTCTGATGTGTTTATTAGTTTTCATATTAAGCAACTTATTTTCTGATATATGAAATATATAGTATATATGAGCACAGACTTTCACATGACCTACCACTCCCCACTCTATCTCATAGCACTGATACACTTGAGCACATATAGTCGAAAAGATAAATAATCAATATATGCATTTCATGCTAAATGAGTACTTGTTGGTCCAGATTATCATCTCTACACATATATGCAAGAAGTGGTGAGATATATATTAAGATAGCCAATCTTCATACTTTAATGGACAGGCTTCAATCCACTCCACACTCCAACTTTTCAACCACCCATCTGATTGAAAATCTGATATATGGTGGAGGAATATGTGGAAGAATAAATTGCTACTATAAAGCAGTACACTTGAGTATGCCAGTAATATTTCTAATAGTAACTGGATATTCAGAAGTTTAGTGTGGGGATTTATTTTCTAAATAGGGATGCCAATTATATTTCCAAGAAGGTTATTCCTAGATACAAAAACAATCTCCACATAAAAAACATATTTCATCTTGATAAATTCTTGATTAAAAACAGCATAATACAAAATTATTATTCACTTTAAGATCATCATTTGACATCTTTCATTTTCTATGTATCATTCATTTATTATAATATTAATATCATCTATGGTCTTTAATATTTTTACAATGCCATTTTTACAACCTAATATGATAGTTTCAATTGACACAGTAATCTTCTTCAGAATATTTATAGACTTGATTAAGTGGTAACCAAATCAATCAACTCTATTTTAAAGCATTATTTATAAATTTATTTAAACGCACATTGATTATGTAAGTAATATTTACTAAGGCTATAAACCTCAAGAATATGCACGTAAAAATGCAAAGGTAGGGACCTCTACAGGTAAGCTTGTGGTTAAGACCTGTAGAAGTTCCTACCTTTGCATTTTCATGTGCATATTCTGAGCTACCATAAGCTTGTGGTTAAGACCTGTAGAGGTCCCTACCTTCACATTTTCATGTGCATATTCTTGAGGTTTACAGCCTTAGTAAATATTATTTAAAGCATTAACTACTTTATAATTTTCTATCCACAGATTACTCTTAATCTTTTCATTCTACTATTTATTGTTTTAGTTTTATTTGTGTTAATTTATACCTCTTCTAAATTTTTTTAATCAATTTTACAAATCATTTTTTAAAATCTGTTCACTACTATTTATAGAGAATTCCATGACATCAGAAAATTTGCTTCAATAAGCTCTTTTATCTCCAATGCTAAACACCCATTCCATAAAACATCATTCACTTTAAAATTCATCTAAATAAACAATAAACAAAGTATAGGTAAGGTAACAATTTTGCCTTACTCCATGAAATAAGCCTAAAGCATGTGCGCACATGCTTTAGATTTATTGCCTTAGTAAATATTACTTACGTGATCAATGTGTGTTAAATAAATTTATAATACTTACTCCACGAAATATCTACCTCATTTGTATAAAGACAATCTAAATCAAACTTTACAAATATTTTCTGTTTCATACTCAAATTCCTTAAAAAAACACTTGGCTTTATTGTTTGAGAGTTTGTAAGAAATTTGAATGGTAGAATTGAACCCATGACCCCCTGATCTCAAGTCAGATGTTCTACTAACTGCACCAAATGGCACAGGGTAGTGAAATTCCTTAATAAATAGCTTTCCATTCTATCTCTCTTTATCGAAAATATCCAACAAACTATTCCCACAATCTTATTAACACTTTATTCTTATAATGTGACACATATATATTAAATATTAAGTAATACATTTTAAAACTTGTTTGATAAATTGCTTCATACACATATTACATAATAAAACTCATAATGCTTCAATTAGTCTTTTCAAAAAATAATTTTCAAAAATATAAACTTAAATACATCGTCCAGCATTGGTAGCCGAGAAATCAGTGCAGCTGCCTTGCAAGCAATGTCTTGCAGACAGTTGTCATGGATTCGCTTCCCAGCTGATGCTTTGACATATGGAAAAAAAATACACATACATTCATTAACAATATTAAATTTCTACTATTAAATATAAATCTAAAAGTTATATATGTATATATATTGAAGCAATCACAAACACTGTTTCAACATCCACTACTTCAACACATGAATCCATTTCATATGCTTATAAATGCTGTTAATAAGAGTATCAAATTCTCCATACAGTAGGTGCCATTAAGTGCAAGCCTTTGTAAGGCTTCCCAGTGATGAAAGCCACTAGCTAGAAACTAGTCTGGGAATGTTGGATGAATAGGCACTAGATAGGGATTTTATGCTCAAATCTTCTTGCATCCATTGATTAAAAAGGCTTGCACTTGGTGGCACTACTGTATGGATAGTTTGGTACTCTTATTCACTACTTCATTTACGAACTATCCAAAGACACAAACAAACAAATAAATATATGAAAAAAATATTAAAATTTATAAATGAATAAAAAATAAAAAAAAATTTACAAATAAATATAACTATATTTGTTAGCCTATTCATTCAGTATACCAAATTGTTTCTTATATAAGTAAATAGAAGGATTTGAACTTAGAAATTTTCCAATCTATTTTCATCTTATATTTCATCTCAAACAACTAATACACATGACCACATACATGTGAAAAAGATAAATGATCCCCAATATATATATATATTATATATAATGTTTTCACGATTGTATGATGTAGATAAATTATTACTTTTGGGGTTAAACTGTGTATTATTTTCCATTACATACCAATATTTCGATGGACTAGCATCCGCCAATGTCAAGGTTAACTTTTGAAAGAAAAATCGTTAGATCTCGAACAGTAACATGACTGAGTGTGATATGAGAAATGAGATTCAACTTGAAGTAGTTCAGCATTCACAATATGAGGCTTATCAAAATGTCTATTTCCCTCAGTTTTTTCACCTATTAATTTTAAGTTAATATTAGAAGACAGAGAAAAAATGAGAGGTTTCCACATAGCTGGAATCCATTGTGCTTTGTCAGCCCTATTTAAACCAGTAGGTCTCTTTAATATTTCAATTGACTCTTTCATAGTTCTTAAATCATATCTTTCCAAATTAGCAAGTATTTTGTATTGTCAAAATCAGGTTTGTGACCAATTTCTAAAAAATGGGAAGTAAAAACTGATGTGCTAATTTTTTGCTTAAAAGCATTTTTATGTTCCTTAATTCTGACATTTATTCATCTATTAGACTGACCCACATAGCTTCTTGAGCACTGCAAACATGGAATTTCATAAACTCCTTGATGTTCCAAAAATATTCAGTCTTTAGGTTTATATAAAAAAATCACCATTTTTTTTGACAGTAGAAAAAGTAGTCTTTATATTAAAACAAGATAGTCTTCTACTGATTTTATCAGTAACCCCTTTAATATAAGGTAAAATTACTATATTAAAAGAGGAATTCTCAATTCTATCCTCTTTTTTCTTTTTAGTATTAATGTTTTTTTAATATTAATGTTTTTTGGAGCACCAAAGAGTTTATGAAATTCCATGTTTGCAGTGCTCAAGAAGCTATGTGGGTCAGTCTAATAGATGAATAAATGCCAGAATTAAGGAACATAGAAATACTTTCAAGCAAAAAATTAGCACATCAATTTTAGTTCTCATTTTTTTAGAAAATGGTCACAAACCTGATTTTGACAATACAATATGGTTGCTAATTTGGAAAGATATGATTTAAGAACCATGAGAGAGTCAATTGAAATATTAAAGAGACCTACTGGTTTAAATAGGGCTGACAAAGCACAACGTATTCCAGCTATTTGGAAACCTCTCATTTTTTCTCTGTCTTCTAATATTAACTTAAAATTAATAGGTGAAAAAACTGAGGGAAATAGACATTTTGATAAGCCTCATATTGTGAATGCTGAACTACTTCAAGTTGAATCTCATTTCTCATCTCACATTCAGTCACATTATTGTTTAAGATCTAACGATTTTTCTTTCAAAAGTTAACCATGACAATGGCGGATGCTAGTCCATCGAAATATCGGTTTGTAATGAAAAATAATACACGGTTTAGCTCAAAAAGTAAGTAATAATTTTTATATATATATATATATATATATATATAAAGTAAGTAATAATTTATATATATATATCATGCAAAACCAACTCATCAGTTGGACTGGATCATAATCTCTGACTCATATATACATTCAGTGCCTGGTTTATATTAAGATAGCAATTACTTAAACATTAATGGACAGGCTTCAATCTTCTGATCCTTTCAACTAATCAACCATCTATTTAAACATAAGCACATTAAACAACTATAATATCATTCTTAGAATAAGCAAATCTAATACATATGGATTTTTTCTTTGATTTCTTCCCCTGAAAATGATACATTTTTTTTTGAAATTACTTCAAAGTATAAAAGTAATAATTATACTAACTTTATCAAACATAAAAAGTTTGTAGAGAGCATATCCTATAAGTGAAAGAATAATAGTTTATTGTTACTACAAGTAAAAAAAAAAATAATTCTGAAATCAGTTATTTATTTGCTCAAAAAAAAGTCATTTTTTGATAAAATAATAAAAGACAAATGCATTTCTAGAACAAATAAAGAAAAATAATGTAGATTTTAATTTATTTAATTTTTATTTTTTTGAAGGAATATATTTAGATGAACATATATACTTTATATACATTGTAATTAAAAGAAATCTGATAATAGCTCTGACTAATTACATTAGAAAGCTGCATGAAAAAAAAGTTTAATAAAAAACTCTTATAAATTGAGTAATAATATTATAAATTGCGATATAACATATTCATCACTCAAAGTAGATTGGTTTAAAAAGTTAAGAAAAATATTAATTTATATATTTTATTACAACTATTAAATATTGTATAATGGAAAGTTACTTTGTAATAGGTTAAAGACAATAAAATAATAAGTTGTATGTAAATAAAGAAAGAAAAAAATAGTTTTGGTGGCAAGAATTTAAATTGTGTAGTTTATAAAAATTTAAAGTATTTTGTGCCACTTCCTGATTTGCTTTCTGAATGATTTGTCAAGCGTTGGTGGTCGAGTGGTTAGCACGGCTGCCTTACAAGCAGTTGTTCCAGGTTCGCGGGTTCGCTTCCCGGTCGATGCTTTGACACATGGAAAAAAAAACCAATTTGTTCATTCTTAAAATAAATTAAATGTCAAATCTAAATATTTTATTTAAAAGTAAGGTATGGGTTAATAAAATTAAAAAAGTTATCAAACAATTTTTAAAAGTTGGTAATGATTTTTCTACTTCCTATTTCTAATGAAAATAAATTTTTAAAAAATGTTTTTTATTATTCATTCACTTAGTTATCAAATAATGCTATAATTTTAAAATATCTGTAAAATTATGTTTCCACAATGTGTTTTGAAAGAAACGAAAAAAATGTTTATTAACAAACATGTTGTTGTAGATAAACATATTAAAGCTTGTAATTACCCCCCTCCCCCAATAAGACATTGTCTTATATTCATTTTTGCTTCAAAACACACCAGAGAGATTTTTGGGAATATCTTATTTTTTCATGCACATGTCTACATTTATTTATATATAAGAATCTACATTTATTCAAAGTGGTAAATGAAAAATCAAAAGATATGTGGCAAAAAATTGCAGAAACAGAATTCTGAAATTATTTCTTTATTTCATATGAGTATATAATTATAAGCAAGTCTGTTCCAAAACATAAACCCTTCTGGTTAATTTTTATTTTCCATGGAAAAAAATCTAATGCATTTGACAATATAGTAAATATTTTCCTATCACCAAAGTTCCCATGTGTTGTGCCTGCATTCTGATTGGTTATTTGGTAGTCTTATGATCACATGATCTTAGAGCTTTGTTACATTTCCAAAGCAGTGCTGCTGTGATTTTTTCAAATGAAAAGCACAGAAATAATGTTTGTACAGTATTTTCTTTACCTTTCTAATTAGGGTTCATTTTTGGGGTAGAGGTTATATTACGTATATCCTAAAAAATCATGGTATGGCTTATTTTCTGGTTAGGTCATATTTTGGAGAAATGTGGTAGCTTTTGCTAAACACAATGTGTGGAAAACTTCCATTGAGAACAGTGATAAATGTGAAAAACAGCAAATGGGATATAAGCAGATCAGAAATGAACAACTATGGAAGTCTTCTCTAGTTTATTTGAAGACTCAACTAAAAAAGCGTTTAGGCAGTGATCCCATGAAGAGAAGAGAAACCATTAGATAAAACCGTTTTCTACTGAATAACTTGGACAGACATATCTTGCAATCAGATTCAGGTATTAATGCTGAAGTTTGCTAAACCCAACCATTGCCTGCTTTAATGCTGCCATGAAAAAAGAAGACTGTGTTAAGACTTACCCCTACCGTCTAATATCATTAAGGCTACTGTATACCCTATCTAACATCATCAGTGCTCAAGAAGAATAACTACCATCATGGATTAACTAATTAAGACTTTCAGAAATACATAATAGTGAAAGAACAATATCTGCAGAAATCATGGTTTGGAACTTTTTAAACTTTGCATATGGTAAGGATCCTTACTGACGAAGGCCACAAGCCAGAAACTAGTCTGGGGATATTGGGTGAGTAGGAACTAGATGGGGATTTTATGCACAAGCCTTCTGGCATCCATTGATTACTCTGGCTTGCTCTGAGTGGCAATACGTATAGAAGTTTTGCCTGTTTTAAGATCTTATCAATATGATTATTCCAAAGCCTTAAGTTTAAAATACCTCTAATACTTATTATTTTTATTATCTTTAATATTTTGTATATTTAGTAATAGATGCAAATATATAACAATTTTACATATTTATTGTTAATAAATTTTTAACTTATTTTTATTATTAATCCATTTGTGCTATTAACATTCATTATGCTATTAACATCCACAACCCTGAGAAATCATGCAATCCACTAGGGGACATGTAAGGACAATGATAATAATTTATGAATGATGATGATATGGTATTAATAAGTTATCTAGAAGTAAACTTCTTATTTAGAAGGTTTGACACTTTAAAGTTTCATTTTTTATTTATTTATAGAAACTAGAAAAACAAATTAAAAATACGGGAGGACTTGTAATTAGTTTATCCTTCAATGCTAGGTTATAAATCATCATCATCATCATCATTTCCACCACTGATGTGTTGAATACTTTTATATATATTTGCAGTTAATCATTTTTAATCTATAAATATTAATCACTGAAAACAGGCTTATTATATACCTGTGTGTCTATATATATGTAATATAGGGTATATGAGCACAGACTTTCAGATGACCCATCACTCTCCACTCTATCTAATATCACTGATACACTCAAGCACATATATGCTGAAAAGATAAATAATCACCAATATACGTATTTCATGCTAAACCAGCAATCATCAGTTGGTCCAGATTATCATCTCCCACACATATATACTATAAGTGCTCAGATATATATTAAGATAGACAATCTTCCTACTTTAATGGACAGGCTCCAATCTACTACACCCTCCAACTCTTCAACCATCCATCCAATTGAAAATCTGATGATGAAATGCTCAAAGGCCACCCTGAGGCTGAGATTCTTGTCACACCCATGTAAGCCTGTTTTCAGTTATTACATTATAGAGATGTCTGCCCATCCTTGCACATGTATTAAATGGATTATGTCCTGTATATGTGGGGTTCAGATTGACTTTAGTCAACATGGGTGTGACAAGAATCTCGGCCTCAGGGTGGCCTTTGAGCATTTCATCATCAGATTTTTAATTGGATGAATGGTTGAAGAGTTGGAGGGTGTAGTAGATTGGAGCCTGTCCATTAAAGTAGGAAGATTGTCTATCTTAATATATATCTGAGCACTTATAGTATATATGTGTGGGAGATGATAATCTGGACCAACTGATGATTGCTGGTTTAGCATGAAATACGTATATTGGTGATTATTCATCTTTTCAGCATATATGTGCTTGCGTGTATCAGTGATATTAGATAGAGTGGAGAGTGATGGGTCATCTGAAAGTCTGTGCTCATATACCCTATATTAAATATTAATCATTGAATAATATTTAATCTTGTACTCGGACTCCAGACATATTTTGTTATAACTGTTTCAATTTAGTCCATAACAGTAGATGACTTGGAGAATGTAGTATCCCAGAATTCTAAGCTCTTTAACCAAAAGCTGGTTGAATTATGTAAAAAAGAGAATATCGCTTAATCAGTAACAGCAATAATTAGTTACACTTCATATTCTTAATTTTATTCCTAAATCAAAAATTTAGAGATACATTACAGTCTTCATTGATATTTTTACATTATTAAGACATTCTATTACTATTAAATAAACTAATTAATAACATTACCAATAGTACATTCAGTGGTATTAACCCACCAAACATCATATGATCATCATTTCTTATGCTTGCTCATAACTGTTATTAAAACAGGCAAAACTCTCCATACAATAGTGCCACTCAGTGCAAGCCAGAGTAATCAATGGATGCCAGAAGGCTTGTGCATAAATTCCCTACCTAGTGCCTACTCATCCAATATCCCCAGACTAGTTTCTGGCTTGTGGCCTTTGTCAGTGAGGAGCCTTGGATCCTGAAATCTAAGTGCAGTGCTCTCAGATCCAAGGCTACTCACTGACAAAGGCCACAAACCTGAAACTAGTCTGGGGATATTGGCTGAGTAGGCAATAGATAGGGATTTTCTGCACAAACCTTCTGGCATCCATTGATTACTCTGGCTTGCACTGAGCGATATTACTGTATGGAGAGTTTTGCCTGTTTTTTAAATTCAGTGGTATTTTCATAACAGCCAAAAGGGTCAATACCCAAGGAAGATAACCTACTGTACTCTAATAACAAGCTATGAACAGTTAACTCACTAGGGCTACTGGAGGACAATGTATTATACTATTTTATATGCTCAAAAATTAATATCGGAATATTCCCAAAAGAATTTGGTGAGGACTTTTTGTCTCAAAAATGCTTTTCTTTTTTAATTATTATGCAGATTTATATAGTACAGTTAGGTATTAAAAAACTAAACTTTGCATGATCAACAATTATTAAACATAAGTTTAAAATATTATTTATTTTCTCAATTTTGAATCAATAAGTCATTTGTTTCTGACATATTCCATCATAAAAATGAATAAATACAGTATTAGAAAAATAAAGATTTAATCATTTACATTATTAAAAGTATAGTCATCAACTGTACATTACATTGTCTCATAAAATTTTTATTTAATGTAAAATAAATAAATTAGCAAATTGTTCTTTTTTTTAAAAAAATAGCCACTGCACCCCCCCCCCCAAAAAAAAAAAAAACCAAAGGGTTTTATTGGTTAGATATTACAAAAATAAACAGAAATTATAGTAGAGCATAAAGTATACCAAAAATAAAATTTGTACACTGTCTTAATTTTTTCCTATATGTTTTGTTTTAATTTAATAAATCATGCATGATTCAGGAGATATTATTCTCTGACTGCATAAAAAGCAAAATGATGGACTGTCATAGAAGAAATTATAATTTTAAAAAAATTTATAACTACTGAAATATTTTTTATCTATCTACTCACAAGGTAGTATTTTTTTTATTAATAAAATGTTCGGTAAAATGTTTATTTATTAATTAACACTTTTTTCAACTTCAAACCTATTTATTTAAATCAGGTTTTTAAAATACAAATTTGTTCAGCTACACATTATAAATTAATAAAAACCAACACTTCTGCTGATAAGGATAAATATCAAATTATATATTCTATTAATAGTCAAAATAAGAGTCATAGATCACATGACCCAATTCTCTTAAGCTTGTAAGATATAAACAATGAGGATTGCTAATTCCTCAACAAGCTTTGTGATAAATGCTTAGCCAGAGCAAGCATTTAAAATATCTCTGTCAGGACCCCCCCAAACCTCTGACTATGGTTTCGTGCTTTGGCATTCCTCAGAGAGGCACTAGAGTAGGTTCAGATACTAGATCTAAAAATACCAATTGTTTGTCAAGTTCCAGGAACTTGTGCTATTTATATTGGCGAAATGAGGATGAATATGAAATGTCACTTGCAACAACGTAATTATTCATATAAAAAGCGATTGAAGATAGCATGGCATATTCAGCATTTTATATTCATCAACGTGCAACAGGTCATAGTATTATTCTGTAAAAGTTTAATATATTGATGTATGAGCCACATGACCAGAAATGAAAGATTAAGCAATCATATTTCATTAAGAAATCCTAATGCAACTAACAAATAAACAAACTAGTTTTCTGATTAGTGATGTCAGGTTGTTAAAGTGAGTTTTATGTTTGTAAGGAGTCCATGTTTTACATAATTTGCCTTGAAAAGGACATGTTAGTGTTGAAAATATTTGGCAATTATTTAATGATATATATTAATAATATTATCACTGCTAAATAACAAGATAAGTGTTGGTTTTTATTAAATCAGATTTTTATATATTTTGAATTTAAGGTAGGGTAACAAATTAATTTTTTCTTTATATAAACTCATTATAACTGCTTATTTTTTGAGCAAGGCTTTTGATTTATAAGATATTTTAGAGAACCATTTGCGCTCATTGTCTGGAGTAAAGGAGGGTATATAAAAGAAATGGAATAAATGTGCAGAGAATATGTTATAAGTTCATAATTATAAGCAGCATTTTTTTGAGAAAAAAAAAACAGTTATAAAAAATAAATATAAACAAAGTATAATTCAGAGCTTTATAAAATTTAAATGGAAGTAAACCAATTCCTTCCATAAACAAATGATAAAGAATAAATTCATCTATCTTTACAGCTTTCAATTTTTATAAGCTTTTGTTTGATAACATTACTAGAAATAAAGAATAAAAATTATATGATAACCTGATTGCAATTTATCATTATTTCACTGTGTAAATGAAGGATAGAGACCGAATCTTATTTTTAATAAGTTCGGTGGTCTTCATGACGTATGTTTATTTATGATTGCTAAATATTTGATAGTACATTTTATTTAATTAATTAAGAATACATTTAATGTGCAAAGATTTAAAGAATCATTTTTAACAAAGTTGTAAATAACAAATCCACTTTCTATATTAATGCCAATTTATTTACACAGCAAAAGATGGCCATCTTTAAAGAATAAGTAGGTCAGTGGTAGATTAAAGTTAATAAGTGTGATGATAGAAAGAGAAAGATTATGGAGCCTTTATCAATTACCAGGGATGCCAACACCATCAATAGAAAGGAATCCAACAGCCTGCTCTCTAAGAAATGGCATCTATAGCTCCTCTTTTCTCATTAGCATGCAAATTTTCTTAGTACTTATTTATTTTGATTCTCTTAATATTCATATTCAACTTTACCTATGGATCACAATTTCTCACTTTCTTTATTCTGCTATGATTATGGTATCTGGTTGTATCAAACGTGCTTAGTGTTAATAAATCTTTCTTTTTATAATCACAAACTGTTTTATGATTGAATGTTGTAACATTTATCTTTCAAGGTAACCTATGAATAAGAGATGAAAATTTAGCTCTAGAATAAGATATTAATATAGACAAGAAAGTTAACATTTTGACTGTTAAAAAAATGAAATTCTCAAAATTGAAACAAATTCCATTATTATTAAAAGGAGAGAGGTTGACTTGACAACGGTGAGAAATATTGATTACTATCTATATTGGTATATTTAGGTGGTGACTGTTTTCTAATGGTTATATATTCTAACCCAGTCTATTAATTAGTTAGAAATTTATTTTATTTATATTATTTCTAACCCAAATATTTTTATTTAGTTTATTTTATTTATTTATTTATTTATACCCAGGACACTACTTTACACAGGTTGTTGCTAAGGCAACCAAAATAAAGCAACATATCCATTAATTTTCCAATATGATCTAAAATACCTTTCATATAATACAATTGTACATTCAATTCTCTTAAGCCATGCCACGATTGTAATAACAACAATAATTGATCACTTATTAATTTAAAGAATAATTATAATAATATTAATCTCAGGGTTCTTTGTTTCATGTAAGGAAATGCTCGGCAGTATTGTGCTGTCGCATATGACTGGCATTCTGGTCGGCTATAGGAAACATTTATTTTATTTAAATTCAGTGTGTCTTCATCTCTCATATCCACTGCTATATTATTTAAAGAGATGATAATTCTATTCAATAATGACGTATAATTTTGAATAACACAGCCTTTTTTTTTTTTTTTTTTTCAGAATCTCAGTCAGAATAATAAAAAGACAAGGGTGCTTTTTGTGTCCTTCCATCATCCATGACAACACAATAATATAACTAAGATTTATTACTTAGACAATTTAACTAAATGGGAATGGAATAATGTGCAACCAAAGTTAATGGTTTGGGAATAAATTCATTTTTTTTTTTTTTTTATACAAAGGTGAATGTTTAGTCTTAAGTTTTCAACTCCATAAATAATTATCATTAAACTAAAATATAATGACATATTCCGATCTGCTTAACTTTATTTATCTGGTATATTAAGTTTTTAAGAATTTGGAATGATTTCGGACTCAAGAAAAGGTTTTGCAAATATTGTGCAAACACTTATATTTAGCATATAAAAACAAAAAAAATGAATCTACAACAAATTTTAACAAGACTATAATTTATTATTATCACAAAAAAAAAAATATGAACCTTTATTCAATAATCCCATAGTAATACAAAAATATAAAATATAACTGACATTAATCTGTATACTCTTTTGGTTATGGACTAGAGGTTACTACTTCTTCTGTATGAAATCATATGGATTGATTAACTAAAAGTACATTTCATTACCAATACATTGTTTATTACATTTTGGTAACCTTGTAGAAGCTTTTATTCAAAATTATTGACTAACTATTTTTTTTTTTTTTTTAAATGATTAATCCCATCATATGCAATACGCAAAATATTAAATTTATTTCTAATACATTTACTTTATTTATGGTCTTTAATGGGATAACCTATTCTAATTATAGGCCAGCTATCAGAAGTTACATTTACCATCTTACATTTAACTTAATGCTAACTTAAGTTAAGATACAAATTTTATTCATACATATAATTTTAAATATGTGTATTATTTAATTACTAACCAGAATTAAATATTGCATTTGAATATTCCCTCAGTAAATAAGCGTTTTAAAACTACGCAATTTTAATTACTTTCTCCATTGATTTACTTGTCAAATACTAGCAATATTTAGCAGCACAATACAGATATCGACCCTAGTTACTAACGCACTATTTATACTAAAGTGGATCTTGAGGAACTAACACCTCCAATATAACCTTTATCTTGCCCGAACTTTCAAAAATTAAGCACAATAATCAACAACTTCCATGGTGGAGCTATCTTTATTTTCACATGAGTAATATGGAATAACCACGAAAAAGTAATCTACTACATTAAAATATTTTGGTGGTTTCTTGCCTCTTACTTGGGCATACAACGAACACACACCAAATACAATCCTCTCCTGGGATTTAAACGAATGAAGCATACTAAATGCTAGATAAATTCTTGATCGTCCTATCTATGAGAATCGATCACTTGGGCTATAAACATACCTGAACATTATATTTAAAATCTTCCTCTCATGGAAAACAAAGCTTTTGGGGAGATCATTTTTCATCCCACAAAATAAATACATTATAATTATTACCTATGCGAATATTAAGCATATACCAATGCTATATCTGGGCAGGATAAGTAAATACACTGATTATAATAAACTTATGTTACCGTGTATACTTTGATCAACATCTGAAATCAATGGACATCATAGAATAAAAGTATAATAATTTTAATTTTAATAAAGGAACATTCAAAAATAGTTGGTAGCATACTATCTTAAACTACATAAAGTGGATGTGTTATTTAAGAATAATTAGGAATAAATTCCTCAATTAATACAGTATAAATTCGTTTCAAAACTTTAACAAGAAACATTTTGTTATAGCATTTTTTTTTTTTTTTTTAGTTACTTCTGATCATTTTCAATATTTATTTTACCCCTTAAATATCTAAATATTTTTTTCTTTTACATATCTAACATACAAAATTTCTACCTACAATTGTATGTAATAATTAAAACATATTTTATAGATTTTTTTTTTTTTTCATGTTAAATATCAACTTAACCTATAATAATTATATTAAAACATACCTTTGTCATTACAAGGCTATTAAATATCACTTGACCATACAGACTTTAATCTATGTGATATAAAAAAAAATACATATTATTTATAACTTAGTTTTAAACAATCATTAATTAACAAGTGCATACTCTCTCATTAGAAAATGTTTTCTGTTGAGCAATTGGTCCAGGTGAAGAGCTTTATCCAGTCGTATTTCACGAAGCAAGTTTAAAAACAATAAACGCATGGTATTATTTCCTTTAAATAAAAGTTTTCTCTTATTTTGTGCGTTTAATAAATTAGGTAAAGAAACATATAGCAGAATTGAAGATTAATTCTTACTTGAATTAAACTACTACAATTTTGGGATCCAAGAAAATAAAATATACATATTCTAACATAACGAACAGTTGACGATAGACGATAAACATACACAATATTTTTTTTTATTTATTGACGATACGTATACTTATTAGCTAGCTTACTTATGGACGAAAATGCGCAATTTTCCGAGAGATTATTATGATAATAACTGCAGTCAATTTATGTGTACATGAAGTGTTAATAATTCCAACTGATGTATAATATAATATATCATTTATTTTTATCATTAAGTCACTAAGATATTTGGTTTTGTTCATACTTTAGGAATTATAAATTTTTTTAATGGTAACTTCTCCGTAAGACTTCCCCTATATAACTTTTCCTATATTTACTCTGAGAAAGTTTATATATATATATATATATATATATATATATATATTTTAAAAAATATACAGGTGCATAATTTAATCTTATTTATCATTATTATTATTTCCAGACAATTCTTGGTGAATAAAACATATTTTAACGTATGTAACTACATTACTTGTAAAGGCAGACAATATTGAGAAAGAGCGCGAAAATGTTTCTAGTTGATTTTCCTTGGTTTCAAAATATTTCTTTCAATTATTATTATTATTATTTTTTTTTTTCTATACCAAGAAAATATCAATAAATGACATAAAGTTAATAAATAATTAATCTTTTCTTGGAAATCGCTTCTTTTCTTTAATTTAGATATAATATAATTTTTCGTGACTCTTTTAGTTAATTCTGTCATTTTTAACTTTAGCGTGAGACAATAAATTTTTAAGTATAAAAGGTCTTTAAATAGGTAGATGGCAAAGAAAATCAGGATATCTTATCAAAATAATTTAGCCACACATTATATTATTAAAATTTTACTTTGATTACATTTATTTCTGCAAAATAAAATGAAAAAATTGAGTTACCAAATTTCAGCACTGTTCCTTCCTTGAAAACTAAAAGCAGACTATCTTTTTTTTTTTTTTTTAACTTTAGCGACCTCTTCCAGAAAAATAATCATTTGATTATAACATAAACAAAAGAAAGGAAAAACCTATTACAATCATATAGTTTTAGTATTATTTACCTGGATTACAAAGTAATTTGACAATATAAAAAAATAATAAATACATTAAATTAACAATCAGTGATGTATAATTCTTTAAACATTATATTTTTTTTTCTTTCTTTTTTTTTTTTTTTTTTTTTTTTACAAAAAGAAATTACCAGAAGTTATTGTGCTTTATGATAAGACACTCATCCACTCTCCCCTCTACCCATCCAAAATCAATTACTGTTTAGCTTTTATACCATATTAATTTGCTCTAATTATTAATATCTAAATATTAAATTATTCATGTTCTCTCTTTAAAAATGACATTGAGTTATTAAATCTATTAGTTATTCACCCAAAACATGCCAAAGTGAGTGAATAGCATACTTTATTAATCAATTATTACTATTGTTATTTTATCTTTTTATTTCTTTAAAGAATAGCATTGTTTTCCTGCAGAAATAATGCCAAGTAAACCAAGTGTCAATAACACTAGGTTACGATATATATAACCTGTTTAAAAGTAGACTAATAAGCAGCCATTTTAAATAGTTTCAAACCACACAAACTTAACTAATATGTAGATAATAAACTTAGATTTCACAAAGAGCTAGGTAGTTCACAGATATAAATCCCATGATAACAGCTTAAGAGTATCAACAGCAGAATTCGATAATTTGTAGTCAAGGCAACCTTTAGGAATACAGCTCAACATATATAAAATTCAAAAAGTAACCCCATAAACTATGAAAATTATATAACATAAAAAATGTTAAAAGGATTTAAAATAACATTAAAAGAAGTTATTTGATGGTAGGCTAAGAGCTTTGAGCACAAAGACTAGAGAGAGAAGAGAACAGAACATTTTACAATGTTGCAAGTTGGTCAGGATAAATTATGCAGAGAGGCAAGAAATGTAATGATGAAAAAGTGAAAAAGTTAGAGAAAGGGGCATATGAGGATAGAGTATTGCAATTAACAAACTGGCTTTCATTAATATGGAATAAGAAAAAAAAGATTATATCAGTGTGGGATGAATGGTAATTATAGGTTGAGAACAATTGGAGATTAAAATATCAGTTTGGTTTCAGGAAAAAAAAAGAATATTTAACATGATTGAGATGGTCTCTTAGGCATGGTCACAGGTTGGAAAACATTTAATTTTGTCTATCATATGAAAAGAAAATGAGAAATAATCATATAATGAATAATATTTCTGTAACTAATTTTCACTATATCATTCTCACATAAGATAAGGACTGGTTTCTATCAGTTTTTAACACCTTGTAGAGAGGTATAATCATAAACAAATGACCAAATACATGTGAAAAAGATGGATGACCCCCAAAGTGCACATTTTGTGCTAAAAGAACTCATTAGTTGGCCCAAATCACAATTTCTTACATATATATTTCAGTATATATAGATAGCCAATTACTACAGTTTTATTGAAGTTTCAAACCTACTGCCCTCACAACTTTCATACAAATCACTTAATGGAAGTATATCAACAATTTTTATTAGCCATTCATTAACCACTTAACGAATAGTCGGGTAGTGAAAATTACACTACTGAAATATTATTCATTAAATGGGTAATTTCTAGTCTAATGAATGATTAATGAAAATTATTAATAAACTTCCATTAAGCAGTTTGTGTCAAAATTGTGAAGACTTAAGTTTGACACTTATTAATTAAAGTGTAATAATTGACTAGATATATACACTAAACAATGTTAAAATAGGTGTAAGAGATTGTGATCTGGGCCAAATGATGAGTGCTGGTTAGGGCTCATACATCTTTGGTCATATATTTATAATTACATCCATCTACAAATTGTTAAAAGATAAAAACCAGTCCTTATCTTGGCGGGAGTAGTGTGGTGAAAATTATTTTGCAGAAAAATTATTCATTAGTTGATAATCTCTAGTCTAACGAATTGACTAATAAAAATTATTAATAATTATATAATGATACAATGAGATTTTAATAAATATATTTCAAGTTAGTGGTACATATACTGGTTATAAAAATGATTGAAAGTGATAATATTATGGGATCAATATTTAATCTTGTAAATAGGTCAAAGCAAACATAATATTAAAACACAATTTAATGATATATCTACGAAGCTTGATATACGGGTCATCTTGCGCGATTCAATATATTATGAGCGGCAAAAAAACATTAATGATTAATTTTTAGATTCATCACAAGTATTTTAATTTGTTATGATTTTAAAGATAACTGACCTTTGATATTAAATTAGTTCCATTTCTTTTAAAATACTATTTATTTAAAAAAACTTAACGCCGCAACCAGGAATGATACAAAGAATGACGGGTAATTTTTTTTATTTTTTATGATCTATTTAAAATCTTCCGAGAATTATTACTTTTAAATGGGTTTATTCGTGCGAACAAGATTTGTTGACGAGTATGCTTTTTAGTTTCAAAACAAGAATTTGGTTAAATTGCATGTACACAAATATGAAACAATATACAGTAAAATAATATTATTTTTTAGCAAAGCGCTAAGCACGTTATATACATGAAAAATAACTATTAGTCTTTAAATATTTAACTACGTGTTCGCATATCTGTAATATATAAGTCTCGTGATGTTGGTTTGGATTTGAATCTAGGGTGATCAACTTGCAAATTGCTTTTTAGATTCTGCTTAAGATTAGAATCTTTGTTTAAGATAGACATTTAACAATGTTAAAAATACTAAAATAATGTTTAATGGATTTTCTCAAAATATGAAAATAAAGATTGATTATGATGAGTTAGAAGAAGCTAACAGTTACAAATACCTTGGTCAGATTATTAATACAGATGGAAACATAATGGATGAAATTAATCATAATGTTAAAAACACTAAAATAATGTTTAATGGATTTTCTCAAAATATGAAAATAAAGATTGATTATGATGAGTTAGAAGAAGTTAACAGTTACAAATACCTTGGTCAGATTATTAATACAGATGGAAACATAATGGATGAAATTAATCATAGAATTAAAATCTGGTTGGAGTGCTTTTGGTAGAAATAACTTGATACTAAAAGAAAATATGCCTATATGTTTGAAAAGGAAGGTTTTTAATAAATGTATTTTACCAGTTCTTATTTATGGATCTGAGACTTGGACACTTAATAGAAGAGCAATACAGAGATTTCAGACCACTCAAAGAAGTATGGAGAGATGCATGTTGGGAGTAACAAGAAGAGATCGAAAACACAATATATGGGTAAGAGAACAAACAGGTGTTACTAACCTCATTGAAAAAATTAAAAGCCTGAAGTGGAGTTGGGTTGGACATATTGTTAGAAGAGCTGATAATAGATGGACAATTGAAATCTTAAACCGGATTCCAAGAGATTGTAAAAGACCCAGAAAGAGACCACATGTGAGATGGCTGAATGAATAAGAAAGTGTGCAGGGGTGATGTGGAGAAGAGAAGCTAAAGATCGGAGAAGATAAATTAAACTTGGAGAGACCTTCATCCTGCAGTGAATTGATAATGGTTGATGATGATGATGAATAAGTCCCATAAGCTCGTAATTAAAAAAGCATGGTAATCTAGAAATTGTTGGAAAGATCTTTGCTCTGTAAGTGGACTACTTAATGATTGCTTTATATATAGGTTTAACATTTTTCGTTCAAGTTGTCGGCCTATATATTAAACAATTAATATTAGAAAATTAGCTAGGGTGACCCAGTTAGCCATTCAATTTTAGTTATTAATTAGATATATAACTATTTTTAATTAAATCAAAACATGGATGAAATCAGCTGTAATTCTCACTGCTGAACAACATGGCAAGCCTCAGAAGTAATCCTATCTCTATTATTCTTCTATCCAAGCAAGAATGCTAAGGGGGCTTTTGCTTTGCAGAAGGCTATTTAAAGGCTGTTTTGCCCTTACACTAATTACACAAAAATGAAACAACTTTCACTTTGAGATAAAGATCTGTTTAACAAGGATAAATATATAAATAGCAAAGAAGGGATTATAATGCATTCTGGGTAGTGAGAGTTTTTCATCGTGCTTTATCTCTGGCTATGAATATTTAATTCTACATGTAGCAAATAGTACCAAATTCACTGATCATAGAACAGCTACATAAAAAAAAAAAAAAATTAAAAAAATCTGTTAAGAACTGAAAAAAATCTGTATTTACCTGGATGATATGCAAGCAGACACATGTTAAAATCTTTGCTGAGAATCCTGCCATCAAAGCAACTGTGCTGTGTCCATGCAACTACCCATGAAGTCAGATCACATTAAATCACCAAAGCAATTAGATAAATTTCCATTCTCTTCATTTTTGGGGGATGGGAATAGGGGGTGGTTGCAGTTAGTCTAATATTAACAGCACTTCATTGTATTAATAGTCCTTTTTATTACTTGCTAACTTAATATAAATGTGAAATTAAGCATAACAAGTATGCACCCATACAGTTATATATACATTTTAATGATCTAATATATATTAAAGATAAAAAATAAGATAGTTTTATATAACACTTCTCACGAAAAGGGTTTTCTAACAGTCTCGCCCACCAGAGAAAAACTGTAAAAAAAAGAAAAATCCAAGTTTCCAGGATAATTATTTTATGTACTACGACTGTAGCAGCCAAAGATAACTTTATAGAAAATGTTGAATTTCACTGTTATTAGAAGCAACTGTAATATTCAAAAGCAGTTATTTTACATTTCTTACCTTCTGAATAATAAAAGTTTAAAATTGTTCTTTTAATTCTCTAACTAAAAAAAAATCTAGATACTCATTGGTTATCTAATTGAATTGAGTGTAGAATAAGCTACCTTATGTTTATGATTCCATCTTAAATATCAAACTCTTTATATTATTAGATTGATGTAGGTAGGATTAAACAGTAAAGAGTTTTGAAAGTCAAAGAGCTCATAAGCAAATATATATTTTTTAATCCACAGATTCTAGCTCACACTTTATAATTTTTTATCATTTTCTTTTAATTATTCTTCTTTTAAAAAATCTTACTATTTTTCTTATCTTTATTATCTTCTGTTTGTCTTGTTTACTTTTCTATATAATGAGTAATAATTTTCATAATTTACTCTATTCCATTGTCATTTAATGTAAACCTGAGTTAATAAAAGACTAATTGTGGTCAATGAAAATTTTAAGTGGAAGAGGAGGAGGGTGCTAGGGTTAGATTGATGTAATATTGACATGGTTATGAGTACAATATCAAATCCAATAAGGGCTTTGAGCATTCCATCATCAGTTTTTCAAATGAAATTGATGGTTAAATAGTTGGAAAGGTGAGAAGATTGATAACTGCCCATTAAAGTTTAAGGAATTGCTATCTTAATATAAATCATGCATTGGTTGTATATATGTGTGGGATATCATGATCTGGCCCAATTGATGAATACTGGTTCTGCATGAAATATGTACATTACCTTTTTTGCATACATGTGGTTGTGCATAAAGTGGAGGACAATTATAGAGTAAAAAATCCTAAGTTCAAATCCTTTACTTACATAAATAAGAAAATAATCATTTTTTTCCTAATTAGTAATCAATTTATTAATAAGTAAATTTACATGCTAAAAAATTGCTTTATTATAAGTATTATTTGAAAATATAATTTATTCTTCTATTTTTGCATAGACAATATTTTTCAATAAACTTTTCGATAAACAAAGGGCTTTGCTAATTGCTCAACAAGCTTTGAGATAAATGCTTAGCAAGAGAAAGCATTTAAAATACCTCTATCTGAACCCCCTCCCCCCATCCCCTGACCAATGGTTTCATGATTTTGGCACTCCTCAGAGATGTGTGATCTCTACAAACTCTAGTAGGCCCATTGAACCTTCAGGACCTGAGATCTTGGGTGTCTAATGATTTCCCCCCTCAGGATGAAATGTGCACCTTGGGAGATCATACATCTTTTTCATGTGTTTTTGGTCAGATGTTTATAATTATATCCTCCACAAGATGTTAAAAAGTGGATAGAAACCAGTCCCTATCTTATATAAACATGGTGTAGTGAAAATTTCACTACAAAATTGTTATTCATATATTATCCATTATTTTAACAACTATTGCATAATTGGATAGTACTACTGCCTTTTAGAGAAAGGAAAAAAATTAATTTATAAATTAATATTATTTTAAAAATATCATCATCATCAACCATTATCAATCCACTGCAGGATGAAGGTTTCTCCAAGTTCAATCCATCTTTTCCTATCCTTAGCTTTTCTTCTCCACATCACCCCTGCACACTTTCTTATTTCATCCATCCATCTCCCATGTGGTCTCTTTCTGGGTCTTTTACAATCTATTGGAATCCAGTTTAAAATTTCAATTGTCCATCTATTATCATCTCTTCTAGCAATATGACCAGCCCAACTCCACTTCAGTCTTTTAATTTTTTCAATGAGGTCAGTAACACCTGTTTGTTCTCTTACCCATACATCGCGTTTTCGATCTCTTCTTGTTACTCCCAACATGTATCAATCCTCATAATAATATTAAATTATAAATTTAATACTATCAGGCAGTCGAAAAAAATACTTCCAATTTTTGGTTCCTGTAAGCAAAATCACACTTTATGGATAAATAATTTAAGTCATTTTAATAATTTTTTGAGAAAATTAAAAGATTCAGAAATTATTAAGTTGTTTTATTATCCGATATTCATGTTCATGCATGGTATATGTGTGAATTAGGGTTGGAGAGTTTTTTTCTTTAAAAATGTTTCCATACAGTATCATTTTCAGATTTAAAATAATTTTCAGTTTTTTTTTATTAAAAAAAAAAAAACTATATAAAAATAATTATTTTATAAAATAGAATTTAAAGTTTTTTTGAAAAATTTTAAATTAAAAATAAAATAAAATTAATAATTTATATTTTAAAAATTCAGATTTACTGACTCAAATGGAGTTATTACACTTAATATATATAAATACAATTATATAAAACACATGAACATTATTTAATCACTTACAAGAATTAAAATTTAGATGTTTCAAAATATTAAAACAATAATTTTAACCCCCCCCCCCAAGAAAAAGATCAATAACAAATCAAACATAAACGCACACATAATTTCTAAACACATGTAAATAAATAAAATCTCACCTTTAGAAACGTAGCAGTAACATGTCAATTAATCTTATCAATTTCAATTACCAGTGTTTACATAAAAATAACATATTATAGTTCACTAAATCAAAGTGATTACCATCTACATGTGCAAGTAATTTATTATTATTCTCTTTTAAATATAAAAATTAATTTATTAGGTAACAATTTTAAACAAGTCTGAATAATTAATTGCATTTCAAAATATTACCACATCTTACAATAAGAATTTACTAGATCGCATCAAAACTTGCAGTCCAACGTGTCTACGTAATAGAATAAGTACATTTTGCACGACAAATCTATATTTTAATATTAAAATAAATAAATGGATAATTGTTCACAAACGAATAAGCTAATAAAATGTAAAATTGACTATCTTTGTTCACATTTAATAACTGATATAAAATATTTATAATCCTTTTAATATGCTTTAATCACTAATAAAACTGTAAAAATAGATATGTAAATAAAAGAAGTGATAATTAAACATAAGCCATAAAATTATTTGGCTGATTTTTAAAATATAAGTTTTAACTTGTTTTATCTCTATTAAGGGTGTGTACTTGAAGCGAATGTTTAGATTGATTTGGTTTAACAATTTTCTAAATATATATTGACTAAAAACGCACTCAAACGCACTTTATCTTTTCTTTCGCACAAACACATATATACTTAGACATACATTAAAAGCAATTTCATTTTATTTTAATGCACACTCTGTAATTATATTATATATATAAAATGGTAATTAAGTATTTAACACTTCCACCTTGTAATTATGGTAATTATTAATGAAAAAAGATAATAGTAAATTAGGAAATATGGTTATTTTATATACTCTTTCAAAATGACGTATTATGATTTTATTCCTAAAACTAAAAAAGTGCAAAGTCCTATTTTCTTTTAAATGTAAGGTTAGCAAGAATAGAAAAAAAAAGAGACAGTAAAATGCACATATAAAATAAAAAAAAGAGACAATAATGAGAATTGAAAAAAATAATACATTATTCAAAAAACGAAAAACTTTAGTTTCCATTTAAAGAAGGCTCCTAAACAAAAAAACAAAAACAAAAAACAATATAGATATTTAAAATTCAATGAATGTTTTTTTGACATAGATTCTATTAAATTTAACAATCAAATAAATAAAGACTGGTAATTAATTAAGTAACACTGAATAAGTATATTACTTCTGAATAAATAATTATTTATATGTATCTACTGTAAAAACCATTGACAAATAAGATTCTCTTGTGGCAATCTATTCAGATGAAAAAATTTTCAATTCTATCTGGTTTCCACAGTCTTATGTGGATGGCTATTGATATTCAATAGTAGTTTTTTTGCATATGTCAAATGCATTGACAGGGAAGCGAACCTGGGCTAGCTGCTTGGAAGGCAGCTATGCTAACCACTAGGCCACCAATGCTTGACAAATAGTAATTATTTATTGGCATGACTTTTAAAATTAATAAAATTTATATCTACATTATGATCTAAAAACTGTAAGATGAATAGATGAAGGCTTCATTAAGATCATCATTAAAGTAACATTTTGTTCCTCAGAAATATTATTCATATATATTACTTTTTTAGACATCTTCTCATATACACTTTAATGCAATTTGCTCTGATGAAGACTGCAGGATAGTCAAAACTGTTAGAAAAATAAAGGAGGAATTTTATATAAAAAATTGCATTAAAGTGTATATGAGAAGATTTATAAAAAGTAATACGCATCAATATAAAAAGAAAAATGAAAAAGAGTAAAGGAGAAGATATAAGCATAATAATGTATCTGAAATATTAATCAGTTACTGATAATAAAGCATAAGGACTAAACAGAAGTAGTCATTTTTTAGGTTATCTGATTATACAAGAGAGCATATATGAAAGATCATTAAAATGACTTCTTTTAGCATGATTTGTGAAAGACTCTTATAGTATACATGTAGAAAAATTTATTTCTTCAGAAATAGTACTCAATATTACTACCAGTTTATATACATTTAAATTTTTAATTTAAATTTATTTTAATTGATTCGGGTGCCAACTGACATTAAACATCATAAAATATTCCAACACATGTTTTTCATTTATATATTTGAACAAGATTTGAAAATATTTTTTTAATATGTGATGATGATAACAATATGACCACCATTTGGAATACCTAACTAGACCATGTCTAACATAACTGCCAATAAAATGGATGTGGAATAAATATTGAGACCAGACAATATAATCAAATATAAAAATTGAAAACAATTTGCTTGGATAAATTGGGTATTAGCTTTGGGACTTCTCCTAATCTCAGTCAATTATTAAATAACACCAAAGACAAATTACCTCTGGACCAAGCTCTCCAAATAATCTACAAAATTAATTGCAACAAACCTACATGCAAAGCAATTTGCTATGGTGAGTCCAATGCCAATAGCACCATTGAATTAACACAGAACCACACACACACACACATGTAATAAATAAAGTTTGATATCTGTATTCGTTTCACAATATATGTAATATACAAATCAATATATATATCAAAATACAGTACAATTTATATAAATTATATTCTTTTAGAAGTACTTTCGACTATACACTTTGTATAGTCGAAAGTACTTCTAAAAGAATATAATTTATATAAATTGTACTGTATTTTGATATATATATATTGATTTGTATAACACACACACACACACACACATATATATATATATATATGTGCACACACACACATATATATATATATATATGTGCACTGAAACAGACCCTAATACAAAGTTAATATTTTTAGAATATGAGATTGACTCAGATCACAATTTTGATCCACTTGACATTAAAGTGATTTGCGCTGAACACAATGATTGAAAAAGATAATACAAAAAGGTTCAGTTTATTACAAATAACATCCATGCAATAAATAAAAAAGATTCATGTTTTGCACTATCATGCAAATGATATATGCAAATTTACAAACTTGTATATTAATTAATATATATATTTATTCTCCCATATACCTATCTTTGTGCTATAAATATGATTGGCCTGGTCGAAAACAGTGTCAAGTTGTAAAATAGTTACAATTTCTTCATCTTTCCTATAGAGTGGATCTTCTCCATTTATTAAAAATAATAGTTTATTTACAAAATATATTAATTGTCAGACATGATATAATGCTATTTTCCCCTAAACATGCTTACATTATGGACTATATCTTAATTTATGACAACTTTTTTTATAATTGATTATTACTTTAATATGGCATTTCTCCATTAGCTTTTAACTTTAAGTTCATATTACAGTGGAAAACAATAGCAATGGATCCAAGCTATATTTTGATTAATTTTAAGCATCAATCTTTCAATTACATCTTATAATATTAATATGGATATACAATTGAGAATACTTGCTGAAACAAAATCTCTGGTATTTCATACACCTGGATATAATCCTATTTATGGCTGACCATCACAAATACAATACATTTATTCATATTATTAGCTTCATAGCATAGTCACACATATATCTAACATGGGATTATTTTAATTAATACACATTTCTTACAAGGATAATTCAAGGGAATGACCACTTTAGATCTGAATACTAATTTAATAACAACTCAACATAATTTCAGATATGATTCTTTTAAATATAACCTCTAAAATAATAACAAACATGTACAGCTCAAAGTAGCAAAGATAAAAAAGGGACAAGCTTTTAATATATCTGAAAGTATTATAGAAACTAAAATGAATGCTCTGAAAAGTACTTTAGTTTTCATTCTCCCCAACTATTGAACAATGTATTCAACAATTCAAAAGATAAACTGCCCATGCAATCAGCCCACCAGATTGTTTATAAAATTAAAAGCAATCAAATCAATTGTAAAGCTGTGTATAATGGGGAATAAAGGGCCAATCTATCAACAAGCCTGGCCCAGCACAAATATTTGTATAACAGACCATGAAAAGCTCTGAATATTCCTTTATATTTATAGACCATGAGAAACAGCAAGAGCATAAATTTGATCTTACAAAAGCTGAAATTGTATATACTGAAAGCAAAAATATAAAACAAAAGGTTAAAGAGGTTTGGGCAATAGCTTAAAAAATTGCCATAAACAAAAAGGAGACTAGTATTCCTCTATCAAAAAAGTGGATATTATGAAAAAATTTAAATATTTTTGAATAATGAAATATCAAATTTAAATAAATTTAAATAATGAATAAAGCTATGACTATGAATGTAATATATCAAAAGCATACTGAGCATGAATAAAAGTGTTTAGATAAAATAATATATATGGCTGCCTTTTTGTACAAATGCCCAAACATTTATATCACTAATAATAATAATAATACTTAATTAATTGAAATGGCCCTTTAAGGTTACAAAACAAAATCATGAATAAATCCATAATATAAATATAGAAGACTTTAACCATTCACTGATCTAACAACTACATATATCTTATTAGGTCAATACATTTTATTTGTTCTACATAAATAAAATCTAATTCACAGTAATCAAAAGTAAGGCTAATTTATGTACAAATGAACTCTATCAAATTTCAAAATAAATTTTTAACATAAAATACAAATAATTATATTACATTTATTATTTAACACTTGGACACTTCACTTTATATATTTTACAAGCATGGACAATTTGCATATTTAAAGTGAATATTATATCCTGATTATATACAACTTTACATATTTCTTGACAACTTCCGATTAAAAAAATGCTTTTTTTTAAAAAAGATAAAATTTAACAAATCATATCATAAAAAGTAAAAACAAGATGAAAAGTGAATTTTTTTAATACAATTTTTTTAATATTTCAGCTGCTTTAAAACACAGTTCAAGCATTTATAGCGGCTTAGTGTAAATGCTATTATTTAAAATATTCTTCCTTTAATCAATCAATTAAATAATGTGTTATATAAACACTCTATACATAATAAAATATAGTTGTATTTATATATTGGACTATTTCCATCATCTTAACATAAGTATTGAATGTCCAGAAAAATTTAACTTTATTTAAATATTCTGAATACATTCAACTGTTAGTAATAGCACACAGGTTAGTATATGCACAATGTTTCAGGATATATTATTTCTTCCTCTTCTTCAGATGTTACTAGCCTGAGCAGTGACAGTACAGAATTGGACCTGGACTTTGAGGTTGTTGAATATTGGATTTTAAGGTAACATTCTGACCAAAAAAGCCATCACTCAGTTGGTTAGAGTATTACCTTAAAATTTATTCAATTGGTTATAGTGTTACCTTAACATTCAATATTCAAGAATCTAAGAGTCCAGGTTTGATTCCCATGCTAGTACTATCATTGGTCATGCTAGAAACACCTGAAGAAGAGGTGAAAATAATACCTTCTCAAATGTTGTGCATATACTAACCTGAGTGCTATTACTAACAGTAGAATGTATTTGGAATATTTAAATAAAGATAAAATTTTCTAAAGACATTCAATGCTTATATTAAGATGATGAAAATAGTCCAATATATAAATACTACTAAAACACCATCACAAACCTTCAGGAAAACACATGATAAAATATAGTTTGTTAGAATTAAATATACACTAAGAGTTCATAAAATAAAACTAAAAATGATTAATACATTAGCATAAAGTCTAAACATGTTTTTTATTTATTTATGTAGCAAAAGTTTTATATCCTGGAACCCTCTACACTTTTTTGTGAAGGTATTTTTTTTCAGACTAATATTTCTTCCATAATGATTTCCATTAATTGATTCCATTTATAATCACATTACATTCCTTACAAGTTACTACAATGTATTTTATGAATTTCACCCTCCATTTCAAGTAGAAAATTTTCCAAAATATCTTGATGAGATTCACAAGGTTTCAAGTAGATTTCAGCAGTTGGTAGATTTTCCTCTTTTCTACTCATTATCCTAATGATAATTCAATGTAATTTGAATAAAGCAAGAATCCAGCCTGATTAATTTCAAGAAAAATTGACTACATATTGGGTTGGACCTCTTGTTTTTCACCTTTGATATTGTTTTTAACATTTTTAATAAACTCTTATTTCAATACCTTTATGACCTCATTTTATTTTAATTACATGAATTTTAAAACCACCACCATTATTTAATTGCTTACATTTTCAAAACATAGTAATTATTACATTGCTTAATTTTTTCTTTTGTTTTTGAATCTCATATCTCAAAACAGGCTTAATTTTTTTATTAACTTATTTTTAATTCAATTGTATAAAATCTATTTTTTAACATTACATTCTTTTAATCTTTAATAAGAGACCAGTTTTGGCATAATTTATATCATTTTTTTGTTTAAATTTTAATATTTTTAACAAACCTATTACATTATTTAATATTATTTTAAAATATAATATTCCATAATTTATTCTAACATTTGAATATACCTATTATTAATACATTTAATAATTTATTTTAAACTATTTGTTTTATTTTATATAATAATCTTTAAAACTTTTGAATTGCTATATTTATTAGGTATCTTCACAATAACAGAAAACCAGCTTACTGCAATCAATAACATTATTCATTTCTGTATATAAATTATGGATGCTATCTAATACCTCCCCCCAAAAAACTCCTTAATAACTCTTATTTATATTTAATCATCTTGCAAATCAATTCATGGGTAACATAGATACATTGTTTAGCTATTCACAACAAAATTTTTAAGGTAATAGAATATTTGGGTTATGAGAACCAATATAAAATATGAAAGTGTGTTTAATACTAACCAAAAGTAGAACATGGTACTAACTTTAAATTTACTTTTATATTGGAAAAACTGCTTCTGAAAGATTTAAAATGATTCAAACTGTATCTGAGTGAAGCCATGAGTCACAAAAACATTTTCAAGTGGTTTGCAAGATTTCTTGATAGCAGGACGAACACTGAAGATAATTTATGAAGATGCAAAATATAATGTCACATTTCTTCTCATTATTCATAATCCAGACATGTTAGCACCTGAAAAAGTTTGTTGTTAATAGCTAAACGAGATCACTATGAAACAGGTTGGTTTTGGAAATAGTACTGCAGACAGCTTAAAGAGCAAAGCAGCCAACTTTTTACAGGTATACAGTGTGTGTATATATATATATTGTGCCCTTGTCTGTAGGTCATAGGTAGGATAGAAAGGTCAATTATGAAAAAAATTTTAAATTTTAAGTAATATTTAGGTGATATAAAAGTAATAATAGTTTTGTAATACAATTTTAAGCTAAAATACCTAATAGATCATAGTGTAATAAAGTATTTTAAAAAGTAAACAGTTAAATAAAGTTTTAATATCATTGCTTATGTTGTGAAGCTGCCATACAAAATAACACACTATAGATATTAAAATTATTGTAATGATTTTAAAATAATAGTTTCAAATTAATAGATTAAATAAATGAAATATAATTTTATAAGGTAGTCAAATTAATAGATATATTTTTTATTAATAAACTTTAGATGAGATTATATTTGGTTCTATATTTCAATTTATTTTCCAAAATTTTATAAAGTACTTAGTTTTGATGATTTAAACCGAGACATAAATAAAATTTTATTATTTTAAAAAGTAGATAGACACGTGATCGTATATTAAATGCCTTCACGCACACACACACTTGGTAGATGATAATAAAGTTTGTGAATTTAAAAACTAGATATAATTGCCATCCATCATTAAAATTAAAAGTTAAAAATGTTATATATTGTCTTAATAATTATTTTAAAGATCAAAAAATAAGTTTATCAAGATATGATTTAATTTAATAATATTAAGTTAAAGTAATATTCTAGACATTACGTCATAAATATTTATTTAAAAGTACAGTCTATTATCCCAAAATAGAATGACTAAGATTGTTCGCGCTAAAAACAATTATTGACCAATCAACGGATTTAAATTGGCAAGAAAAAAATCTAAGATAGACAGAAGCGGGAGACGGAATGTGAAAGTTGAAGAGGACGATAACCTTTTGAATTGCTTGTAACATCAAAGCTGAAAAAAGTAGTTTAAATTTATAAATTAATAATTATTCTAAAGTTAGTCTTTAACAGATAATATAATTTGTATCCAGAAAGATGAATTGCTAATTTTTACGTGATCTTACCGGTGGATTTATTCAAATTTGACCATTCATACTACAGTAAAGATGGAAATACCAAAAATAATAATTGAAATAATTATTAAAAGAAAAATGAATGAAAATTGTATAAGTTTTATTTTATACGTGCTCAACCAGAAACTAAGTCCTATAACTTTAAAGAATACAAAGAAGACGCTGTGTGAAAATATAAGGAAGAAAATATTTACTATTGAGAAAATCTTATGACACATTTTTTTTATAAATCTTAAAACTAAGCATATTTCTCTATGAGAAAAATCATATTATTGTTCAAATAAATATAAAGAAAATGTGGAAGAAAAATATTTATATTAAAGGAAAACATTATTTAAAAATATAATTTCCAAAAGTAAAAACAGAAGAAAAATATATAAAGCTATATGAATTTACTAAAAGGAAACTAGATTTTATCTTATCATGAAAAGAGGAAAATATAAAATGGAAGAAATATTTTTAAACAGATATAAAAATTAATCACTAAAGGAAAAATATCCAGGAAAAAAGAAAAATTTATTAATTTGTAAAATAAAGCAAGAATCGAGGAAACCAACCGGGGAAAAAAAAGAAAAATACAGACTATGTAAAGGAATCTCAAGAATAATGGGAAAATATGAAGAAAACTAAGGATCATCGTCTAAGAAGAATTAATAAACATAATTAAAATTTTAAAATAGAACATTAAAGGATGCAGAAAATAAAGTATATTTTTTATTTACTTTCCAGAACATTTCCAAGCAACAAAGATTATCAAATATAATTTTAATATTTTTTTTTATTTATTTAAAGTATAAAATTGAATTAGCTAGGGAAACATAAAACATAAATTTTATAATAGTATATTAAAATAGAGTAAAATGAGAGAAATATTAATAAATAAAAATGTGTATGAAAATTTTAAATACTACCAGAAGCCTGAATAGAAGACAAATATCAGAGAAAATTTTAATTTTAATATTATTTAATTAATAATTTTTTTTTATCATATATATAATATATAATACAATATTTTTAATGGATGTTTTAGATAAAATTATTTTTAATGTGTGGAGTAATCCATTTATATGTAACTAATTAGAAAGCATTTAACCTAGTTCAAACTGCCCCAGAACAGGATCTATTGTATATATATATCAAAATATTCTAAAATAAATACTATTTATTTATAGATATATTTTGATATATATATATAGATACAGGATCTATTGTATATATATATCAAAATATTCTAAAATAAATACTAAAAAATTCAATATACCTATATAAAATAAAATAAAAAACTTTGCTATAGTCAGCTTACAATACTTTATGCCATCTTGAATAGCAATTAACCATTAAAATTTAAATATCATTAAAATAACATAACAGTAACATTTCCATTCTGTTTACAGCTAAGTACTCAAGCTTATACTACTGATACACATGACAACATACATGTGAAAAAAATAAATGATCTCCAATATATGTATTTCATGCTGAACCAGCACTCATCAGTTGGTTCAGATTACAATCTCCACCACACATATACAATCAGTGTTCAGTTTATAATAAGATAGCAAGTATTCAAACTTTAATGGACAAGCTTAAATTTTCTCCACACTCCAATTCTTCAGCCATCTATATTGGAGTGTGAAGAATATTGAAGCTTGTACATTAAAGTTTGAAGGTTTGCTATCTTAATATAAACTGAGCATGGATTGTATTTATGAGAGGGAGGTGATGATCTGGACCAACTGATGAGTGCTGGTTTAGCACAAAAGACATATATTGGATATCATTTATCTTTTTCAGATGGATGTGGTCATGTGTATCAGTTGTAGCAGATTGAATGCATAGCTATAAAGAGCTTGAAAGTCTAAGTATAGACAATATACTTATATTTGAATATTATATATATGTATAAATTGTGGAATATAAATTCTAAAATACATTAATGA
Source organism: Epiperipatus broadwayi (assembly GCA_028023455.1). NCBI lineage: Eukaryota > Metazoa > Onychophora > Udeonychophora > Euonychophora > Peripatidae > Epiperipatus > Epiperipatus broadwayi. Next base: position 2,329,087 of record JAQFVV010012536.1, on the reverse strand, counting down.
TGTTATGAAGCTAGAATTTCATCAAAATAAACTAATGGAAGTCTATGTTTGTGGAAATAATATAAAACTGTACTAATAGTTCAAAGGGGATATCAAATAAATATGCAGTTTCTTTCAAAGCAGCTAGCAATAATATTTGATAAGATTTTCAATTTATTTGAATATAAATATGTATATTTTAAAAATCATTTAACTACAAACAATTCTAGGGCAATTTATTATTAAAAATGACTGTAGTGCATTTCAGATATAGAAAAATAAATATTGCCTACATCATCATCATCATCAACCATTATCAATCCACTACAGGATGAAGGTCTCTCCAAGTTCAATCCATCTTCTCTGATCATTAGCTTCTCTTCTCCATATTCACCCCTGCACACTTTCTTATTTCAAACATCCATCTCACACATGATCTCTTTCTGGGTCTTTTACAATCTCTTGGAATCTAGTTTAAGATTTCAATTGTCCATCTATTATTATCTCTTCTAGCAATATATCCAGCCTAACTCCATTTCAGTCTTTTAATTTTTTCAATGAGGTCAGTAACACCTGTTTGTTCTCTTACCCATATACTGCATTTTTGATCTCTTCTTGTTACTCCCAACATACATCTTTCCATAATTCTTTGAGTGGTCTGAAGTCTCTGTATTGCTCTTCTATTAAATGTCCAAGTCTCAGATCCATAAGTAAAAATTGGTAAAACACATTTATTAAAAACCTTCCTTTTCAAACACATAATCATATTTCCATTTAGTATCAAGTTATTTCTACCAAAAGCTCTCCAACCAAGTTTAATTCTATGATTAATTTCATCCATTATGTTTTCATCTGTATTAATAATATGAACAAGGTATTTGTAACTGTTAACTTCTTCTAACTCATTATAATAAATCTTTATTTTTATATTTTGAGAGAGTCCATTAAACATTACTTTAGTGTTTTTAACATTTATCTTTAGTCCTACTTTCTTACTTTCATCTGATAACTCCTGCAACATTTCCTGCAGCTCTAAACCATTATTTCCAAAAAAAAAAAAAACTACATCATCTGCAAAATCTAAATGACTTAAATAATCTCCATTTACTTTCACTCTTTCAGCTTCCCATTTTAATCCATAAAATACTTCATGCAGGACTGCTGTAAAAATTTTGAAAATATGGAGTCACCCTGTCTTACACCCTTCTCAATGTTGACTTTCTTAGTATCATTATGTAATCTAATTGTTGCTGTTGCATTTTTATAAAGATTCTTTAAAATAGGACAATATCCAGGATCTATACTTTGATAACCCAATGCTTTAATCACTGAAGAAATGTTTATAGAATCAAATGCATTTTCATAATCTACAAATTCAAAGCATAACATTTGTCCTTTCTATAACTTCTCTCAATATCTGGATATGATCTAATGTACTGTACCACTATTCAACAGTGTTACATTGCTTTGTAATTTTTTAAGAAAAAAAAAGTTAAATTTTAAGTGGCTTAAAGATTTTTTTTTTAAAATAAAAAATAAAAAAATAAAAAAATACTGCTTCATAGGTTTCTCTTAGAATAAAATGTTTTAGTAGGAGAGGGGAGAAATATATATATATAATAAAACTAAAGAAAGGTTAAAATTCTCTCTCTCTCTTTTTTAAAGAAAAGAGCTTTTATAAAGTAAAAACTAAATAAATATATAAAATTTAGAATAAAATTAATCTGTAATAATTTTTTGTAAAAAAAAATTTTCATTATATAATTAGTTTATAAGATTTTGATTAATAATAGAATCAAAATCAATAGTTGTATTAATTAAAAAAAACTGTAAAATATCTTATCAAGAATGTTTAGAATTTAGATGAATCTGAGCAAGGAATTAAGATAACCTGAAATGGAAAATTAATTAAAAGACATTTCAAGTTAAGATCTAAATTAAAAATAATGATAAGAAATTAAAATAATAGGAGAAAAAAGAGTTTATAAAGTCACTTTCTCTATTATTAGTCAGTCTGGTTCGTGATATATAGTCGGGGCTGCAATTTGCTAGATCATTCATCAGTTCAGACCGAATAGAGAATCCAAACAACCAGAGATTCAGATATTCAGAATGCAGTAGTAAGCCACTCAATTACTGCTGTGGTCAACCTTAATGAAGAAGCTGCATAAGCCATGGATGTATCTGACAGGGCTTCATGGCCTAAACCTCCACAAGTCAACTATTCTGCCTGAAACAAATGCTGGAAACTAATGCCAAAATCATAAAATAGATGCTACCACTATTCCCTTTCTCTTTCCCAATGCTGAATTACAGGATGGAAACAAGCCATGAAGTCATCAATGGAGAACAAAAAAGGCCAACCAGTTGGAAAATACACACAATGAAACCCTAGGTAAAGAAATTTAAAATATATTCTGGTCAAAGTCCAGACTCTTTATATTTAAATGAATGAACTTTAATTAATGAAGGACTATCATAATTTAGCCTGAGTAATTAATTGCTTCTATGTTTTTATTGTTATATTATATATGCATGTGTTTAAAATAAATATTAATGTTTGCCTTAATTGTTACTTTGTGTTAAGTAAATATGCTGGACCCTGAGACAGAGTATGAGCTAGTCATGAGATATTTAAAGTACTGGATTAAAAGTCTACCATTCAGGCATGTTAATTACTTCATGTAATTAGCTGGCGCCTGAGGTTTACCTCTAAACAAATAAAATGCTTTGGATGATAGGGATTTGAATCTAGCAGTCGAGGTCGGCCATGGTCTGAAAATGTGATCGTGTTATGCTTTCCATAGCTTGGTCTGACTGTGGGTATCATTAATAGCTCCACTATTGATGGTATTCTCCTTTCTGCTTGAAGGGCCAGTCCATGCACATAATGTTGAAAACATAAAATTTAAAATTATGTTTAAAGGGTTAAAACTCAATTAAACAGTTTCTATTAAACGGATCTGGTTCAAATGGTGCCTAATGTGGGGTCGAATTACCATAAACTGACCCAGTATAAGCAAAGTTAAAAAAGTAAAATTATAATTAAAATTTAAAAAAATAGTTTGAAACCTTAATTAGAATAAACGCTAAATTACATAGTTATAAAAATTAAAATCAGTGAGGAGTATGAGAAGAAAAATGGACCAAAGCAAACAAGTTGTAATACTGATAAAATAATCAATAATAATTAAATATAAAATGTATTTAAAAAGAAGAGAAGAAAAAAGTGGCCAGAAATGATAAATAATTTATTACTGAGGGGTTTGGAGTTGGTCAAACACTTTGTTTGATTTAAAATATTTAATCGTACAACACTTCATTTGATTTAAAAAATAGATAAATGTTTTTTTTTCGAGTTGATATTAGTTAAATGAAAGTATAATGAGAATTTTATTATTTAAATGAAAATAATAGTTTTAGAGTAAATATATGATAATAAAATAAGTTTTTTTTCGTATACAATCAAAATGTGGTGATAAAATAATAAATGGCACTAATAAATAAATCTAAAATAAATAAATAAAGCATATAATAAATAAAATGAAATGTATAATAAAATAAAATGTAAAATCTTTCAAATAAGAGTGAATTGTGTTTGGATTGATAGTCATGGAGGCAGTGTAGATAAAGATGAGTTGAGGAAGGTATAGTAAGAAGTGTAGGCTGTGTGAAAATAGTACACATAACAGACTATTAGGAAAATATTCTCAGAGTGAGGATTCTCAACAAGGTCTGGGACCATCCATTTATTTTTTAAATATGCACACTGGGAACAACCAGAGTAAACCACAAATCAGTTCTTGGGAGGATGTGCCTATATCTCATGCATTGTTTCCAAAGTGTAAGTCAAATTAAACAGTAAATGAATCCTGCCATTCATAGCTATCTTTCTATTTGTGTTGTGCCTTATGGATGTGGACTCATCCAAACATCAGTAGGAAAAACCGGCATATGAAGCTTTATTTCACTTATGTGTAAGTCAGTATAAGCCAGCAAATTCTGCATCTGTCTCATCTCAAAATCCCTGTCTCACCAGAAAGGAGTGTTGTCCTTATGCTTGTCACACAGCACTTGATTGTTGGAATCAACAGTGACAGCCTGGAAAGAGAAGTAGCTTAAGAAAAGTCACTCTCTGTGCTATATTGATCTGTAGCAATTCTAAAACTTATTTGGTAGAAAAAAAAAATCAATCAAATTGAAAAGTTTAAATTAAAATGCCAGAGCTAAAATGAATCAAATTGACAAATTTTACTCTCAAATAGAAAGCAGCATAATGTACCACTATTTAATAGTGTTATATGTTGTTATATGTTTCATAATTTTTTAAAAAAAAACGTTAAATTTTAAGTGGCTTAAAGATTTTTTTTTTTTTAAATTAAAAATTAAAAAATAAAAAATACTGAGTCATAGTTTTCTTTTAGAATAAAACTTTTTAGTAGGAGGGGGAGAAATGTGTATGATAAAACTAAAGAAAGGTTAAAAATTTCTCTCTCTCTTTTTAAAGAAAAGAGCTTTTATAAAGTAAATACTAAATAAATATGTAAAATTTAGAATAAAATTAGTCTATAAAAATTTATTTGTAAAAAAAAAAACTTTCATTGTGTAAGTAGTTTATAAGATTTTGATTAATAATAGAATTAGATGAATCTGAGCAAGGGATTAAGATAACCAGAAATGGAAAATTAATTAAAAGACATTTCAAGTTAAGATCTAAATTAAAAAATAATGATAAGAAATTAAAATAATAGGAGATAAAAAGAGTATATAAAGTCACTCTCTCTATTATTAGTCAGTCTGGTTTGTGATATATAGTCGGGGCTGCAATTTTCTAGATCATTCATCAGTTCAGACTGAATGGAGAATCCAAACAACCAGAGATCCAGATATTCAGAATGCAGTAGTAAGCCAGTTAATTACTGCTGTGGTCAATATTAATGGAGATGCCTCATAAACCATGGATGTGTCCAACAGGGCTTCATGCCCCAAATCTCTGCAAGTCAACTATTCCAACTGGAACAAATGCTGGAAACTGATGCCAAAATCATAAAATAGATACTACTGCTATTCTCTCTCTCTCTTCCCCAATGCTGAGTCACAGGATGGAAACAAACCATGAAGCCATCAATGGAGACACAAAAAGGCCAACTGCTTGGAAAATACACACAATGAAACCCTAAGTAAAGAAATTTAAAATATATTCTGATCACAGTCTAGACTCTTTATATTCAAATGAATGAACTTTAATTAATGAATGATTATCATAATTTAGCCTGAGTAATTGCTTATATGTTTTTTATATGTAAATTGCAATATTATTGTGTTATATTATATACACATGTGTTTAAAATAAATATTAATGTTTGCCTTAATTGTTATTTTGTCTATTTTCTCTTTCTCTCTTGTCGCTGCATCACCAGTCAATTATTGTATAAGTTACTTTGTGTTGAGTAAATATGCTGGACCCTGAGACAGAGTATGAGCTAGTCATGAGATATTTCATGCACTGGATTATGGGCCTACTGTTCAGGCATGTTAATTACTTTGTGTAATTAACAGGCACCTGAGGTTTACCTTTATACAAATAAAATAATAAAAAAACTTTTATTAGTTATGCTAGCAAGATTCTACAAAGATTCACTGATTGAGCTGCAGGCTATTACCCTATAACCATATACAGATATATACAAAAAAATCCATTCTTTTGTAATGATAATGATAAACAAAAAATTTATATGATACTTTTTTTTTTTAACAAATATTTCCAGCCAATGGATGGGTTATATAAAATTCAAGAGAGAGACATAATTCATTAACTCTATGTATAGAGCACATGGTAATAAATAAATGGTTAAACCCAATTAAACACTTTTTGGATATATTTAAATCACAGCCCTCTACTAATGACTAAAGAAAATGAAATAGTGACCCCAGCTGAAATTTCCAGCTATGATTGAAACTTTTCAACAATATTTTGAAAAAAATTTCAAAATAAATATAAATATACAATACCGTGCACTAAGGTGATAGCATATTGTGGGCTGTGAGACTCGAGACATAACAGCAAACAAGAGGTTAATACAAGACCGGATAACATTTTCTCTCTAAACTGAGTTAGAGAAAATGGAATCTGTTCGCTAACTGTGTGAACTGGATCCAGAATACAAAGTTTTCTTGCTTATGTCCTGTTATGTACACTGAAATATCTGAAATAGATATGAGGTCCAGAATTTTTATTTATTTTCATGGAGCTCTATATGGAGGCATATTAACCTAAGCAGACATGGTAAAAGAGAAGCATTGTATACATGCTGAGATGCCCACAAATCACCCAGTGCACGATATCATATAAATATGGTCAAATGACCTTTAAATTTAAAAAGAAACCCTCTGCAATATATATATATAAAATATTACTAAAAACTCAACCACCACTAAAAACTCCACAGAAAGATAACAGCAACTTTCCCTTTTATAAAATTCAGATCACTAATACAAGTGGGTGGATATTTTATTGATTTAGTTGAAGTTTAACCTATCTACCCACAGAGCCAATGGTATTTATAAAACTTTAATATATATATATTGTAAAATGTACACTCTCTTATTACAAAAAAATAAATGCTAACATGTATTTTATTTCACGCTCTTTAAAATGGAACTTTAAATTCGTAACCCTTCATTGACTAAAAAAAAAATAAAGACATCAATCAGGATCTGTCTTTTTTATATAGATAAAAAAAAAACCAAAAGGCTAAATTAAAAATTGTTGAAATTTTATAATAGGATCTTTTAAAGTTATACAAAAGAATCTTTAGCCATTAAATATTAATTCTAAGAATGGGATTTGCACTTTCCGTGATTTGCTTCCTCTCCTTCCAAAATAAAATATATACATAAAATAAATATTTAATTAAAGGTGCATAATGACGGTAAGTTAAGTGACACATTTACAATTAAATTAATAAAAATTACCGCTGCCATTATACAAAATAAATCACCACCCATTATATTATTTTTAGAAGGAGAAAAGAAGCAGCTGACGAAATATAATGTTACAAGACGCAAACATATAGATTTCAAATATATACATATAGATAATAGAATAGCAAAAACATATTAAAGATTGACATTAAGGAAAGACAAACATATTTCAAATTATAGAATAGTTACCGGTAACTAGAAGGCTGGCATAAGAATGGAGGCTGTTGATGTTGCATGGCAGTTCCTTTTTGATTCTTGATGTTATTTCACATTTCCTTTGAAAGAATTTTGTATTGAACAGGGTATGGCATTTCTCGTGAATGCAGGGAACTTTAGTTCTCAGGCTGACTCACATGCCTATGACTCCAGTCTTAGAAACGGACAGGAAAGTGAAGGCAAAGAAGAATTATTCTCTAATTTTTGCGAAGTAGCACATTTTGAATTTATAGATATATATGCTGAACAGAAAGAAAGACTATTGCTTGCAGAAAGTACAGCAAAACTTTTCCCGTAAATTCTCTTGTAAATTGGTCAAAATGTCCTTTTGAAAAATTCTGAATAAAAACTTATTCTTCAGCAAGACGACAGTAAGCTTAATACCCAGAACAAAAGAAAAATTCTTTATTTATACCCTTTTCAATTCTATTTTTAATTAAACTACTTATTAGTAGCCTATTGTTTCAAATTTTCTGTTATCTATTTTTCTTTCAATTAAAATGTTTCATAAACTAATTGCATTCTTTAATGGATTCTATTTAATTAAGAAAATTTATCTTATCTATTTCTACTATATTTTAAAAAATAGTTACAAATAAAAATTTAAATTTTGTATATTTTATTTCATTGATTTCTTTTTTTAAACACTTTTCCTCTTTAACTTACTTAATTATTTGTGCAGATAATAATTTATTTTAAGTAAGGAACATACATTCACTGTGGTTGGACTTAGGGTCTTAGCTAGTACACAGTGAATGATGAAGCCAGCATATATATATTTGTATATATATATATATGCACAGCTTCAATACAAACACACAAAATTCTATGTCTTAAATTATAGTAAATGTCAATAAAATATTTTAAATTAAAGCTAAACAAAAGATACCATATTTATATCCAATCTATCTATGGAGTATTATAACTTTATCTTTCTTATTGCATTGCCAAATTCATATAAAATTAATATCATTTATTTTCTTTCTTACTTTTATAATGCTTCATATAATTCTAACCCACAATTGATAGTTTCGATTGGACCAGAAATCTTCTTCAGAACTTGCTATTCAAACTTTTAAATTGAAACATTCAATAGTGGGTTATAATTATATGAAGCATTGTAAAAGTAATAAAGAAAGTAAATGATATTAATATTATATCCAATCACTATAATTAATATTAATTCTAATTTTTAAAATATATAATTATTGTAACATTAGTATTTATTTATTTAGCATATGGATTTAGTCAGCGGAACATAGTATTAACAAAATATCATAAAGAAACTTATAAAGATTCCGACAAAAAGATATATTTATTAAAAATATTATTAAGATTTTTAATTATCTTTTAAATGGAATTTATTAGTCCCTCATCATTGAAAATGTGGGCAAGAAACTACATATCACATATTAATGATATTAATATTATCAATTGTTCTGAATATTAATTTTTATCCACAATCTAATATATAACAGTACCAATGATATTATATAAATTAACATTTATGAAATATTAGATAGTAAAAACATTATTAACTACCCCATAAAATTAACACAATTAAATATTAACATAATCTTTATAAGAAAACTTTTTGATATAAATATTAAATTAATATAAAAAGTCAGGTTGAATGAAAAGTATTTAAGGATTAGTCCAGACATCAATATTCATTTCAAAGAACTTAAAAGTTTAGATGCTTAAATCGTTTAAATTTAATAGTTGTTTTAATAAAATTGTTTTTTTTTTGTTCATTTTAAAGAACATAAAAGTTTAGAATATCATATTGAAACTTATAATAATGATTATGACATTTCAAAACTCGGACTGTTTTTATCATACTAACGATTATCTTCTAAAGCATATGTAGACTCATGCCTAGAAGAGATCATTTAAATGTCAATATTAGTTTTTGAATTTCTTCAATAACTGTGTAGAACTAAAAAGCTAAGGAAATCAATCCATTACTAAATATAAACAGAACTACATAAGAAATAATAAGAAAAATATTTTTTATTAAAACTATTACATTTCAAGGCAATAAATTATATCACAAAACCAAAAACACCGTCTCTGACACTATAACATTTTTTTTTATGTCAAAGCGTTGACCAAAAAGCGAACCCGGGCCAGTTGCTTGGAAGGCAGCTACGCTAACTGCCAGGCCACCAACGCTTCTTATCAAGGAAAACTTGAGACTGCTATAGTAATTGTATTAGAAATAAAATCATTGTACATATTATCATGTTTAATTATATGGTGCGGTACTGATTTAGAATACATTCTCCACTATTTTAGTTTCTAAGGGGAATCCCCAAACCACTGCTGCAATAACCAAGTACTAAAGAATGTCAGATAATACCACCCCACCCCCCTTTTTGGTTTTTACCGTCTTCCAGTCATTTTCTCTAATACACTTAAACCAAAATGATGAAGAACACATTCTAACTCGGAAAACACATTCTAAATCGGTAACCTATGATTCTTACTAGAGTTGCTGAAAGTCTATTTTAAAGGAACCTATACCTATATATAACATATTAATAGCAGGTATATTAAAAACTAAATTATAACTTATTCATTATATTCTTTTGAAATCTATTTGAAAGTAGAATATTTATAGAACACGTGGAAAAAATAAGCAAATTACACCTTAATTAAAAAAAAGTTGTAAGATAATTAAGCCAATAAATCAATTTGTTACTATTCTTAAAATCTTCATCTCTCGATGTCATTTATTTAATGCCAAAGCAAAAAAAAAATGTTATTCATTTTAAGATGGAAATTAAAAAAAAATAAAAAGACTGGTTTCCTCTTACATCTCGCCTATTATCATTTACTTGTAATTTCCATTGTTTAATCACATTTTTTTTTACCAAACTATTTTACCAAGTTGTGAGAAAGTAATTTTACTTCGCAATTTTATAATTTTAAATAATTGATTTACTTTAAAATCATTAATATTTCAATTGTATATTCATGCAATTTTAATGCCTTCGCAATTGTAAGAAAGCTATTAAAAATGTAAAAACGATAAACACTAGGAAAAAAATTCTTAAGAAAAAGCAGAATATTAGGATTAAATTAATATTTAATACAGTATATATATATATTAATATAAGTTCGACAGTATGTAAACAGACATGTAATATTAATGAATCATTAGTATGTTTGTTCACAGATTAATCATTAAAAAAAAAACAATATAAGTAAGCCTATTTTAATTATTTATATCATATATAATTTTGATGCATATTGATTAGTAGCTCACAAGCAGTTTCTGTCCTTGGCAGAATAGCTCAGTTGGTTAAAGCATTACTTTAAATTCAATACATGAATCTAAAGGTCCAGGTTCGATTCCCATGCTAGTACTGTCACTGGTCAGCCCAGCAATATTAGAAGAAAAGAGAATATTACCACTTGAAACGTTATACATTAATCTGCATGCTATCATTAATAGTTGAATGAATTTTCCTGGAAAGGTTAAATAAAGTTTAAATTTTTTCTGAAGACATTTAATATTTAATGTGAGATGATGGAAATAATCCGGTATATACTTAATATATAGAGTATATGAACACGACTTTCGCACCACTCACCACTCTATCTCATAACACTGATACACTTGAACACATATATGTCGAAAAGATAAATAATCACCAATATACGTATTTCATGCTAAACCAGCAGACATCAGTTGGTCCAGATTATCATATGTATATTGGTGATTATTTATCTTTTCGACATATATGTGTTCAAGTGTATCAGTGTTATGAGAGAGCGGTGAGTGGTGGGTCGTGTGAAAGTCTGTGTTCATATACCCTATATATTACATATATTGATACAGGTGTATAATAAGCCTGTATTTCAGTTATTACATAGTAGAGATGTCTGCCCTTCCCTCATATATGTATTAAATGGATTATGTCCTGTACATGAGGGGTCAGATTGACTTTAGGTCAACATGGGTGGGATGAGAATGTCAGCCTCAGGGTGGCCTTTGAGTGTTCCATCATCAGATGTTCAATTGGATGGATGGTTGAAGAGTGGATTGAAGCCTGTGATTAGAGTATGAGGATTGGATATCTTAATATACATCTGAGCACTTATTGCATATATGTGTGGAGATGATAATCTGGACCAACTGGTGATTGCTGGTTTAGCATGAAATACATATATTGGTGATTATTTATCTTTTTAACATATATGTGTTCAAGTGTATCAGTGTTATGAGATACAGTGGTGAGTGGTGGGTCATGTGAAAGTCTGCATTTATATACCCTATATATTACATATATTGATACAGGTATATAATAAGCCTGTATTTCAGTTATTATATACTTAATACTAAAATGGCACCATGCCAAACCTTTAGCAACACCAGTTTTCCCCCAATTTTCTTTGAATTAGCAGGACAACCATCAGATATGCTCACAATGCTCACCTGAATATTAATCCCTGACAACCTCAATTACTAGTTCAAATTCAGTAGGGACAACTACTCATTACTAAATATTTTTTTAATGCATTCATATATTTCATGGCAAAAATGATTCCAATTATTCCCAAAAGCATATCAGTCATGTGTTAATGCACTGTCCATAACACATAACACATGATTGAAATAAAATGTTTATACTTTTATAGGTGATAAATTCCTGGTGCTTTGTCTCTCTTGGATGACTATGTATGATTTTAAAATCTACCCAGTATAATAGACCTACTTATAGGTTGATTACTGCTGCTCTATTTCTTATATCGTATCACAATAATTTTACTTCAATCATCCATATTTCTTTTATCTTTTTGTTTTCTTCGCCACTTACTACTCTTCTAGCCTTAAATCTTTATAAAGTTCTTGCAAATTCTAATACAAGAATGAATTTCTAATTTAAACTAGATATAAACATAACATTATTAATTTTTACCTGATTATTACGTTCACAAAGGTAAGAGAGGGAATCGCCTTTTATAATTTTTTTAAATAATAAGCAGGAGTAAATAAATTATACATATTTAATGATTATACATATTTAATGAGCACAGCACAAAACATATATGTAATCAAATAGAAACAGGTCAACTTCCGTGAGCTGTCAATTATGAATATATTTACTCATTTGCTTTGTCAAAAACCTATGATTAAAATTATTTTTAGTAATGCTTGTATTTTTTGACGAATATTAAAACAAGAATGAATTTCCAAATTTAGCCAGCTGTAAATCCAGCAGAATTAATTTTAACTTAATAATTAAAAAACACGAAAGGAGTCTCAATACCGTTGCTAATAATAAATAAAACTACCAGGATAACTGCACATTAGATATTGTATTACCAGTGAAGCAATTTACTAATTTAGCTTTAAATGATTAAAAATATCCTCATTGACTTACCTGTAATTTGTTATGTTTGTCTGACATTTTAGTTTAAAAAATGTTTTAAGCTCTACAATCAAGATTTTCTAAGGCAAAAAAACACATTACTTCAACAGTTATTATCAAGGTATTGAAAATATTGCATTTAGTTATTATATGACCCACATATTGCAATATATAAAATAAAATTCCACTGTTATAAACACAAAAACAGTCTATCGTGCGATGTAATATTTGGCAGCAACACTACCATCTTGTTAATTAAACTAATTGTAAGATATAATATGCCCTATGTGATTAATCGGTCACTTCAGTAGTAATACCCAAGTGCTTTTTCCTTCCTATTTTCATCTATAACTAGTTCTGTACAGAAGAATTCAGGGTCAATATTAAAGATTGGATAAAAAATGTCACATGACCTTAGATTATACAATACTTTTCAAGAGCAAATGTGATGTGATGTACTGTCAAGAATCTCTCAGCAATTATGCCCAGAGAAACCTGTTAGCTTCTTTATTTTACATTCCCCAGTCTAAGTTGTCCCATATTCTGCTCCATCCCATTTCCACAATATAATCTTTGTCAACTCTATAACCTTTATATCTAAATCCCCCTTATCTTTTCCCAAACCCAGCATAAAAACAATAATTCACTTTCTGTATAATCACTTTTTTTCATATTTATTCTTCCATAACTTCATTATATGTGCCCTTTCTGTTTTCAAGCATTTACATTCAATTAACTCCATTGCTGCCACCTATTGTAAGCTTGATCAACTAGTAAATAATGATTTAATTAAATAAAAATTCAGAGCTGTCCTATCCACATCTTCAGATCATCAATCATCTATTGATTCCTCAAGTTTACAATGGGTAATAGAAATGAAATAATATTAATAGATTGTTTTAGAAAAGCATTATGTAAGCTGGTGTTATGTGATGTTTTTTTTTGTCTTCATACCAATTTTAACCAAAAAATAAAGATATCTGTAATGATTAAAAAACAGAGAATAAACATAATATGTAGATAATGAGCTTATGCCAAATCTATCTAATGATGTATCCAAATTGGCTTACATTCCAACATTAAGGGGTGTGTTGAATTTCATACTGGTAATTTGATAGCACAAAAAGAAGGTAGTTTCTATATCAAAAGTGAATTAGGTCCAAAAATATCCAGTAGCATAGGTCCAAATTATTCACTTAATGCATAATATTTCTGTAATGTTATTTTCATTACACCATCCACTGCTCATACCTTGTGAAAAGATATAATCTTAAACATATGGCCACAGACTCAATGAAAATTATACTACAATAGCATAAGGTCCAGATTTAAGTCTCTTCAGTGACAAAGATCGTAAGTCAGAAATTGGCCTGAAGATATAGGTAGAATACCACTACATAAGAATTTAATAAGCACTACCATTTACTGAATATTCAAGCCTACACTGTCATAATTGGAATAATAAAAATGGTCACTTCTGATAATCATTGAATTGTAATATCAACAATGATCATCCTATGGTTGCAGTAACAATAAGAAAAAATCTTGTCTAAGATAGAATCATAAATATTTTTTTTTAGTTAAAAATAAGTTTTCATTTTATCCATTAACTTTATTTGTATTTACTGATAATTGATAATTCTAACTAAAATCACTACCCTGAATAGTTTGGTGCTGGGATAGAATTGTAGATTCAAACTCAAGATCCATGAAACATAGCCTATGTCACATACAGTGTTTAAATTCATCTTCTGAACTCCAAAGCAATAAACCACTTGATTTATCATAACTATCACAACCATATATCCCAATTCCACCCAAAAAAAAAAGATTAAAAAGCTACTCCAGATATGGATATTGCATCAACTATTCAAAACCAATCTATGAACCACAAAGACATTCATGTATAAAACATATTCATCTATTTTTCTGTTTATGTGATATTTTGCAACGTGGTTTCTTTAACATTTTTTTTACATAGATGTTTTCTTTCTGAAATACTTCCCAATGTATTCTATTCTCTGCCATATCTTCCCAATATATCTTTTAACTAATCTTACAATGTAAATGGGATCTACCTCCCCCATAAATACCATATTTATAGTCACGATAAAACATCCCTTTAGGAAGTTCTATATTATTCATTTATTTTACATCTTCAACCTAACAGAGATGTAATTTTACTATAGTGGAATCTAAAGTATCACATCAAGCAATGTGAATAACAGTATTATTATCAGTAGTGATACAAACTAATGGATTTGAAGTTCTTTATTGTTCTCTGCAAATGTATTTTTAAAATTATTATTTTTTAGAATAATATAAAAAAATTGGAGGATTTAAAAATCTATCATTTACAATATAGCCGATATTTTAAATCTTATTTGGAAAGATTATAATTTCCTTATATAGTGCTCAACATATAAAAATTGTAAATAAATAAATTAAATATATGCATATTAATATATACTATCTTTTTATAAATAAATAAAAAAAAACTATAGTGAATCAATAAGAGCACCGGTAGCATATTTTTGATTGTTCTTAACTTACAAATAGATTTTTCTATAGTCAGTATTAAAAAATTTCAATCACTTAATGTTTATAAGAAAAAAAATGTTTAAATTTAATTTTAAATTATAAAACGTTAGCACTGTAAAATTTAACAAAAAAATTCAGAGTACATGACAATGTTGTCTGTGACAGTTTCTGTATTAAGTTTACCCTGTAAGGTGCTATGTTTAATTGCAATTTTTTTTTAAAAAAGAATTAATTAGCTTTGGAACATCCAACAAACAAGATTACAAGGTTCTGCTAGGTAAAGGAGACAGTGGGTAAATAACATTAGCATCTACATTCCATTATTTTTAATTGTTGTCGGCTTGCAAATATCCAGTTTCTTTAGGTAGCATTAAGAAATTTAATTACTTAATATTTATAGGAGAAAAAACGTTGGATTAAGTATCTATTAGCATCTATTTACTGATTATCTGCATGGTCTATATCAATACATTGTACAGGTTTTAATCTGCATTTATATATGTAATATATGCAGGATTCGAACTTAGACTTTCACACAACCCACTACTCTCATTGCCATCTCAAACAGGTGAGTCAGCAATATGAGATGGCACTGAGAGTAGTGGGTCATGTAAAAGTCTGAGTTCAAATCCCGCATATATGGTCTATATCGTAAAAGTTAAAAAGTAGTAATAACTCATAAAAGTCAAAGTATGCTACTTCTTGAATTTTTCTAGTTTTAAACATCATTTTTATTTCGGAGAGCATATCTAGAATTGATATCTTAGATCACATTTCTAGAGGTTAATGGAAATATCTATATTTATAAATTAAAATGCTAATTACTCAGGTCATGTGATGTTCAAACTGTGATTAGTTGAGTACAGCTCTAACTAGTAGAGCAAACATTTTTTTTTCCTTTTAACAACTGATGAAATGCAAATTTATAAGAATATTTAAAATATCACATGTGAAAAAAATAAAGCAAATGGCATTGAATTAATTATGTCATGTGTTTGCATTTAAGAATAACAATATATTAATCTTTAATTAACATTTACAGTGTACATTTGGGCTAAAATTTATATGATTATTTTGTAATAATGTAAATGGTTAGTAATAATCAGTAAGATATTTATTTGGGAAGGATGATGTCACAGTGTGAGTGTAGGAACTTTGGCACTTTTACATTAAATCTAATAATCTTATATATTGATGACTTGTCCTATGTTTTATTACATTACTTTTTTAATTCTATCTATTTTTATTAGAAAAAATAATATTTTAACAGCCTTGTTTTATAGTTACATAAAAAGCACCTAAACAATTATCGAGTTTTTGTTATATATTTTTATTTGTTCTAACATTTGGTAATAATTAAACAATGATTTCAATTCAAAGAATTTTTTTTTGAAATTTTTTGTTTCATCTCTCCATTTGTTTACTTCGTCTTCTTTATTCGCCATGTAGGACACCATGTCATGTGATCACTCATCTCACAAAATTGTCCTCTTGGGCAAACACGTTTTTCTCTTTCAATTACATGAAAATTAATTCTGATTTAGAATCTACCTTTCTTTGCTTTTGGCAGCCTCCTTTTAATTAAAGGAGGTTGCCTTGACAATAGTTTGAAATTGTTGATTGTTATTGATATTATCTAAATGATGACTGGCTTTTAATTGAAGGAGGTTGTCTTGACAACAGTTTGAAATTGTTGATTGTTATTGATATTGGGATTGTCCAAGTGTTGACTGGCTCTTAATGATATACATATGGTCAAGGGGAAAGTTATGAGCACATTTAGTAATAGCTGTAATCAGTAATAATGGCAGGAATTTGTATTTGATTTATTCATTCAACCTTTTTTTATTTTATTTCTCTGTTTGCTAAAAGTGAAACTGCTTACTATTTTAATGATTCAGGATTAGTTTGATCACATTATCCTATTCTTAAACATTGCCATATGAATCTACCAGATTGGATTTTTTAGGTATTCAAAAATTTATAATACTATTTTTGCTTTATCAGTTGTAACAAATTTGACATTAAATAAATAATTGCATGGTTCATTTTTCAGAGACCAAATGATATTTGAGCAGCCAAATTGTAACTTGAGCAAACTCCTAATTTTTAAATATAGATGCTTTTCCTGTATAACACCTGAATAAACTTCTTTATTGTTTTCTAGGGGTTTTATAGTCTCTTGGGAAAGCATTTAACATTTCAATAATCATGTATTATCATTTCTTCTGCTTAATTCTTTCAATGATGTTGATTCAAACCTAAAAAAGATCAGAAATATAGTCTCCATCAACTCCAATATCAGACTGGATCTGATTGTCTTGCTCAAAAAAGCGATCCATATGGGAACATTCACAATTATTAGACTGTCCACTTTCATCCTCTATGCAATTTGGGTAGTAGAGCAGCTCCGTCCACATCCAGGACTGTTGTTCTGCAAAACAATAAAGAAGATCATGAAAAGAGATGAGCTCATCTCTTCCAAAATATCCTTTGAGGACACTTGAACCCTATTCACCCTCCCAGCTAATAACAATAGAATGGTAGACATGCCACCTGCCCCCCAACCATTAAATAAGAACTCTCAGGACATAGCATAACCTCATTTAACCTTGTATATATTCTTTTTAATTTGTACACATAGTATTTAATAAATAGAAATAATAATCACCTCCATACTTCCCCATTCTTTTTAATAAATATGTATTTTTGAAACAATATAAGAATTATAATGAAGTAAAACAACATACACACACATAATGGCTCCACGTGACAGCAGTAAAATGCAAGTTTTATGACTCATGTCCCATATGACCATCTAATATTTGTTAAATGAATGCACGTCTAGCTATATTTAACTAATAAGATAAAATTAGAATAGAAAACTACTCAATCATCATCACCAAGAAATTGGCAAGCGTAGCTTTGTTTCATTGTTTTCATATAAAGTACTGTTGGAAAGGCTATTACTTTATAACGAAATATTTAAAATATTTTAATTTTTTTTTATCTATATAAATATGATGAATAGCTAAAGTATACTACTATGTAAAATATATAATTGATTTAGAGATAGCATTGTAGGTATTATGGAGAAAGAATCAGTCATATTTTCACTTGGACCCCTTGTGTACATAATGCATAAAGTTCATATAACTTATATTTTCATTTCCCTAAATCAAATGGTCCTTTAGGTTTTCCTTTTTTTAAAAAAAAGTCATCAGTAGGTGCCAAACTCTGGAGCATAAGGTTGTTAGATTAATTTTACTTCTGGTACATACCATGTTTGTTTATAAACTCCAGAGCAATAATCCATTCTACTTATTTTATTTTAACTTATTAAAACTGTATTTGGAAAATGAAATTTACATAAAAATGTATGTTTATCAAAAGCCAAAAGGTTAATCTTTGTTGATATGAGAATTATTTATTTTAATATTCATAGATTTTATAATGCGCATCATCATTTTCAACTTGTAAAGATGATATGCAGCTCCAAGTTTAATCCAGTTTCTCTGATCTCTAGCCTCTCTTCTCCATGGCATTCCAGCACACTCCCTTATTTCATCCATCTATCTCACATGTGGTTTCCTGTTAGGTCTTTTACAATTTCTTGGAATTTATTGTCATCTTTTTTAGCAATACGTCCAGCCCAAATAATGTACATATTATTTACAAAAATTTAACTTAATAAAAAATAAGTCATTCAAAACTGAAGTGAAATTATATAGTTTAAAAACATATATATATATATTCAACATTGACGTAAAATAATATTGCGTTCCATTGAAAAATTGTGACTACGAGATTCATTACCAATTTCAACAATTAAACTAGTTAGTCAAGCGTTAGTAGCCTAGTGGTTAACATAGTTGCCTTCCAAGCAGCTGGCCCGGGTTCGCCTCCTGGACAACGCATTTGACATGAAAAAACACAAACAATAAACTACTTATTTATTTTATGTTAGTTGCATTTATAAGGTCTAATAGCACGTAACCATAACATTGTCAGGCAGGACCCAACAGTTAATGAGCTAATGAAAATGAGACTTTTTAAAATCCAACCAATAATGCTTTGCTTTGGAATTCCATTATTCTAAACTGTGAAGGAAGTGACGCAATAAAATAAAGTTGCTATGCAGATTTATAAAGCTACTTTATAACTAAAGTGAAAGGCTGAAACCTTCTCGCATTTAAAATTTAAATTAAAAAAAAGTTTAAAAATGCATTCTATATGATTTTTTAAAATTGTCTTTATTTAAAATTAATTAATTTTCAATGCTAATTAATTTTTTCATTAGTCATTCTTGAAAAAAGGATAAAAACAAAATGGCAATTAGATTCTTAATTACAATATTCTTTGTGATTTTTTTTTTTGTTTTCTATAATTTGTTTTTTTTTTTTTACTTCTAAAAAGCAAGTAGTTTAATATTGCAAAAAAATCAAAAGATTTTAAATGTTACCTAGAAAAAAAAGATAAAATAAAAAAAATACTTTTCTTCATTAAAAAAAAAAAAAAGATTTTAGAAAACAAATAACATCAGAAAGATACAACAGTCATCAAAGATAAATGCACGAAAAAGTGGAATAATAACTACAATACATGCCATTTTATTAGATAAATTATTTAAAAGATATATATTTAAAATTATAATTATCTGGTGGGCAGTTTCAATCATCTAACTGTTGAATATCTTTAAAAAAAAATTAAACTTTATTCAAAATTTTCAAATACATTCAACTAGCACTCAGGATCAAAAAAGCTCAGGATAGAATAGAAGAATGGAGGTAAGCATTGGAGGAAGGAGGAATGAGAATTAGCAGAAATAAAACTGAAGTACTCTTCTGTGGAAGTGGTAGAGGGAGCATTATATTAGAGGAAAAAAAATTACCTGAGGCTGAAAAATTTAGATATCTTGGCACCTGGATGAATAAAGATGGAACATTGGATGGAGAGGTTGTAGGGAGAACTCAAGCTGGATGGAATAATTGGAGAAGGGTGGGATACTCTGTGATAGGAGAATAGGAACAAGACTGAAAGGAAAAGTCTATAAAGCTGTGGTGCATCCAACATTGATGTATGGGGTAGAAACATGGCTGATAAGAAAATAGAAGACAAACAATGTGTAACAGAAATGAGAATGCTTAGGTTCAACTTGGGTTTGACTAGAAAGGATAAAGTGAGAAATGACGTAACATGAGAAAATATGAAGGTGAGGAAAATCAGTGAAAAAATGAAAGAATCAAGGTTGATGTGGTTTGGATATATTAAGTGAAGAGAAAAAAATTTACATTGGAAGGAAGATTATGGAGATGGGACCACCCAAGATCAGATGGATTGACCGAGCGAAGAGGGACCTGCAGGAGATGTCACTCAAGGAGGAAATGGCTTCAGATCAAACAACTTGGAGACAAATAATATGCACCAGAGACCCCACTCGAAGTGAGATTAATCAAGTGTGGAAGAAAAAGAATCAACTATCATATAGGATAATACCTCTCTTCTTTAGGTATTATCCTCCTGACCAGTGACAGTAATAACATGGGAATCAAATGTGGGATTTTTAATTTGTGAATACTGCATTTAAGGTGATACTCTAACTAGCCTATTCTGTCAGGTGTCTATGAATCTAAAGATCCCAGGTTCGATATCCATACTTACCATTGATTAGCCTAGCAACACCCAAAGAACAGAGGAGAATATCATTCAGGGACACTTATGTTATATACTAATCTATGTGATACTACTAACAGCTGAATGTATTTGAAAAGTTTGAAAGTTTTATTTTATTAAATATATTTAACAAGATAATTTTAATCCAATATATAATTACTAATAAAATTCCATCATCACAGCCATTCAGACCAACACCACATATATATACTGGAGTACATATTCTTTGACATTCAGAAAAAAACAAGAGATTGATATAATATCATGTAGTGTTATTGATATAAAATGCAGATTGTAAAAAAAAAAAAGCATACCATATGAAACATCCCTGCACTTTTAACTACAAGTGCCTTTATAAAGTCTTTTAATTATAGTGTATAGTTTGGAGTATAATGAAAGACAATAATATGTAATAAAAATCTTAAAAAATAACATCTATAAAATGTATAGTTTATCAAATGCATATAAGGAAAGAATGAGAACATTGAGATAAGAATGAACTTTTTAATGCTCAATATTCTTGAATGAAAACAATATTGGGAATAACTACTATAAAAATAATGGAAGATTATAGATTAAGACAAGGCTGGTGAAGGATATTCATAATATAAAGAAAGTTAATCCAAAATAACCCTTTTTAAAATCATTATTAAAGAAATTCTAAGTAATCAATAAGAATTAAAATAACGTGTCATTTTTACATACTAATAATTTTTATTAGTCATTCATTAGATTAGAGATTATCAACTTGATGAATCATATTTCTGTAATGTAATTTTTCACAACACTACTCTCACACAAGGTAGGGACTGGTTTTTATTCGCTTTTAACATCTTCCGAAAGCATATAAAAAAACAGTCTCTAGCTTGTGTGAGAGTGTGTGAGAGTGGTATTGTGAAATTTACCCTACAGAAATATTATTTATCAAGTGGAACTAATATAACATTAATATATTTCATTAAGTGGCTTATCTCAAAGTTGTGAGAGCAATTAAGCTGTACTAAATAGCTATCTATATATACTGGACAATGATAAAGATATGGGTAAGAAATTGTAGTTTGAGCTAACTGATGAGTGCTGCTTCAGCCCAAAACATGCATCCTGGGGATAATGCATCTTTTCCACGTCATTGGTCATGTGTTTATGAATACAGCTTGCATGAGAGTGGTATAGTGAAAAATTACACTACAGAAATATTATTCATTGTCAGATTTACACAATTGCATTTTTACTGATTGCAATCAACAATGCCAGTTTTCAATTATTTTTTTTATTCAAGCTAATGATTCAAAAATATTACACGACTCAAAAAACTTTATTATTGAATACCTACATACAAGTTATATCATGGAGAGTCAAAAAATGAAAGGGGGGAAGATCACTGATTACCAATTTTTTTTTCATACACATCAAAGATACATGCAATTAAGCTTATTACAAATTTACTAAAGTGTAAAACAGTTCACTTAATGTTAGACGTATATATCTTTGCAGATAAACTGGCTTGAGTTCAAGCCCTTTGAATAATTAGAGATTTTCAAGACTTTAAACAAATTTATTCTTTAGCCTTTCAATATTCTAATATCATAAACTTTAATAGACTCTTCACATCAGTACAATAATAAGGCTGCATTTGTTCAAATTTAGAACTTACCCCATTCTGCATTCCAAAAATATATTTTACTTGCTTTTTAAGTAATTCTTAGTAAAATCTTGTTGGAGGATGGAGTAGATTGAAGCCTGTCCATTAAAGTGTGAAGATTTGCTACTGTAATATAAACCAAGCACTGATTATGTATATATGGGTGGGAGATGATGATCTGGACCAACTGATGAGTACTGGTTCAGCATGAAATAAATATATTGAAGATCATTTATCTTTTTTACATGTGTGTGGTCTCATATGTATCAGTTGTATGAGAAAGAATGGATGGTTGAAGTGAGCTTGAAAGTCTGTGTTCAAACCCCCTATATTACATCTAGACTCCAGATATATAAAATATACTAGTATTTAAAATATTATAAATTTTAATAAATAAGCTAAAAATGAATGCTAAAATGAAAAAAAAACTTTTTTATCGGTGTTGTTGATATTGTTTTAATTTTCTATGTTGGACATTT
Organism: Epiperipatus broadwayi; assembly: GCA_028023455.1. Classification (NCBI taxonomy): domain Eukaryota; kingdom Metazoa; phylum Onychophora; class Udeonychophora; order Euonychophora; family Peripatidae; genus Epiperipatus; species Epiperipatus broadwayi. Next base: position 2,306,192 of record JAQFVV010012536.1, on the reverse strand, counting down.
TTTTAGAACTGATTCTAAATTATGTTGTGATGTAATATGATGAAAAATGGTTTATTTTTAGCAGTCAAGTTCTATCCACAGAAGGTCATATGTAGCAAAAATTTTCCCCACACAATAGTATTACCTAATCAAACTCTAATAATCAATAGATGCTAGACGTTTGTGCATCATAACCCCTATTCAGTGATTACCTGTCCAATAACCCCAAATTAGTTTCTGCCTTAGGCTTTCATCAGTGAAGAGCATTGAATATGAAAGCAGATTAACCAGACATTTGGATCTAATGCATCACTTCTCAAGCACTCAATCCAAAGGTAAGGACACTGCTCCAAGATTCAAAGCTCCTCACTGATGAAAACCATAAGTTTAGAAACTATTCGGTAAAGCACTGGAAGAATTACATTTTATACCCTCTCTCCTATTGACAAATAACCCACATCTCAAAGTTCCATCTACTTTACTTGCTATCCAGAGCACTTTTTTATGCCACAAATAACAATAATCTCCCTCTGGTGTTACCACACTATCTTTCCTACTTTGGGATGTATTTATTCATATTCATTTTCCATAATTCTATCTCTTTCTTTCCTTAAGAAATTTATCTATTCTCTTTTCAAACTCTTTATAAATTTGGACGTGTAATATATTCTCTACACACACATACATATAAATAAATTTAAAATCTATCATCCTTGTATATCATAAACCTTTTAAGCCTAAGATATTCTTTGCTCTTTCCACATAATCCAATTAAACATCGTTTTTATTAGTCTTTCATTTATATATTATGTTCTTTCAATTTTTCTCACTGAAAAAAAATCCCACCATTACATATTAGATTTATTTCCTAACTTCTGTTTACTATCTGTTTATATTAAATTCTATCTAAAAATTTCTACTATCACCTTTATACATTAAAACACCAAACATCACATGCTTACACAAGCTGTTAAAACAGAGGCAAAACTCTCCATACTGCAGCGCCACCCAATTCAAACCAGAGTAATCAATGAACACAAGAAGGTTTGTGCACAAATTCCCTATCTAGTGCCTAATCATCCAATATTCCCAGAATAGTTTCTAGCTTGTGGATTTCATCAGTGAGGAACCCTGGATTTGAGAGCACTGCACCTAGATCTTAGACTACTCCAACAGCCACCTTTCACCTTTTCAGTTAACTATAAAGCTATAAATCCAAAATGAAAAAAACAATAATATTTTCAATTCAAACTCATTTGTTTATATATTTATATAGATCTGAACTCCATTGATTACTCTGGCTGGCACTAGGTGGCTCTACTGTATGGAGTGTTTTGCCTCTGTTTTAACACTTTTATACATCTCATATTTATTACATGAGAAAAATGTTATATATTTTAATTATTTCTATTGTAGTTTTTGCTTTTACTCTCAATTCTAATTTTCAAACTGTCTGCACGTTTAATTTCTAATTTAACAGAATACATAAATATCTATACCCTGCTACTTCATCAAGACAAATATCTCCCATTTTTCCAATCTATCTTTTCTCCCTATTATTAACAAGTTATATATTTTTTTTAAAAAATAAGAATCTCTTTACATTTCTATTTAATGACTTTCAATTATCTACATAGGTTCTAAAATGGGAAGAATAGCTGCTATCAAACGACTATTAAAATTTACCTATAATTCCATTAAAGATATGTTCATCTAAAAGTAAAAGCCAAATGCTGCAATATTATGAATAATGTCAACATGATACAAAAGTATTTATGTATGGGGATTGAACTGGGTTCAGACCCATATGACTATATAAGCTCATGGGCTTGGATTGAAAACATTAAGGTGTTTTCTGTTTAGGATTCATAGTTTTGTAGTTAAATGGAGATTAAAAGATGGTTGCTGGAGGGTTGCATTAGATCCTAAGATCTAGATGCAGTGCTCTCAGATCCAAGGCTCCTCACTGATGAAGGCCATAAGCCAGAAACTAGTCTGGGGATATTGGAAGTAGGCACCACTAGATGGGGATTTTATGCACAAGCCTTCTGGCATCCATTGATTACTCTAGCTTGCTGTGTGTGGCAATATATATAGTGAGTTTTCCCTGTTTTAACAACAGTTATATACAAGAATAAGAGGAGGGGTCATGTGATGTTTATTGTCTTAAAACCAATCCTGCCTAATAGGATAGTGGTGGCTATGGTTATTAAAGAACCAAAGACACCAACATGTATGGGGACTAAACTGGGTTCAGACCCATATGACTATATAAGCTCATGGGCTTGGATTGAAAACATTAAGGTGTTTTCTGTTTAAGACTCATAGTTTTGTAGTTAAATGGAGATTAAAAGATGGTTGCTGGAGGGTTGCATTAGATCCTAAGATCTAGATGCAGTGCTCTCAGATCCAAGGCTCCTCACTGATGAAGGCCATAAGCCAGAAAATAGTCTGGGGATATTGGATGAGTAGGCACTAGATGGGGATTTTATGTACAAGCCTTCTGGCATCCATTGATTACTCTAGCTTGCTGGGTGTGGCAATATATATAGTGAGTTTTGCCTGTTTTAACAACAGTTATACACAAGCATGAGAGGAGGTGGTCATGTGATGTTTATTGACAAAAGCACTTTGTTTTTAAAAGATTAAATGTATGATTCTTAATAACGCATGGAAATTTATATATATATATTTCAAAACTTATTGCATTAACATAACATTTTAATTTTTTGCCAAATCATATTACCAGTTTATTGAATAAATTATATAAAAAATTGACTTATTATTATTAATTTTCATAAGATATTATTGATATGAACCAATTTATTTTACATTGTAAACTTTGCGTGTAAGCATTATACATTTGAATGCTTCATTCATCATCATCATCATCATCATTATTTTCAATCATTATCAATTCACTGCAGGTAAAAATATCTTCATGTTCAATTTGTCTTCTTCAATCTCTAGCCTCTTTTCTCCACATCATACCAGTATACTTTGTTATTTCATTCATCCACCTCACACACGGTCTGTTTCTAGGTCTTTTACAATCTCTTGGAATCCCATTTAAGATATCAACTGCTTTAACAGAAAGAGTTTTTAACTTAATAAAGACTTATTGAAAAAGGATGAGGCACAATATTTTATTTAAAAATGTAAAAACCAAACTTGTAGTGAAAAAAAAAACCTATATCTTGTTCAGAAATTAAAAACTTTTTAATGTCTTCACAAAAAAAATCAGATTCTCAAGTGATTAAAGTCTAAAGAAAAACATTTACAACAAAAGAAAATTAATGTACCTTACTGTGATGATTAAAAAAGATGGATTCAATTTGAAATTGTGGTTTCTTTGCAACTGTTAACTACCCATGAAGGAAACTCTTACAATTTGAAAGGTGGAACACAGACTTTCAAATAATTACTGCTAGATGCCTCATCTAGTGCACAATCAGCCTCTAGTCACAGTCATTGCAAGATGGCAACCCTGCAATATATTTACATTTTGCAGTTCAGCAATATTGAATCCATAACTGTGAGGCAGCATGTGTTTCAACCCAATTAGTGATCAGTCTGATGGGTCTTGAAAACAAAATCACAGCAGAGATGACTTTTAGCTTTTACTGTTGCCAAAAAAACTATCAATTATTACTAATTGACAATCTTTGAAGCTAAACAAGTTTTTTCATTAACCTATAATAGGTCTTTTGTTGGAGTTTTTTTTATTAAAGTAAAAGACCTATTTTATGTTATTGAGAAAACTTGTTTAGCTTCAGGAATTATCATTTAGTAGTAACTGATAGTTTCTTGGTGACATCAAAGGTTAAAAGTTATCTTTGTTTACATGGATATAAACTTCTCATTCCTATTCTTTATTATAAAAACAATCCATAGAAATATTTAGTTCTGTATATATAATAATAGAATTAAGTATTGCAATAGTAATATGTAATAATTTTGGAATTGAGTAAGGATAGTGTAGAATATTTAAGTAAAAAAATTAATAAAATTGGCAATTAGATATTTCATCACTTCAAAATACTATATGTTATAAAGCAAGTAAGAAAGTTTTATGTCACTTCATATAATTTAATTTCTAAATAATATATGATTTTATCTGATCACATGTTTGTCAGATCTTTTGCATGACTTCAATACCATTCACCATCCCTAAGTAAAGTTAGTAATGTCAGATCCACCCTAATAATATAATTCTTTCAATGTTTATACTTTCCACATATTCTTGATTCTTTCTGATAGCCATCAGCCTATTAATAAATATTCATTAAAACAGGCAAAGCTCTCCATACAGTAGTGTCACTCTGTGCCAACCAGAGTAATCAATAGATGTCAGAAGGCTTGTGCATAAAATCCCCATCTAGTGCATACTCATCCAATATCCCCAGACTAGTTTCTGGCTTGTGACCTTCATCAGTGAGGAGCCTTGGATCTGAGAGCACTGCACCTAGATCTTAGGTTCTAATGCACTGAATGACACTACTGTATAGAGTTTTGCCTGTTTTAATAACAGTTATGTGCTACCATAAGAAATGGTGATCATGTGATGTTTCGTGGTTTAATAAATATTCATCTTATAGGGATTGCTATAAAATGCTTATTATATTTCATATGTGATATTTTGAAGGAAATATTGAACTTTAAATTTATTACAGTATAATAATAATAAAAATATTCCAAAAAAATACAATCAATAATCTTTATTTAGCAATAAGAATATTAAAAGAGAAAAAAAATATTGACACTTATTAACAGTAATTTGTGATGTAGTTTAATAATTTTAATAAGTTTTTTTTTAAAAAAAACAACAAACAAATTTAATTAATTTGTATGCTGAAATAACTAATTAGGAAAGATAAACTCCAGATAACCAAGACTACAGTATATTAAGTTATATGCTATAACGGCTATTCGTTTATAAATATTATAGTGGTATTGAAGGAAGTGCTTAATTGAATTTTTCCATATTATGAAATCTTTTAATAATAAATCAATAAACAAATCAATTTTGTAACCCTAGCGATATTGATTAAGCTATAAATCATTCTCTGTATAACAGTGAAAAAAATAAATAATATTTTTTCAAAAAATAATTATATTTCTAAAATTCTAAAAGTTAAAACAAAGCTTAATTGAGAAATTTTGATCAGACGATGTAACATTAATTACTAATAAGGAAATATTGAAAATCACTCAAAATATAAAGATTTATAAAGCAAGATAAAAAAACAACTGAAATTTAAAAATCATCCTACATTGACTAATAGTTTAAGATAGCCTCCGGGAATAATAATAATAATAAAAAAACCGGTGCCGATTTAGTTTGCGCTCACGGCCATTTTGAAATCTAAAGGCCAGCCAAAACCACCGCTAACACATTCAACCGATAAATGACACAACTATTGAATAAAAGTACTTTAAATTTACATTTTAGAAATCATAAGCTAGTAAAAATAAAATGCTTTATTTCATATGGGCATATAGTATAATTTTTTAGTATTTGGAAAATTGGTTTGATCAAACTTCTACATCTTTTGGAAGAATCCTTCAGATCGGCCAAACTATCCTTCCCCATACCCGCATATTCCAGTGCTTTATGAAGGTAAATTAAAAAAAAAAAAATCTATAATAAAATTAAGCATATTATTTTTACTAGCTTATAATTTCTAAAATATGAATTTTAAAGTACTTTTATTCAATATTTATGTCATTTATCAGTTAGAAGTGTGGTTTTTAGATTTCAAAATGGCCGTGAACACAAACTAAATCAGGACAAAAAAAACTCTTATGGTATATGATGCGTAAAGTCTTCACTGAAATAAGAGATGTTAAAATAAATTGATGGGTGATAAAGTGACAGGCTTGGCAGTTAAAGGTTGCTGTATTGAAGATCAATCTGACAGATTGGTGCATAAATATCACATGACCTTCCTCACAACTAATTGTTTGATTATTTTGAAAAGCTTTGTAACATGATGGTTATTGTATCTACCTGCCATAGAATTTGAATCAAGATCAATTAAATTTTGATAATTTTTTTAGGATACAAAGAGGCATATACAGAAAAGCCAGCTCACCATCTAATAGTAGTCGCAATATGGGTATCTAACTGTCCTTATTTAGAACAAAGGCTACAGGTCAATCTGTGTAGGTTATATCAATATTAAAAGACAATAAAATATATATAATTAAATTATGATGAAACTTTTATTAATGGTGAAAAATATTGTATTGCTATAGTGTTCTATTTTGGCTTTCAAAACACAATTTTTATCAATAAACTATTCTTCAAACATTAATCACCACAGTCAAGTGACAGTCTAGTAACCCTTAAATTTTAACAAGTCATAAAATACAAGTAAAAGATGTTGCTTCTGCAAGTCATAGAGATGTAGAATTAAAATTGCATAGAAATCTCATGATATAAATGATTCTAACCCAATTACATCTGCTATGCTAAAAATTCTCACCCATAATCTATTGCTTTATTACAGCAGATTGAATTGTAATCCATCCACATTTTTAAACATGATATTTGTATAATTTATGGATAAAAAGAAGAAAATTGGCTTAGGGCATTATCTTTTTGGCTCACTATTTTATTTCCATCCAGGTAACGTTATTGTCGGTGTGAACGAAGAATATCCAACTAATCTTCTGAATGCCAAAAAAGGTAATTGACATTATTACTCAAATCATGAGATTGGAAAATAATTGATATGTTTAAAATATATTGACTGAAACAAGATGTACAACTAAAAATATACAATTTTTTTTTAAATAAATATTTCTATCCACATAAATGCACCAAAAGTAAAAAACTGAACAGGAAGTAACAAACTTCCACTGAGTTATATAACATTTGTAAGTATTTTTGCTCAATACTACCACAATCATCTATCAATCCAAAAGTCAGACCAAGCCCTCCCACCATAGGCAGATTAGCAGCATAAAAAAGTTAAGTTTAAGTATCTCTAAAAAATAATATGAAGTATTATAACTTTATCTTTCTTATTGCATTGACAAATCCATATAATATTATGTAATCTATGTCCTTTTTATTGTTTACAATGCTTTTTACAACCCACTATTGACAGTTTCAATTGCTCCAGCAAACTTCTTCAGAACTTCTACTTATATTTTGCTTATAAAAAGCATTGTAAAACAGTAAAAAAGGAAAGATTTGGAAATATAAGTAGAAGTTCTAAAGAAGATTGCTGGGGCAATCGAAACTGTCAATAGTGAGTTACAAAAAGCATTGTAAACAGTAAAAAGGACAGGCTATTTAATATTATAAAAACAATATGTATATGAGGTGAATTGTAGCATGTACTATATGGATTGCTTGATGGGGTGTATTTGCTAATGTATCTATAGTGTGAAAGGTTGCTCTGACTTCTAAATTGATGGATGGTTGTGAGAATATTGAGCAAAAACACTTGCAAATGTATACAGTGGAAGCTTCAGTTTCTTTCTGTTCAGGGTTGAAGTCTTTCTTATTTAGAAATAACAGATCATTGCAAATATTCATCAAATAAAGGCAAAAATATTGAAATATATTTGAATGAATTGTTAAATGTTGGTTACAATTATAATCATGTATATAATGTTATTAGAGATTTTAATATGAGATATAAGAATAAAAATTTTAATAATAGTATTGGTCTTCCTGCTAACAAAAAACTATGGATATCAATACCATATATATCGAACGATCAAGTAAATTTTATAAGGAAGGTACATGTGATATTGCATTTTACACACCTCCTACATTAAACAAATTAATAAATAATTCTAAAGATAAAACCTCATTTATAAATGGATGTATAGGTGTGGCAGTGGATATATAGGTGAATCGAGATGTACATTGGAAAAAAGAACTAAAGAGCACTTGCTGTTGTTAAAAAGAGTTCAGAAATCGAATCAAAATTGCAAAGTAAATAATAATATTTCAGCATCTGTTTTTCATGACTGTAATAATTTATGTATTTATGGTTTTAACTTCAATTATAATAATGTTAAAATATTGCAAATTGAAAAAAATAACAACAAAATAAAAATAAAAGAAGCTATGCTAATATACAAAAAAACATGACTTAATTAACAGGCAGGCAGCAAATGTTAATCACAGAAATGTGGAAAGGTTAGCCTTTCAAAGTGTTAGTTGACAAAGACTATGAGGGTAGTCGAAAGTGCTCCTAAGTGAATAAAATTTTAAAAATATATCTGATTGCTGTATTAGTAAATATTCAATTATATAATTACGCATATTGCTTTGAAGAAATACAGACATCGTATTTATAATATTATTATATATAATCTGAGTTATATATTTGTTATTAAAAGTAAAAAAAAAAAAATTTTCTTTAACTTTCACAGTATTATTGATATTATATGACTAAAAATCAGTGTGGATGTTCGTATTTAAAAATTAACTAAAATATTTCTGAACACGCATACCCCACACTCTTGTTTCTGGTTGCATAATATCAAGGATAATGAAAGCAGAATAAAATTTAATTGTTCTTTTTGAGAGCAATTAAGTGTCACAATAAAAATATTTTTTAATTTTTTAAATTATATATATATTTCAATTTCTACTCGCTAGTTTTAAAAACAATAATCGCCATAGTCTCATTCTACTGGTTTTTGTTTTAATTTTTATTCCCAAAAATGTAACAGTCACATAAAAAAAAATCAAATTTATATTTATTTAGTTTAGAGGTACTAAGTCAGATATAATAATGGAGCAAATTTATTTAAATTATAATTTGAAAATGTAGAACAAAATAGGCAAAACTCTCCATACAGTAGTGCCACCCTGTGCCAACCAGAATAATCAATGGATGCCAGAAGGCTTGTGAATAAAATCCCCATCTAAGGAATCATCCAATTTTAAATTTCGAAAAGTGTCATTAGATACCACTAGCATCAATGTTACATGTAAAATGAAAAATGTAAATTATTCACTAGTTTTTTGCTAAAATTGTGTGCAAACTCTGAAAAAATGTATTGCCATTGGAAATAGGTATGTATGCAAAGTTTCAACTAGATTGGAAATTGGATAAGACAGACTAAAAATAGAGTAAGTTAAAGAAATATGCAAAAAAGATGTCAAACATTAGCATAATTACAAAGGAATCTCACTATTAAAAGTTGTTTTGATATACAAAAACATAAGTGAAATGACATTAAAAGTATATACTATATGTAAAAAATTTAAATTTGCAAAACCTAAAATATATATTTAAAAAAAATCCTATTACTTTATAAACTTTTTGAAATAAATAAGGTTTTACTTCAATGATGTATATAAATATATAAGTGCTTTATGCACAGACAATGAAGCTTTAAATTTAATTGTATATCTCCTGAAAGCACTTAATATACAATTAAATTTAAAGCTTCATTGTCTATGCACAAAGCATTTACAGATTTATAAACTTTGAATATTTTTTTTTGTAATTTTAATATTTATATTTTATTTTCAAATGTAATACTTATAAACTCTATAACAGTCTATATAAAATATACATTGATTTATCATATAAATCAAGATGTAGGACTATACCCTTCGCCATAATATTTGATAAAATAAATAGTGGATTTTATTATTATTAGATATGATAATATGCTGGACTATTTTCATGTTTTATTATTAAATTTTGAATGTCTAGAAAATTTTAAACTTTACTTAAACTTTTTAAAGATGAACAACTTGTTATATTTATGTTCACATTATAAACATGAAACAAGAAAAGGTATAACTGTATTAAGTGTATTATTCACTGAGCATGTTTTCGACTAATCATTCAGATTCATAACACTCAATTATTCCGCAGTTCATCTAATTTACATAATGCACAATGGATTGTAAAGTTGTATTACAAACTCCAGAATAGTTGAGCACTAGGAATCTGATAGATTAATCAAAAGCATGCAGGGAATAATATATTTAATACCATTTCTTATTTCATGTTTATAACATGAACATAAATATTACAGCTTGCACAAGAAAAGAGTCTTTAATTTTTTAGAATTAACAAAAATGAAGAGACAATGAGCCATATCCTAGATCAATGTGAAATGTGGAATAATCTACATTATTGTGCACTTAAAAGAATCAGGGAAGCATACATTATATGTACAAATATCACAAAGGCAGTAAAGAGTGGCCTTTATGGAAAAATTAGACTGGCCACCTTTATAAATTTTGCTATATGGATAGTGCAAAATAAGATAATCTTTGACAATGGATTGAATAATAGGCCAGAAGAGCTTTTTCTCAAGTTACTTGGTGAGGCCAAAGACTACGATTGGAAAATATGCCAGCACTGGTTAGCCAGTCAGACATGGGACCAACTGGAAATCAAAAGATCAAAACACTTAGGTGTTTATTGGACTGTTATGGCAAGATTGACTAACTGGATATAAGGACTCCTATGCAGAATCTAAAAGTTGTTACATTAGTGTAATCCAGTTTTTTCCATTTGTTATTTATTGTTAAAACTCTGAAATTGGTGGTCAACTAGTTGACACAAATAATTCCTAAGTAGCTTATTTTTTATGTAATTCTTTATAGTTGTGGCAGGCAGATGGCTTTTTTTTACCATTGGTTTTCTTATTTATTGTTTTCATTGTAGAGCCACCGCCCATTTGTAAGCATGTAACCTATAATAAGAAAGATGTAAAATGATATCCATATGTATCTTCTTAAGGTGTGAATAAGGTTGTTATTTGAAACAACTTGTTGGTGATAACACACAAATAGACAACACCAACAAGTTAGTCGTATTTGAAAAGTTTAAAATGTTCTTCACATTCAACATTTAATGATAGATGATGGAATTAGTTCAACATATTATCACGTCAAATATACTATCATCACAAATGTTCTGGAAAGTATTAAATATTATTATTACTATTTTTTAAATAATTCTTGATTAAATTCATGTTATATGCAAATATATTTTTGCTTACTTATTATTAACATATATACAATTTGTATGTCAAGTTATTTTTTTTATTGGTCTTTAGAAATTCTTTTATTCCTAATGTGTGAAGCAGAGACTCTTTGATTTGCTAGAAAGCAATATTTGTCATATTGTTGTCTGCGATCACATTTTTCTATATTAAATTACTGCATTGAATATAATTTTTTAGTAATATATTCTATACTAAGTCAAATATTTTATATATATAAATATATGATCATCATAATTTATGAGTTATTTATTTACTTGGCATATAAACTTTTTTTTTTTTTAGATAACATACCTATTAAGAAAATATAAAAGAACCTTAAGAGATTCCAGTCAGATTATAGAATCACTAGTGGTTTTATTAAGTCGTTCATTCCTGATAGTCGTGTTTGTCCATATTCGAATATATTAATAGGTATTGAATTTTATTTATGAAGTAAGTAGATTCTTATTGCATTGATGTTGGAAAGTATCAAAATATACTGAAGCCAGTCCATCCAGGAAATAATGAAGTGCCCTTATAAAACAGTTTTAAGTTATTTATTTTAATTTTTCAAATACAAACAACTGTTAGTAATAACATACAAGTAGACAATACAGGTTAGTAGATTAAATATTAAAGATTTTAAGACATCTCATTCGATAATTTAATACACAAAATTAACAAAGTGTATGACACACTTGAATGAGAAGCTATAAAGATACACAGAAATTATTACACGCTAAGCGCTTTCGAGGCCTTTTGCCTCATATTCATAGCGGTACTGTGAGCTGCAGAATGAGGAAATAGGGCCTAAAATATTAAAGATTTTAAGACTTCTCATTTGATAATTTAATATACAAAATTAACAAAGTGTATGACACACTTGAATGAGAAACTATAAAGATACACAGAAATTATTACATGCTAAGCGCTTTCGAGGCCTTTTGCCTCATATTCATAGCGGTACTGTGAGCTGCAGAATGAGGAAATACGGCCTAAAATATTAAAGATTTTAAGACTTCTCATTCGATAATTTAATATACAAAATTAACAAAGCGTATGACACACTTGAATGAGAAGCTATAAAGATACACAGAAATTATTACACACTAAGCGCTTTCAAGGCCTTTTGCCTCATATTCATAGCGGTACTGTGACCTGCAGAATGAGGAAATAGGTCCTAAAATATTAAAGATTTTAAGACTTCTCATTCGATAATTTAATATACAAAATTAACAAAGCGTATGACACACTTGAATGAGAATCTATAAAGATACACAGAAATTATTACACGTGAAGCGCTTTCGAGGCCTTTTGCCTTATATTCATAGTGGTACTGTGAGCTGCAGAATGAGGAAATAGGGCCTAAAATATTAAAGATTTTAAGACTTCTCATTCGATAATTTAATATACAAAATTAACAAAGCGTATGACACACTTGAATAAGAAGCTATAAAGATACACAGAAATTATTACACGCTAAGCGCTTTCGAGGCCTTTTGCCTCATATTCATAGTGATACTGTGAGCTGCAGAACGAGGAAATAGGGCCCTATTTCCTCAATCTGCAGCTCACAGTAGCGCTATGAATATGAGGCAAAAGGTCTCAAAAGCGCTTAGCGTGTAATAATATCTGTGTATCTTTATAGCTTCTCATTCAAGTGTGTCATACACTTTGTTAATTTTGTATATTAGATTAAATATTGTTTTGAGTGGTTTATTCTCAGCTCTTTTTGAGATGTTGCTGATCTGGCCCAGTATGTAGAAGTCACACTCATACCGTTAGATTCTTGAATAACAAATTTTCTTCAGGTAATGGTGGTCTGACCAGTGACAGTACTAGCATAGGATGCACACTCACACCTTTAAATTCTTGAATATCAAATTTTAAGGCAGTGGCCTAACTATCTGTGTTGCATTAAAGAGCATTGCATTAATATTTGATATTCAAGAATCTAAAGATGTGAGTTCGACTCCTAAGCATATATTGTCATTAGTCAGATCAGCTACATCTGAAAAAGAACGGATAATAATACCACTTGACATGTTGGGTAATCTATTAACCTGTAATTGCTATTTGTGTGTTATTACTAACAGTTGTTTGCATTTGAAAAGTTTAAAATAAAAATAAATCAAGTTATATTAGGAAACCATTTCACCATATAACTCTTCTTTGCATATATGTAATAAATAGGGTATACGAGCACAGGTTTTCACATGACCCACCACTCTCCACACTATCTCATAACAGTGATACACTTGAACACATATATGTTGAAAAGATAAATAATCACTAACATATGTATTTCATGCTAAACCAGCAATCATTAGTTGGTCCAGATTACAATCTCTACACATATATGCTACAAGTGCTCAGATATATATTAAGATAGCCAATCCTCATACTTTAATGAACAGGCTTCAATCTATTCCACACTCCAATTCTTCAACCATCCATCCAATTGAAAATCCGATGATGGAATGCTCAAAGGCCACCCTGAGGGTGTGATTCTTGTCACACCCATGTTGACCTAAGGTCAATCTGACCCCTCATGTACAGGACATAATCCATTTAATACATATACAAGGGATGGGCAGACATCTCTACTATGTAATAACTGAAACACACAGACTTATTATATACCTGTGTCTATATATGTAATATATAGGGTATATGAGCACAGACTTTCACACGACCCACCACTCTCCACACTATCTCATAACACTGATACACTGCATATATATAAATTTGGTAATTCAAAATACGTGATATCTGAATTCTATTTAACAAAATATGAAGATCTGACTTATTTACCAACATTCCAATACATCAAATTGCACATCAATGTTCAATTAAGCATATATTTGTACTAACACCACCACTTAAATTACAATATATAATAATTTAATAGCATTATAAATCGTTTTAAACTACAGTTTCAGTATAATAAATTCAAATTCATTGTTTTTAAAATTAAATGTTTGTTGCCAGTTATATAATTTATCATTATTAGAAATGTTTATTTTCTTTATACATGGATATCTATTTCATAACCAGCTATTTTATTTTAAACAATGAATTTTAAAATTAGCAATTTTTTTTTTAACACGATGAAAAATAATAATGGAATTGTAGTAAAATAAATATTATTATTTTTTAATTTTAAAGTTAAAATGATTTCATTAAAATTTCTGCCGAACTGTAAAAATTGGAAAAAAAAAAAAACCTGACTAAATCCATAATCAAAGTACATCGTATCTGATTGGTGGGTGGAATTAATAATAAATACTCCTGGAGTAACTGCAGATTTTATCTTGACAAGATAACACAACCAATAAATGTAAGTCATCTAAGAAGCATTAAAAAGAAGTCTTATCAGGAACAATAAAAGAAATAATTTCTATGGATTTGCAATTTTAAAATTTAAAAAATAAGTCATGCATTAACAACTTTATATAGCATTTATATTTCAAACTGAACACAGTTAAATATTTTTATTTGAGTACGTATATATGCCAAAGCAAAATTTCTTTTTCCAATTTAATATATTTCAATATGATACGCTTTTCATAATTTGATGGAAGAAAATAATTCCACCATGGATATAAGCCAATATTTTTTAATATTATGTTTGATAGATGGTTTTATAAATGTATATATATATATTCTTTTACTAGAAATTATAATACAACAATAAGTTTTTATGAACCTTCCTTTTGTATTACAATTATTAAATGGAATTTCTACTTTAAAGTTTTTTTTTCTCCTATAAAAATATCACCAACATAGTTTTGCTTTATTCATTAGGGGGTTATCATCAAATAAAGTAAACCAAAAAGATGCCCTGATTGATTTAGTACAGTTCAACTTCTTAAAATGTCCTGAATAGTTTAGTAATAGATTTAAAAGTTGATTTTTGAATTAAAGCACAGCCTTTCCACTGAATAAATATCACAAAACTTTCAGAATGACTGCTTGTTGAAAAACTGATCACATCTATAATTCTTTTCAAACTGCTATCAAGCCAGATTAAGAGTTATTGATTGTAAAGATTTCTGAATCAGCTTCAATTAAAAACATGGTACTTGTGAGTTTTCAAGTAAACCAAGATGGCAGCCAGTATTTTGATAAATATACAGTTTCAGGGCCCAAAAATGTTTACAAAAAAAATGCTTGCTAGGAAACATAGTATTTAATATTTACATTTTATTTTTTTATTAGTTATTTACAAAAAAAAATAATTATAATATTTGCATTTTCTTTTCTTTTTTTTGGGATTAACTTAATAAACAGAAAAATAAATATATATATAAATACAATATTTACACGTTATTCATGTCAGCAGCATCCATACATATCATTACCATTAATGTACATTTTTTGGGAGGCAAAATCCTATATTTTTGAAAATAGTCCACTGCATTACATTCTGTGACAGGGAGGTCTCAAATTTTCATTATTATAACAATTTACTAAAAAAATGCTGACAAAAAGAAACATACTGAATTGAAAACCAAAGTATAACAATGTTAAGAGCATATTATCACTTCCCACATTATAAATAAAAAAAAAATTGAAATAAAGGTTTTTTTATGAAATTTATTGGAATTTATTCCTGTTTTTAAATCTAACAATTAATTTAATAATTTTGTTTTAATTTAACAACTAACACATTTTCAGTAGATTATAGGCCCTCAAAATGGTATATTTATCAAAATATGGGCCACCATCTTGGTTTACTTGAAAACTCACAAGTACCAATAAAAATTGGTTGGCTGAGCAGAATTTTCTGCTCTGCTCTTATTTTTGTGCTCAAATGTTTCCAATTCCATAAGAAACTTTTTAAATAAGGCAAAATATAATGTCATATTGCATTGAATAAAGTACTATGCTGTTTTAAAATTTAGTGAACAATTTATTTAGTCTTAAATATTAAAATAATTTATAAAAGTCTATTAAAAGGGCTATTCTGGCTGTTGAGAGCCTTGTATATGTCCTGTTCATATGTACTGATATATATATAATAAATTTAGACTATTATGTTGGCAGTGGCTTAATTCTACTAAATATCTACAGGTCAGTTGGGTCTCATTAGTTATCATGACTGCTAATATGGGCAACAATTGGTGTCTTTAGATACAATTATAATGGAGATTAATACTGTATTAGTGCTGTTTATTATTTTAATTAATGTGAAATTTACATTTCTGATTAAAAAGGAAAAGATGAATGACAAATTTGATATAGTTTTGTTGGTATAGATCTGCTTGGCTGATTACATTTAATTTTATCTTTAGTTGAATTGTTAAAAACTGTTTCAAATCATGAAAGAATACTGGAATGACTAATGGATAAATTAACAATTCTTTTGATTTGGAAAAGGGATTTATTATAATATTACTACTATGCAATTTATAAGTTCAATGTGAAATCTAAAATCTTTTATTTTTTCAAACTTTTAGTAGTATTTGTCTTTTTAATTTCTTATATGGTTCTGAAAAAATGAGAGAATGGGGAGGAAGTGGAAGAGAGAGAGAGGATACAGTCAGTTGTAAATTTTCAAGGTTTATTTTGATTTCTCATAATATCTAGACACTAATTGACATAGTGTTTTCCTGAAGGTTTGTGAGGATGGTGTTCTAGTTGTATTTTTATACTGGACTATTGCCATCATTTAATAGGAATATTGAATGTCTTTAGAAAAATTTAACTTTCAAGAACCTAAGGATCCAGGTTCAAATCCAATGCTAGTAATGTCACTGGTCAGGCCAGCAACACCTGAAGAAGAGATGAGAATAATACCTTTAGAAACATTTTGCATATACTAACCTGTTTGATGTGCTATTACTAACAGTTGAATGTATTGGGAATATTTAAATAAAGTTAAATTTTTCTAAAGACATTCAATACTCATATTAGATGGTGGAAATAGTTCAATATAAAAATACAATTAATTTATATAGAATTTCAAACAATCTCTTTTTATTTGTAATTGATGGATTTGTTTGGAATTTTTATTCTTGTCTTTAAAATTTTTAATTTTTTTACTTATTTGGTCTTTAAAGAATGAGAGGAGAGTGGGGAGAAAAATGCAGACAATTGTAAGTGTTGTTGACTTTTAGGGAAACAATGGTTGTCAGCTCAATTCCATACAAATTACAAATAAAACAATAATTTAAATAACAGACTGGCTTTGAAACAACAACAAATTAAAACATTAAAATAAAACATTTCTTTGGATTCCCACTGCTGATAGTTGTTTTCTTTTTACTTTACAAAATGAAAAAAAAGGCATTACTGTATGCACCGAATAATTTGACGTCAAGCCATGACATTTGTGGACTATGCAAAATTACTTTAAAATTCTTCTTAGCTGTTATTAGTCGAGAGGTTACCGTACCCACCTTGCAAGCAAGTAGTTGGTTGCAGACGGGTGTGCAAGCAAGAAGTTGGTTGCAGACGGGTGTGGGTTCGCGTCCCAGCCGATGCTATGACATATGGTAAAAAAAACTCTCCTTAGCTCTCTTTTTTATATCATTGACTATCTGAGACCTAAATAAAAAACGAGATTTTTTTTTTTTAAAAAAAAAAACAATTTAAATGAACAATTCTAAGTATAATGTTTCGCTTTCTTTTTCAAATAAAACTATTTTAACAATATCAATGAAAAACAGAAAGTTTTTTTTTAAAAATAGATTTCTAAAAAAAAAAAAAGGATGTGTAATAATAGAAAAATATTTCACTTTTATCTTTTAGTTTTCTGTTGTACTTTTACATTATTTCTAAATCAAGATTTTAGGTATGGAAAATAAGTTGAATCTTAAATTTTAGTGATTAGTTACTCCAGAATTATTTTATGACATAGATATAATGTTTTAAAAAAACAAAGAGAAAATCAAATGTAGGTAGCTAGGTAGATCAGTACCATTTTGGTTTGGATAGATGCATTTTATAAAAAGTTCCATATTTACTAATACAGCCAAATCCTTTTTTTTATAAAAAATCTCAATAGCATTACTGGCTGTTCTCTATAGATTTTATCACATTTAGGTTAAGATTTTCATGATGGTGAAATTTACATCATAGCGATTAAGCCAATGCACATGCACTTTAAAGATAAATTATAAATGAATACTCAATTTTTCCAGACATGAGATATAGTATTTTAGAAAGAATGGAATGAATCCACCCATTCTTTCAACCCAAACGTTTATGTATGGGCAAATCTTAAGTGTGTGGAAATAAGAGCATGAAGGTGTTACACGATCACTTTAAATTACATTTGTTATGTTTGAATGAATGACACTTGTGAAATCTTTACAATTTACGAACCGTCATTCTTTAGTTGAAATTAAATTATTACATAAAAAACATAGCATTATATAAAATAATATCTCATTATATAAAGTATTGCTGTGTTTATTTATTTTTTCTTTTTTTCATGTGTCATAGTATCAGCCAGGAAGTGAACCTGCTAACCCGGGACAACTGCTTATAAGGCAGTTGTGCTGACCACTCCACCACCAACACTTGACATATTACTGCATAAAATTGACCCAATAAAGCTGCATGAATAATTTCTTCAGTTGTTTTCTTTAAAAATAATATACAATTAGAAAATTGACATTAAATTCTTGTTTGGTCAGTAAAATGGTCTCTCAACTTCTCATTTGTTACAATTTTCTGATAATCTTCAGATGGCAATTTGCAATTTTCTGGATAAAATGTTGATAGAAATATTTCAAAAAAAAACCTTGTATTGAAAATTGTGGTTTCCAGTATGATTGGTGCCAAGACACTGTGACTGTAAGAGAAATTGAAGCTGTGACAAATAATTTCTCATGTCTACAGAAAAAACATTCAAACAAACCCCATAATAAATTTTCAACATCATAAAATTTTTTGGTTACTGATAAAAAAATGTTTTGACATTGTAATGTTTTAACTGATTTTATCAGTTGTTCCTTTTAGATGTAGACACATATATAACCATAATCACAGATATTAATCTTTTTCCTATTTATCAGTGCACATAACTTACACAGTGGAAAGCTTTATTTATAATTTAATTATTATATCTTTTTGACATCTTGACATTACAAACAATATTAATCTATTTTTTCTCAAAGCTATTTATCAAACAGTAGAAATATTGCCATAGAACAAATCCAATTGGTCTTATTTAAACATATAAGTGTGAGTAGGGGTATTTGGATACTATATAAAGTCTATCTCTTATACCATATGTCTTCTTTTATTTGAATAGTTTTCTGATTAAGCTTCTGGAAGCATGTCATGATATAGATCAGGGGTTGGAAAACTTTTTAACATAAAGAGCCATTTTATTTAAATCTCCTATCTTTCCTCTATTAAACAGTGCAAAATGGCTGTGGACATATTTGAATATTTATTTTAGTAGCAGATAGAAACTGTAATAAAAAATAAAAATACTTCAACAGTTTGATTTATTCATAAATTTCTAATATGTAAATATTCATTATATATAATAATTACTATTCTACAAGAAAGTTGAATCCAAGTAGCAATATTGTAATGTATAATGCACAATTTTTCTCTTCTAGAGTTATCAAAATACTTATTTACAAATTACAAGAGGAAATAAAAAATATCTTTATGTTTATCATAATAAAAAGTGCCACAACATTGAGATCAAAGAAGCACATTTGGCTCCCATAAGCTGTAGTTTGCCCACCCCTGATCTAAGTTTAAGTCTGTTCTACCTGAATTCTCAAAAATAAATATTTAATATCAGAGTGTGACTAATCGAAAAATGGATGGATTAATTTAACTAAAGAGATAAACTTTGGTAACAATGCAAATTAGAAGCTATAAGTTTATTTTCCCAATGTCTAGCAATACCCGAAGAAGAGTGGAGAATACAACTCGAAACGTTAAATGAAGTTCAAAATTATCTACACAGTCAACATTTATTGATAGATGATGGAAATAGTTCAATATTATCACATGTACTATAACATCATCACAAACCTTCAGGTTTGTTCTATATATACCATTATCTTTCGAGGAATGATAATAATTAGTGTTTCAATATATATATATTACCACAACAACTATTTAAATGTTTGAGGAAAAATTTTTTTTGTGAACGGTTTTAAAATTCATCATAAGAAGATTATTATTATTTTTTTTAAACCAGTAACTAAGACCAAGAAAAATTCTTTTAAAACTTTTTTTTCCAATTTTTTTCAGCTAATTCGTGTTCCCCTCAAATAATTTTAAATACATTCTATTACTGAGGGTTTTTTCCCTATTAAAAAAAAATTACAAACTAAATCTGCTTATGTACTTTTTACAATCCTAGCAGTTAAGTTTACTGTCGTATTCACGTGACAAATACGTGACAAATACATAAAATAATAGAACTTTTTAAAAAAGAAATAACAATATAAAAAATTATAATCAGTATAATTTTAAATATGTACATCTAATGATTTATTACTCGATAATTCACAAAAAGTTTTGAAGCAGTGTTGTACACATTTTCTACAAAGCAAATTCTTTTCTGATTAAAAAAAAAACAATTACTGTAAGTAAAAGTTTTTCATTTGTCATTTTAGAAATTTTATAATTTCAGTCTTTTTTAAAAAATGAGTATAAAATGTGGGAATTACCTGCTTCAGAATAGGAAGCGATCAATTTCTTCCAGGAATATAAACTTTTATCATCAAAAAAAAATTGTTGATAGTGGCCAAGATATGAAAATGTATTACCATACTTCTGACAAACAATGGTGATGTTACTCTACAAATTGTCTCAAAAAAGTAACCATTCATAAAGGTACATGGTTTGAGGGCTCAAGAATTAAGTCCATAACTGGGCTAAGCTTCATATATATCTGGCCATGACAACTGATATCTGTCAAATGGTGTGACAGTCAGCTAGAGATGGCCACCAAAACCACAATTGATTAGAACAACTACCTATGTAAAGTGTACATGGAGGTTGTTACTCACATAGAGATGGAAAATGTCAGAAGAAAATAGTTGAGATTGACAAAAGCCTCTTTACAAAATATAAAACCAGATCAGCAGAGTACTTCCAGAACAATGGATATTTGGTGGAATTTGTATGGAGATGGAGGAATGTTTTATAATTAAAATTAAAGGCAGAATTGTAATCACTCTCATGGAAGTCATCAAAGAAAATGTGGAGGAGGGGTCTACAATATACATAGATTGCTGAAAAGCCTACAAAATAGAGGAATTGTGAGAAGCCAGTTGTGGACACATTTCAGTTAATCACACACATAACTTCATTGATCCCTCAACTAGTGTGCACATACAAAATATTGAAAGGCTATGGGGTTCAGTCAAATGGCAGAATAAAAACACAGAGGAACAGCACATCAACATTGAGATTCATATTTGACTAAATTCATGGGGAGGTGAATATATAAAGAAGATCCTTTCCTTTCCATTCTAGAATGCATTACACTATCCAGTATTCCATAGTGACTCTCAACATTTGTAAAAAAAATTTCTTTTTGTTTTTTAAAATGTAAAAATACATTTCTAGTTAAATGTTGTTTTATTTATTTGTTAAATGTTTTAAAATTTTAAATATTTTTTTTACAGAAATAGTTTTTCTTTTAAAAATAATTTTTAAATTATTACCTTAAAATTACACTTTATGCTACCTTAAAGTTACAGTTTGCCATTTTTTTTTTTAGATTAAACACATAGTTTATGATGATGTGAAATGCCACAGTATGCAGGGAAAGGAAGGATGGTTTTGAAACCATGCAGTATCATCCAATAAAAATGTCTTTTTGCCTTTTATTCTTAATTAATATATATTTCCATTATTTTTTTTTATATTACACATGCTATAACATATTATATACAGTGATGTATTATTCTGTGATATGTTTAAAATAATGCTTCCATTCACGGTATCTGCAGACAAATTTTATCAATTAAGTTTGTCTGCACATTACTTGAAGACATTATCTCAAACATCACAAACTTACAGTAATACATCATAATAACTGAAACACAGGCTTACTATATACCTGTGTCTATATATGTAATATATAGGGTATATGAGCACAGACTTTCACACAACCCACCACTCTCCACTCTATCTCATAACACTGATACACTTAAACACATATATGTTGAAAAGATAAACAATCACTAATATACGTATTTCATGCTAAACCAGCAATCATCAGTTGGTCCAGATTATCATCTCTACATATATATACTATATGTATATTGATTATTTATCTTTTCAACATATATATGTTTAAGTGTATCAGTGTTATTAGATAGAGTGGAGAGTGGTGGATTGTGTAAAAGTCTGTGCACATATACCCTATATATTACATTTATATAGACACAGATATATAATAAGCCTGTGTTTCAGTTATTCTGCCCATCCTTGCATATGTATTAAATGTATTATGTTCTGTACATGTGGGGTTCAGATTGACCTTAGGCCAACATGGGTGTGACAAGAATCTTGGCCTCAGGGTGGCCTTTGAGCATTCCATCATCAGATTTTCAATTGGATGGATGGTTGAAGAGTTGGAGGGTGGAGTAAAGTATGAGGATTGTCTATCTTAATATATATCTGAGCACTTATAGTATATATGTATGGGAGATGATAATCTGGACCAACTGATGATTGCTGGTTTAGCATGAAATACGAATATTGGTGATTATTTATCTTTTCAGCATATATGTGCTTGAGTGTATCAGTGTTATTAGATAGAGTGGAGAGTGGTGGGTTGGGTGAAAGTCTGTGTTCATATACCCTAGTAATACATCATAGTAGAACTAATGCCAAAGAACTGTAAACAGAATATATAAAAATATATATTTTAAATAAAATTAAATATATATTTCCTTTTACCAATTTTAACTGACAATATATATTAATTGTAAGCATAAATGATTTTAGACTTACAAATTTTAGAAAAATAAAAAAAATTTGAAAGGGTTATCTATGAAAAGTTTTTTAAATGCATTTATTTGAATACTCCCATTTTCTTGGATCACGAATTGCAGTCAGTCCATAACTTTGATCTCTCTACAGCTAATATCATTTGCTCCAACAGAGATGACAGAAAGAGAAAAATGAAAGAGGTATGGCAAATATCTAAAGATCATCATGCCATTAATAAAAAAAAACTCTAAAAAATGGCACTTGTAATGACGAATTACTCTACTCCGAAAAATGTATTTTATGATCATCATCATCATTATCAACCATTATCAATCCACTGCAGGATGAAGGTCTCTCCAAGTTTAATCCATCTTCTCCGATCTTTAGCTTCTCTTCTCCACATCACCCCTACACACTTTCTTATTTCATCCATCCATCTCACATGTGGTCTCTTTCTGGGTCTTTTACAATCTCTTGGAATCCTGTTTAAGATTTCAATTGTCCATATATTATCATCTCTTCTAGCAATATGTCCAGCCCAACTCCACTTCAATCTTTTAATTTTTTCAATGAGGTCAGTAACACCTGTTTGTTCTCTTACCCATCCATTGTGTTTTCAATCTCTTCTTGTTACTCCCAACATGCATCTCTCCATACTTCTTTGAATGGTCTGGAGTCTCTATATTGCTCTTCTATTAAGTGTTCAAGTCTCATATCCATAAGTAAGAACTGGTAAAACACATTTGTTAAAAACCTTCCTTTTCAAACACATAGGCATATTTCCTTTTAGTATCAACCTATTATTAATATCCAAAAGTAACTTTAAATCTCTAAAACTCAACTTCCTTTAGTCACATAATACTATGATTATGAGACTACTTATTGTTAAAAATGCTCAGCTTTAAATAAATTTTCTTTATTACAAATTCAAACCTCTAAACATCACATGATCTCATTTCTTATGTTTTCCCATAACTGTTACTAAAACAGACAAAACTCTCCATACAGTAGTGCCACTATAAGCCAGAGCAATCAATGGATGCCAGAAGGCTTATGCATAAAATCCTTATCTAGTGCCTATTCATCCAATATCCCCAGACTAGTTTCTAGCTTGTGGTTTTCATCAGTGAAGAGCTCCTCAGGGATTTTATGCGTAAGCTTTCTGGCATCCATTGATTATTCTGGCTTGCACTGAGTGGCATGGAGTTTTGCCTATTTTAAATTTAAACCTGTTCTTTGTTAAATGTTTTAACATTTTTTGTATCATTACAATTATTGTAGAGAAACAGGGTACAAGTTTTTTTTTTTTAGAATTAAAAAAAGGAAATAAATTGCTAATGCATTGTACAGAATAAATAGATGTTAAAATCCATTACTTTCATACAATTTACATTTTTACAAGAATACTTTATTTTTAATGGAACTCAATGGTTGAAATTTTGAACATTTCTTTAGGAGGTACTCTAGTCCAGACTCCAGAGCCACCTACTGTAAATTTCAGCAATCAATGAAATAACATGTTAATACAATAAAATCTTTCAAAGCAACCTTTATTACTAAAGATTACATAAAAAAATTTTCAGGTCCACTTATCCGATGTCATTACAAAGCATTCAATGTACAGACAAAAAGAAAACCTAAACAATTATTCATTTTGTTTACAACAGGACACACTGCAGACCAACAATTAAGTCCACAAAAGGATTACTATAATTTTGCCCATTGTGTATCTGTACATGGGTCTACATGGCCCAACCTCTGAGAAGTTATCTGTAGACCAATGATCAACCCCTGGGCCCCGAAGTGAAGACTCAAGCTTCAGCTGAATAGGTGGGCAAGTCCAGCATTGCGTCAACCACCACAATAGGCAACAAGATCCAAGGCCAAAGTCCACAGGACAACAAACCCTCAACACACAGCCAAGCCATGCAAAGACCATTCTGGATACACTGGAACAAAATGTTTTACAAGGTAGGCATTAATTTACATAAAACAATATGGAAATCTAAAATGATACACTGTATTTTTTATTAACGTTTCCAAAAATTGATCAACCTGTGACAACTCAGAGCATTAGTCTAAGAGATGATTGATTATTAAGAATAAACCAGATTAGAATTAAGAATTATTTATGAAGTCTAGAGTTTAAATATGAATAACGTTTTAGGAGTACAATATTGAAAAATCCAATTTGCAACATATAAGTTGATGAAATGAACAACACTTGAGATAATATAAAATATGGGCTAAGTCAATCTACTGTTCAGTTCTCCAGAATGGCCTCGAATATCCCCAGAAGAGAGCAATATTACATAATTAACAAGCATTTCTAATATATAAAATAAGATCTTAAATACAATCTACAATCATGCTATGCAACTATAAATAAATAAACTTTAACTATCAAACATTATTAAATATTCACTAAATTTATAGTAACAATATTTATCTAAAAACTATGTTAAAAGTAAAGGGATAAAACTTTAATGATATTAAAATAAGTATTTTTTGTATTTGCATTTATATATTATGTTTCATAATATTTTTTACTCATGCGTCATAGCATCAGCCGGGAAGTAAACATGCCAATCCGGGACAACTGCCTGTAAAGCAGCTGTCGCTGACCTCTTGACCATCAATGCTTGACATGTTTCATAATATTTTCTCATTATAATGTTACTTTCATATGTTATTCAGTTTTATGTTATTTTCATATCACAAGTTACAACATGAAATTGGACAGAGTGCTTGTACCTTTGTGAATCTTCTTCATTGCCCTTCTTGCCATCCCAAAAACTTATTCATGGTTTCACTGCCAAACACATTTTGAATCATTTCAAATGTTTCAGTAACAGTTTTTCCCAATTTATAACAAAATTTGATGTTACTACTTATTCCATCTTGGATTGAGGTGTGACACACTTTGTCATTTTTCATGATACAACTTATGATTCAGACAACCTAGCACCTTAAAATTTTGTGGTGAGTAGCTAATCTATGTCACTATATAACACTTATTGACTTGGAGATGCTCCTAGTCATATTTTTACCAGGAAACATTTATATATATATATTAGTAGAACAAGCACATGTATAGTTATCTATACACCAATACTATTTTTCCATTAACTAGATTTACATTTTGTTTTGTTTCATTATTATTTAAAAAAAATAAAATAGATTTATAAATGCAGTATTCTCATTAAAAAAAAAAGTTATTTTAAGATTACTAAAAAAAATAGTTTCAGTATTTCCATTAATTTAAGTATATTATGATTAAAAATAGAATTTTCTTTTGATTAATCTAAATTGTTGTTTATAATGTATGGTAAGTATATTATGTTACTACTAAAAATAAGAAATACTAGTAATTATTAAAAAATAATAATCACTAACTTGTATCAATAAGTAAGTAAGGTATGGTAAAATAATTTTTAAATAGTCCACTGCAAGCCCTCACAGAGGAATAGAGAGGGGGGGGAAACCCATTATTCAGAAGACTTGCCAATTGTTAGGTATTCACGATTTTTTTTTCATATGTCAAATGCGTTAGGAAGCGAAACCGGGCCAGCTGCTTGGAAGGCAGCTATGCTAACCACTAGGCCACCAACGCTTGACGTTAGGTATTCACGATTTGAACAGTTTTCTATCCATGTTTTACCCGCCATTTAAAAATAGCTAGATACCCTTATACCAACCAATAAAATAGCTAGATATCCATTTACCAACCAATACTAGATTGTTAGTAGAGCTAATTATAAATTTAGCATATAATTGTAAAGGATTTGAACACAGACTTTCAAATCCTCTACAACTACATCTAATTTTCAAGTACCTTAAATTATACTTGTATTCTAATGTTACAAATTTAACATATGAAAACAATATCATTGTAGTTAGAATCTGAAAAAAACTTTCTGTTGTATCTAGGCAGGTTTAAATCAGGTCATACATATGGAGGGCAAATGCATTATCATTAAGCCATGACATTTTAAAATTTATATAAGTCTGCATATATATGCAATAAAGTCTGATATAACTAAGACTTATAGAATAAATAAACAATACGATGAATATTTTTTCTCATTAAATTAAGATTTATATAAGATTTACAAGTACACGTAGTAAATCAAATAACAGACACCTTTATCATGCAATATATTTGTGTCTATAACACTCTAAATCTATTTGGGCTGAGTTGAGTCTCAAGTTCTCTATCAACAATGTCACACTCTTAAAAAAGATAATTTATAAAAATAATAGAGGATTGATAGGTCTGTTACATCAAAACATTCTTTTTCATTTTTCTTAAAATATCAAAATCGCTAGTATATTTGATAAGACATCTGATATAAAACCATCAAAACATCACATGATCACCATTTCATATGCTTACACAGGCTGTTAATAACAGTAGAAAACTTTGTGGCATTACTGTTTAGATAGTTGCTACTGTTACAGCTGAAATACATTTACTATTTAGATATTTGACATAATGATTTGCCAATAATTTTTTTTATCATCTGACTATTTTAAAATATCCATAATGAATTTATAATTCACTGGAGCTATTCTATTTTTCATAGCTTAACTGTCAATTTCAATTGCTGATGTCTTTATTAGAATATATATATTTATTACTATTCTCACATTTCAGAATACTATCCTATGTTTTGAATAGTAATGCCATATTCCCTTTTTACTGCTAAAATAATTTGATTCCTGAAATCAAAACGTCATTTTATATTTTTGAAACGTTTATTTTCTTCTATCTTTCCTTGCCATTTTCAGATTATATTTTTTCTTATTCCAATATTAATTCTTTCCCAAATCATTTCACAGAATTCAAAAATTACATTTTCTTTCAAATAAGTAAATTTAAATTACTTTATATTTCGGATTTCTTGCATAAATAGTTTGGTCTTAGTAAAGAATGTACTGTAAATGATTGATTTTTATCTCTTTGAATGGCTGTACAATTGATAGTAAAGTAGCAAATATTTTCTTGCCAATCTTATGCAAGTCTCAGCCAATTTACATTTTAAATGATGTGCAAATTCTAGTTTAAAATCCTTGGAATATTTCATAAGATTATGGATATATTATTGACATTGTTTTTATTAATAGTCTTACCTCTCTAGCTTTACAATTAACATTTATTTCACAGCTCACCAATCAAGATTATTCTTCGTGCTAAATTTATTTAGCACATTAAATTCTGTCAGTTATCATTATTTCTGTATGTCTACTTTCAATTTAAAAATACTTCCTAATTCTAATATTAAAATCTTCCAAGATAATTTTATAATGTAGTAGTCTGTCCTAAAGCTTTATGGACATCTAAAAAAAAGTTCTTTTCTTCTTTGTCAAAAAGGAATTGATTTTGCTACTGTCTTACATACCAGAAATCTCCATAATGCTGCTATTCTATTGTTTTTATATGCTTTTATCTAACTTAATCTTTTTTTTTGTCTGCCTGATAACTCAACCTTTTTTTTTTTTAGAGTTTCCAACCAATTTGCAAAAAATTATAATTTAATATGGGATGTGAGATAATGCACTATGGCTTCTCCCTTGTTGAAGTCATGAATCTCTCAGTGACTATGCCCAGAGAAACCTGTTATCCACCCTCCCTTTCTATTCCCCACCCAAAGTTTTTCGCATATTCTTCTTTATCCTCCTCCATCCCATTTCCACAATATCATCTTTGTCCACTCTATGGCCTTTACACATAGATCTGCCTTATTTTTTTTTCAAATCCAGCATAAAAACCAAGAACCCACTTTCTGTATAATCACTTTTTGTTTATATTTATTTCCCCAGAACTTCATTACTTGTACCCTTTCTGCTTGTAAGCATTTTGAGTATTCTTTACATTACTGCCACCTAGTGCTAATAAACTATATCCAAACTTTTCTGGAACTATATACAACTAAAAATAGACAATAAAGAAACATAAAAAAATTGTTTTTAAATAAACTTTTTTTTACTTATCAGTGCATTTTTATAAATAAGAATAAGGGTCAAAAAGTAAATGTGTAAAAATAAGCATCAAAAAGTAACAAATCAATTTTCTTCAGCCTTTATAGTATTCTTGATATTAAGTAACCAAAATAGAAATTTGTAATGCTCATATTCAGAAATATTCTTTAACTATTTCTAAATAAAAATGAAGCTGACTTCTTTTGGTCACATTATATTAATGTGCTGTGAAAACTGAAGAAAATTTATTTTGGTACTTATATATTAGACCTTCTGCTTGTGTTTGCGATGGTAGAATGCAATAGTGTGGGTGTAGAGAGGGGGATGTTTGCAATGGCAGAATGCTGTATTAAATCATCACAACCATGACATTATTCCATTGCAAACACCATCCTCACCCCACTAAAAAAGTACAACATTCTGCCATCGTAAACATGGGTAGCAGGTAAAATATGTAAGTAGCTTTATTTTGTATATTTAAGTGCATTTTTTTGCTTTTTAATGTGTTTATATAAATAAAAGAATTTCTTTATTTTTATTTATTTATTTATAATCTATGAAATTTGCATTTTAAATATATACAATTCTAGAGAGAGGTGAATCCCTACTTTTCAGATAAATTATATTTTCATTCTTTCTAAGCTCTGGCAGTGACTTATTTAATCTTCACAATTCTAAGAATTGGTATCATTCTTTCATTTGTAAGTGAGAAGCAGTTATAACCAAATAACATAAATCTTTACCTTTCACATTCATCAACTGATTTGGCTATCATATTTACATAATCCAAAACATGACATTTCAATTTATTTCTGTTAGTTATTTCATATATATAAACCCAGCAATTTATCCAAGCGACGGACCTACATCTGAGAAATCTAGAAATTAAAGTTGCACTTTTCATCCTCTACTAAGAAATGTTGGTAACATATTTTACAGCTTTAAAATTCATCTATATTTAGTTTCGAATATTTTAATTTAAAAAAAAAAATTCAAAAGAAGTCATGAAAATTGAATAATCAGGAATTTCAAAGTTACTGAAACCACACAATGATACCTAGTCAGTGTATGTTCGGAAATCTCGAACTTTGCGAGATTATTTTGAGAAAGTATTATAGTGGTCTATAAACTTGATTTTTTAAAATGGTTATAATTATTTTTGTATCGTAATTGTGTAATTAGAAATCAAAAATATATATTATTACATATTTAGTTTTCACAGAAATGTTTTATTTTTAAATATAAAAGAAAAAATATTTTTCTGAATATTGTTACCATAGAGATTACGGTTACAGGAAATACAACTGTCTAGAAATAATATCACTCAGCAGCTTGCTCGAAAATTTAATGATATCATAAACAATATAAATTTTTTTTAAACCTTTAAAGAATAAATTGATAGTTTTACTAGATATTAAAAATAATTCATTCAGATTATTTAAACAAATATCAAACAAAGAAGATTTTGTTCATTTTGCAAATTAAATTTGCTCTACTTGAAATTTGATGACATGACAGCATTTTGTTTTGATTAAAATCTAATTTTTAAAATAATTCTGAAAATCAAATGTGTGTTTTTTTAAAATTTTTATTTAATTTCTAAACAAATATATCTATCAAATGAGATCAAATTTATTATATTCTGATAAATAATAATGGTTTAATATTAAAATGAAAGTTGAAAGCTTAAATCTAGTGAGAATAAAGAAATATGTCCGACTGTTAGCAGAATGCAGGAGAGTTAAACATCTGCACAAGGTTACACACCTTCCACCTCTCAATAGTTACCAAATACCCTTTGAAAAATTATTCTTTTAAAAAAAGAACTCTGTATTTGCTCTTAAACTTAACAATGAAATCCATTAATATCATGTTGCTAAAGAATGTTGGTAAGAAGTCTATCCATATTCATTCATCATATAAAAACATGAGAGATAGTAACAATATATCCCAGTGAAAAGATGACCAGTTCTATCTCCAAACTCTCTAAAGTTTCATCTCTGAAATAACAGACATTATGTAGCAATATAAATTATCAATTCACCACAAATGTTCTAAGGGGCTGACTTGCCTAAATAATGAGTTATGGTATGAAATACACTATATTTTGTATCTTAACCCACAATAAATGCTAACATTTAATGTTAATTCAAACTGAACAAAACCATTATTAAACATTTGAAATGATTCCAGGTATGAATGGTAGTGTACCTGAGTCACAAGAATGTTCCCAAATAGATTTTGTGATAGCAGGAAAAGCACCGAAGATGATTAATGGAGGTATAAAATGCATTGCCACATTTTATATTGTATCTTATAATCCAGAAATGCATTTCAAAATTACTTTAATGAAGAGCTAAATTATGTTATTACATAACATGTACTGATTCAAAGAAGGCACAACAGATATCTTGGAGAAAGAGAATTAATCAATCTTTCACAGGAACACCTTGTGCACTTTCAGAATGTTTATTCAATCTGAAATTTAACAGTGCATGACATTAAACTCATAATGTTGGCTAAATAATGTGGATAAGAAGTCTATCCACATTTGATGCAAAGATAATCACAGCAATAATGATAAATATTTCTCATATGGATATTAACAATTTGCTCTGCTTAGCTCTTACATAGTTTTAAAAAAAAATGAAGACTACCTTTAAGTTAATAGCATAGTATACATACATATATTATCATCATTTCCCACTATTATCGGTCCACTGCAGGATGAAGGTCTCTAAGTTCAATCCATTTTTCCAATCTCTAGCCTCTCTTCTTCACATCACCACCACACACTTTCTTATTTTGTCCATCCATTTCACATGTGGTCACTTTCTGGGTCTTTTACAATCTCTTGAAATCCAGTTTAAGATTTCAACTGTCCATCTATTATGTCTTCTAGCAAAATGTCCAGACCAAATCCACTTCAGTCTCATAATTCTTTCAATGATATCAGTAACACACAATATAAGTTGATTTATCACGGTAGTGAATCTACTTGCCATGTCTATAATATGGGTTTGGAACTGGATTGGGTAAAATTTTAAAATTTGTTCAGGTGCCATTAAGGCTTAAATTTTTTTTTCAGATAGTCCACTTATAGACAAACAAACTAGTTATTTAAATATTGGTTGGTCAATGAATATCTAACTATTCTTAGTAGAAAGTAAAACAATGATGGAAAAACGAAACCACCCCTATCCAGCAATTACTTCCTCATTCACAGTTCTTTTGTAAAAGAAATGTTAGAAAAATCTTTTTTTTTACGTCCTATATATTCAATATTTTCTATTTTATTCTATACATTAATATATAATGTAGAAATTGACTGTTCTTTATATGACACGTGGTTTGGGCATTAACTATTCTTGAACTGTGTGTTTGAACATGGCAACATCATTTTTATTTAAAGACTGCAATAATGGAACCATTCATTATTAATGTTTGAATGTATACATTAGTGGTGTTATTTCCAATAGATGAAGAGAGAGATCTCATGAAAGAGGATGATTACGATGGTGTGATAATTTGACAAGTAGAGATGTTTAGAACTAAGTTAATAGACCAAATGAGAGTACTAGTATGATTAACCATCTAGTAAATTGCCACAGGTAATGGTGATGGAGATATTCAGTGCAGTACCAGCTGGAAAAGAAGATAAAAAACCCAGTGGTGGAACCACCAATATGACTGCCTAGATATATAAGAGATCGAATAAGACCAGCAAGATTTAAGAGCTATGATATGTAATTAAACAATTGCATGAGTTTCTAGATTAAATGGAGTACAATACAATATCTGACAAAGTATATATATATATATTAATTCTAATATTCTCATAGATAAATGAATTCATAGTATTATTTATAGGAACTTCCGTGTAGTAAAAATATAACAGGTAAACAGCTCAAGTTTCAGTACAATAACAAGATATATATAACAAGTACTTAATATATGTAATTAATAGTCAGATGGAATATGGAAATTTATTTACAGTTAATAAGGTAAAATTAGTGAACTTTCATTTATTCACTAAAAAAAGAAAACATTGCACAAATAAATATCTAAATTATATATTAAACAATAAATCACTATTGTAAATACAAAGTACCTTGAAGTGATATTAAAACTCTATATGTTGATACATGATGAGAAAATCAACCAGCGTTTTGGGCATATATTTATTCTATATATAGCCAATAATTTCATATATAAAAAAATAATTTAAACTTGGGAAAAGTCTGAAAATTTTCTTATGCAAAATATATCAGGTCATTCCAAAAAGAATGTGCAAAAAAGTTGGGCAACAGGTGAGTAGCTGAAATCTTGTCGAACATTTCTCAGGCTTAATCATATTCTTAAGGGGATTTTGATGATCCCTTTTATAAAAAAATTTACTATGAAAAATTTTGTCAAAGAATTCCTGAATAGTATTTCTTAAAAGTGACAAATTCTCTTTCCAAGCTGACTGCAGTGTAGTCTCTGAATCAAAACATATTTTATATAGTGGCATAGTTTCGCTTTTCACCACGTAAATTTTAAGGTGCTATTGTGCATGAATCATGAGTTAAAACATGAAATTTCATCATGTGTTTTGGACTTTAACCTATGCTAATATTACATTTTGCTTTAAATTGGACAAGACTGCTACTGAAACATTTGAAATGATTCATTCTATATATAATAGTAAAATCAGGAGGCATAAAAATGTTTTTAAGCAATTGTCAAATTTTTGTGATTACAGATGGAGAACTGAGGATCATCTATAAAGGTACAAAATACCCTCACATTTCATATAATAAATCATAATGCAGATATGCTAGCATCTTAAAATAGCAGTGGTTTAAAAATATGCCTTAAGGCTAGTGGAAGAGAGAACCAGTGACTTTTTTCACTGGTACATTGTTTATGTACATATGCATATATTCCAGTGCATATCACTAGCTGAATATAAAATAGAAAATATTTAAATCACTCTTCCAAATGTTGTCGCATTTCAGCAACACTCTCTGTGAATAAAGTCTGAACTTTGAATATTATATATATATATATGTGTGTGTAACTATAATTAATCATAATTGTGACTATAAAGAACCATTTGAGACTAACATTTTACAGTAATTGATATTATAATAACTCACATTCGTATTAATATGAACTTGTGCATATATATATTTATTGCTAGAAGAAATGATAATAGATAAACAGTTGAAATTTTAAACTGGATTCCAAAAGATTGTAAAAGACCTAGAAAGAGACCACATGTGAGATGGATGGATGAAATAAGGAAATGTGCTAGTGATGTGGAGAAGAGAAACTAGAGATCAGAAATGATTTGAACTTGGTTGAAAATGATGATGATATATATATAAACTAATATGTTCTAAGATAAGGTGACTCAATCACAAATCTTTAGTTAGCCAAATCCATCTACGATGATTTTAGCATATATACATTTACAACAGTCACTTTTCAATAAATACATACTTTTATTTAACTTATTATATTTCTTGTAACCTTAGATATAGGCTTTAAGTTTAATAAAGTACTAATATAGCTAGCTATAATACTCTTTGCAAGTATTTATGGCAATTTTCATCTTATCATCATTTTCCTTTTCCTATTCACACACCCTAATCTTATATGTCTAAAATAAACAGTTGATTTAAAAGGAATATTTAGATTTGATAATAATAAAACTCCCATTTCTATTAGCATGCTAAATATTAAAATAAATCAAATAAATTGCAGATATTTAAAATATATATTTAAAATTAATTAAGTTTTCAAAATCAGACTACCTTAATGGAAACTAATTAAAAAAACAAACAAACAATATTACATTGATTAATTAAAAACAATATTACATTGTAAGTATTACGCTATTTCCTTGAAGGAACAAAATACCAGCACTTTTTTTTACTCGCATATTAAATTACTTTCAGAAATAAAGCGAAAGAAAATATGTATTTTTTAAAATAACAATGAACTTGACATGATTAATAGTTATTGGTAAAAAAATTGTCAGTTTATGTTACAAATGGAGTACTTAATGAAAGAACACTCGTCAGAATATAATGAATTATATATTAAGCTTTCCCATTCCTTTTCGGCTACTACTTAGCATCTTAACAAAGATTTACTTTCTGAACAGCCCCACCTCGATTTTTTAATATTTTACGACTGAATTTTTTAGCATAATAGGAAAGCAGATTTGCTTTAGTTAGGTCCCTAGAAAGAAAATATTATTATGTGCTATCATAAAACAAAATAAAAGATGTGTAAATGAGATATTTATTTTATATAGCTAGATGTTTTTGAATTGTAATAAACTAATAATCAGCATTAAGCTAATGCACATGATCTTTGTGGATTTTAACAATAAATGAATATTCTCATTTCTCAAATACAAGATAAAGTCTTTGTGAAAGAATAGAATAAATCCACCTATTCTTTCAACCCAAACGTTTAAATATAGGCAAATCTTAAGTATCTGGAAATGAGAGCATGAAGATATTAAACAATCACTTTAAATTACTTTTACTATGTCTGAATGAAAGACGCCTGCAAAATTTACTAGAATTTAAGATACATCACTCTTAAATGAAATTAAACATATGTAAATGAGATATTTATTTTATATAGCTTGATGTTTTTGAATTGTAATAAACTAATAATCAGCATTAAGCTAATGCACATGCGCTTTGTGGATTTTAACAATAAATGAATACACCTGGGTCTCATTTTATGCAGTAGATAGGTTCCTCAGAAAATGCACACAAAAGAAATCGCATAAAAATAGACCTAACTTACCTTGAAAAATGAGGGATATGTTCCAGTAATTTTCAGAAATCATATAAAAGCAAAGCAACAAAAAATTACTTTAAACCACTAAATATCACATGATCACTATCTCATATTAGCACATAATTGTTATTAAACAAGTCAAAACTCTCCATACAGTAGTGCCACCCTGTAGTGCCAAACATTTAAGTATGGGAAAATCTTAAGTATCTGAAAATGAGAGTGTGAAGATATTAAACAATCACTTTAAATTACTTTTACTATGTTTGAATGAATGATGCTTGCAAAATTTACTAGAATTTAGGATACGTCATTCTTAAATGAAGTTAAACAAAGTGCATGCGCATTAGCTTAACTGCTTATTAGTTTATTAAAATAAAAGATAGAAAAATTATTAATAATAGATGGTATAACTAGGGAATGTAGTCAAGTGTTGGTGACCTGGTGGTTAGCATAACTGCCTTCCAAGCAGCTGGCCCGGTTTCGCTTCCCGGTCAACGCATTTGACATATAAAAAAAAAAACTAGGGAGTGTAAGAAAAATAATACTTGCACACACCTGATACTACAACCCATTTTTAAACTTTTGAAATTTTTTATATATAAATGTAAAAGTAAAGTAAAGCTAGTTGCCATATAAATATAAATTTAAATTATATAACCCATAATTTTGAAATTTTTATTAACATGCTAAAGTGAGCTTATATCCGGGCTAGAGATAATCTCCTGTTTAATAAATGATTATTGATAATTATTATTGTATTTTTCTGGAGTTGATCGTATCAATGTTGTGGATTGAATAAGTTTGATACTTTTATATCAAAATGCAATAAATTAAACTTTCTTCCTTTTTGATATCTATATGAGATTAATGATCCAAAGTAACCATTCAGCCACTAATCTGTACAATGCAATATTGAGGTCAGTATAACTGATGAGGTATTATGTAATAATCAAATGGTTGTAGCTTAAGAGTTCATAAAAAGTTCAATCACTGGAAGGTACAGAGCTGGCATTTTGCGATATGGACTTTGGACTCCAGAGTTCCTTTCTACCATTGCCCTAAACTATGCAGAGCATTATAGAACTGCAAGCAATTTTATTCAACAACATTCCTTATTTTTACAGACTTCTTGCTAAATTCCATGTTTTTTCCCCCATGTGTCATAGCATCAGCTGGAAAGTGAACCCGCTAACCTGGTCCAACTGCTTGTAAAGCAGCTACCGCTGACCTCTCGACCACCAATGCTTGACAAATTCTATGTTATACTGGCATTAATTAAATAAAAACATTTTTTAAAAATAAAATGTTATATATATTTATGACTTTTCATTTTTAGTATTTCAATATTTAGCAATGGACTTTTTGTTCATAAATGTAAAAATTGACTTAACAAAACAATGTCCTTATATTTCCAGTATTTAGCATGAAATTTGCATGCATGAAAATAATATATAGTACTGTTCGATGTGCTGCACCATACAGCCAGGTGATGCTGCAGTACCATCAAGAACCCATACAAATGATAAATTTCTATCGAAGAAATCGCTCAAAAATAAGTAAAATACAAAATACAAAAACAGAAATTGGTCAAAACAAGTAAAATAAAAAATACATCGCTCAAAAATAACTCAAGTACAACAAATGTAGAAAAAATAACTGAAATACATAAAACACCCCCCCCCACCCACACCAAAATTTCTAAATTGGATTAGTAACATCCAAATTGGAAATTTCTATTGAAGAAATTGCTTGAAAATAAGTAAAATACAAAAACAGAAGTCAGATGAAAGAAGAATTCTCTGGAATTCTCCTTTTATCAGACTGAATGAGTGGGCATTGAGAAATAAAAAGTAAACTTGTATTTGCAAGTTTATTAAAAATGACACATTATGAGACTTCTTACAAATAATTCTAGGAAAAATGCAAGTTTATTAAAAATGACACATTATGAGTCTTCTTACAAATAATTCTAGGTAATGTACTTTAATGAGAATGTTCTGAGATTGAACCTATATATTTTAGTAGCTAAAAAAAGTCATACACCATGTGACTTAATTTAATAAGCTTGTAATTATAAAAACTAAAAAGTGTGCAATAGCTCTAACAAGCTTTATTGATAAATGCTACAAGAGAAAGCATTTAAAAAATCTCTATCTAGAAATTATTCCTAGCCTCAGATTGGTTTCATGCTTTTGGCATTCCTCAGTGAGCCGCTAGGATATTTCAAACACTAGATCCAAAATACCAACTCAAAGCCAGCACTTATCTAATAGTTAACTTTTAAGTAGACAATCTGAAATTTTCAGACATCTATATGTCTTCAAACCCAGCTATCCAACTTAAATAGCTATATGGAGCTGAGAATTCTTCAGCCATACCATATATTAATAATCTTAACAATATAACATCACTTAAGATTTAAAAGGAAAAGCTATATTTTAGTAGCTAAAAATAAGTCATACATTGCGTGACTTAATTTAATAAGCTTGTAATTATGAAAACTAAAGAACATGCAATATTACATTCTCTATCTGGATTACAAATAAATAAACAATATTTAAAGTAAACATATTTAATGAATCATATAAAAGATAACTTACAGAGACGGTCATTTATGTGGAAATAAAAAAAAAAAACATTAAAGAGATGAGTCCCTATTTATAAAAAAAATGTTACTTAATAGTGAGACATATCTTTAGAAAAGACATTCCAATGGTAAGCATATATAAATAAATAGGCAACATAAAATTTAGAATTCTTTCTGATACTTCTATAGATTATTTAAATGAGATTTTGTAAGTAGCAATTTAAAATACGAGGATATTTAAGTCTCCACTACTGACATTAATTTCGATGCTTTCAGATTCATTTATCGTAAGTGAATTATTATTTTTGATTTAAAAGTAAATCACTTGAGTTTTCTATCCATATTAAAATCATTTATTTTGTCTATATAAAAGCGAAGAATTTTCCACTAAATGTTTATCTTAAAAATATCAACAGATAAACAATAATTAATTTATGATTTAATTACTTTTACTGCTGACTGCCATTAGTGAAATAACATATTAAAATAATACAACTTTTATCATTGATTTTTTTCTATATATGCAGGACAACATGCCTTCATTATAAAATAAATGTAAGTCGTTATTTTCGAATTTAAATATATTTTAAACTTAATTAACCTCTTTTACGCAATATTAGCTACTACTAAATTACATTTAATATAGCTTAATTAAAGGTGTTTAAATTCAATTTTTCTTTAACTAATAATATTTTTTTAACAGCAACAAATACAGAAATACGTTTAAAGTATTTGCCCTTTTTACCATTATGCTGTGATTGGAAGGTCATTGTTGAAAAATAAAATTTTTGAATGCAAAAATGGTTAATAAAGACAAGAATTTCAGAATAACAAGTGTAATTAAATATTGAATTATTTCAGTCATTTTAGTTTTTTTTAAAATTGTTAACTTTTTTTTAAAATAAAAATTCAAACTTTACTTAAACTTTCAAGTACGTCAACAGGTTAATGTATAACACAATGTTTTGACTGATAATATTCCCTTCTCTTCTTCATTTTCAGAGACAACAGAGTACTGTAATTAAAATAATAATCTTTAGACTTATGAATACTTACTTAATATAAGGTGATGCTTTAAACAACTGGGCTAATTCTGTCAAAAACAACAGTCAATGAGAGTCCTGCTGATTTCTCCATTTTTCTTAAGGAAAAGATTAGTATATGATTTTCAAACGTTATAGATTATTGCATTAGGTTTATTTATGGGCTTACATGTCATTTCCTTATGAACAGGATCTTTAAATTTTCTTATTTTACTTTTCCTCTCAGTTCAATATTCTTGTCTTTTCACAGTCAAATGTATATTCAGTGATATGTGGTTAGTGGTCTGCTCTTAAATACATTTTTTCCCTCTTCATTTTGAGCTGTCTTAAATATTTTTCAACAAGGCAAATAATTTCACTAATATACATCTTTCTACATCCACATGGTATTTCATAGATGGAATTTTTGTTTTTTTAGTATCTCAAGTTTAGACTCTGTACGAATTAGGATTTCTTGCAATGAACTGTGATTTTGAAAACCTGTTTACATGCACATTATATTAATTGAAGATTTTCTTCAGTTGACTGCTATCCCTGATATGAATGTATACCCTAAAGCATCTACAATTGATTTTTCATCCAATACTTATGTTTTGTCATCTACTTAAAGTTGTCCTAATGTCAGCTGATGACTAACCATTCTTCATTTAGTTTCCAAATCACTGTTTTCTGTACAAATGAAGTAAAAGGAGTTGGTTCATAATCCAATAACTTGGAACAAAACAAATTATACATAGGACAAATTTTCATGAATAATGGGTATCCATCAGCCATCCCCAAGAAAACTTCAAATAGATGACAACAAAAAGCATCATAAAAAGAAAAAAACCAAATGCAGACACTGTAGTATACCCATTTACACTAAGGATAACAAATAAAATCCAAAAAAATTGCACTCCATACAATATTAGAACAGCTTTCCAAAGGCATGTACACTTTGAGGATATCTAAATTGGAAATGTTGAAAAACAAAAACTATATTTATGAAATATCATTTTAATCTGGAAAAACATATAATAGTAAAGAAACACACAAAATAATGATAAGAGAGGAAAACAGACATATCTAAAGTAGCAAACCGTGGATGTCCAAAGGAATATATTTTTAATTGGAAAAATACAAGAATATTAGATAGAAAAAAAATTTAAAAAGTTATTCATATAACTATGACAATCAAGTGTAATAATTCACAATGTTTGGAAACAAGCCTGCTGCTAAAAAAAGAATAAATCAGGAAAATCCTCACAGATAAGTAAAAAATTTCTATTGACCATTGCCTTCACCATTTTAATGCCCAGGCTAATATTGCCACTTATCAGGGCAGTAGAACCTGAGGGAAAGGGTAGTATATCACTTGAAACATTATAACCTTGCATTATTATTAACAGCTGAATGTATTTAAAAAGTCTACAGAGAGCTTGAATTTTTCTAATACACAGTTTCCAACACAGAATTACAAATAAAATATCATTACGGCAAACTTTCACGATAATATTATTTAAAGTAATTATAAAATTAATATGTTATGAAATAGTAATTTAATTAATGAACAAAATATGAAATTATAGTATTTACTATTATAGCCTTCCTACTAAGCTTGGCAGCCATTTTTTTACTTATACAGTTTCATGGGCCTAAAATTGTTTATTTATTTATTTTTTCCAATTTTATTTTACTGAATATGTATTAATTGTTAAGTTTAAAAAAATAACAAATTGATTATAAGTTACACTCACAAGGTTTATTTCAATTATTTTTTATTTATACTACAATGTATAAATCACCAGCACAACTCTGTGGACCCTTCTTTAAAAATAATACACATATAAAAACTTTTCTTATATATTTTTATTTTATATTAAAAAATTGATTTAATAAAAAAAAGAGT
Organism: Epiperipatus broadwayi; assembly: GCA_028023455.1. Classification (NCBI taxonomy): domain Eukaryota; kingdom Metazoa; phylum Onychophora; class Udeonychophora; order Euonychophora; family Peripatidae; genus Epiperipatus; species Epiperipatus broadwayi. Next base: position 2,264,992 of record JAQFVV010012536.1, on the reverse strand, counting down.
GGCAATATTATAATTGATTTTTGCAGAAATTTTTCTTCTTTTAAAATAACAATAATAAAAAAAAAGTGACTGTAAATATTAAGATTGCCTCTTGTCAGCCATTTTTTTTAAGTATTGTAGGCCCTAAAATTGTATTAGTAAAAAAAGGCTGACAAGAAAAAATAATACACGAGTACTGAAATTATAACAGTGAATATAATTCAAGCTGTAAATTTTAAGATAAGAATGATTATAAACAAAATCCCATAAAATATTGCAATTATAAAAAGAGGAAAAGGTTATAAAGTTTAAGACTACATGGACTATATATACTTAAATACTATAACTTTATAAAGATAATCATCTTCAGTAAATAAATAATCACGTGGCTTATGGCTCAAGAGTTCATAACAAATGCAAGCACCAAAAGTGATAGAGATGGACTGTGACCCAGGGACTTTGATCTCTAGAGTCTGCCACCCTATCATTATACCAAGCCCATATAAGGCATCATCATCAATAATTATCTGCCAAAGGCGAGGTCTCATATACCAGACCAAACTATTGTATCCAAATAACTTCTTTTTTCTTCTATCACTTTTTACAATCTATGATCCTTTCAACATGTCCTTTTTATTCCTTTACCTAGAAGTATATATCCTATAAATTTTTATAATTTTTTTCATAAATTTTATATTTTTTATTTAGTCTTCACAACTCTTTGACATTATTAATTTTATCTGTCCAACTTTCCCCTTTCATTCTTGCTTAAATCTGCTTTTCTAAAGCCTTTAATTTTTTCTCATTTTTTTTTCTTTCTAATATTCATATATATTAATTTTTTTTTATCATCTCCACTTATACACTTCAATGCAATCTTTTTTTACAACTCCTTTATTTTGCTTACAGTTTTGACTATCGTGCAGTCTTCGTCAGAGCTACAACATTTAAACATATAATCATATAACCATTATTTTATATATATTTTAATATACATATTTTATATTACCATTCATAATCATATTTAATTTTAACCCTGTACCTTTGCAAATAAAAAACAATAAACAAATATAAGTAAGAAATAAGAGAAGCAAAACTATAGAGTTAAAGTTAAATATGATTATGAATGGTAATATAAAATATGTATATTAATATGTATATAAGATAATAGTAATATGATTATATATTTAAATGTTGTAGCTCTGATGATGACTGCAGGGCAGTTGAAACTGCAAGCAAAATAAAGGAGTTATAAAAAAAGATTGCATTAAAGTGTATAAGAGATGATACATTTTTTTAATACATATGAATATATAAAGAGAAATGCAAAAAAAGTAAAGAAGATATACGAATAATACTTTTTCTAATCATGAAAGTCTGTTAGATATTAATTGAAACTCTGAACAACCTTATTCAAGCACGTTTCTTAAACTTAATTTCAATTGATCACAAAATCATCTCATATTTTTATAAAAAGTCTATTTAGCTATTGGTTCATTGCATAAGAAATCACATAGTAATCAAGCAGCAATATGACTGGTGAATATTCAACCGATTCAGTCAATTTGTCAATAATATAATTTATCCACCTTCAGTAGATTTTACTTTTCTAAGGTAAAAATTGATTTAGAAACTGAACTTATGGACCAGGAAGGGAATATGCATTAATTTTGATCAGGAAAAGAAGTTTTTAAATTAAGTAATTACAGTACTTACCATTCATTCGCCTGCTGTTAGAGAATGATAACAATATTAGTTTAGTGCACGAAATTAATGACAATTCTAATAATAAAAAAATAATTTGAAAGTACGTACAGAACATTCGATGATGTAATTTTTTTTTTTAAATATACATTTTAAATAACAATTTAACATAAACATAATAAAATCAAAACTTAAATACTTTTTCCATAAAAAATCAACAAATCGATATTCTTTTTTTTTCTCCTAAAGAAACAAGAAAAAGGTTTAATAATATAATGATAGAAAAAAATTAAAAAGTTTTAAATGTACTAAAGGAAAAAAAAATCTAATAAATACCGATTACCTGGTTAGAAGTATTTGTATTTTACGTCAGTAAAAAGGAGTAAATAAAAAACTGTTCAACAAATTAAATTTTTTAGAATTAACTGCTATAATTTAATCAATTTGGGACCAAAAGTTCAAATATTTAACCTGAAGTAGAACATTAAATTAAAAAAAAAACTCAAAAGAGTTTTGAATTATTAATATGTTCATTTTAGCAGGAACAACCCCCCCCCCCCGAAACAAATAACAGGAAGTCCAATCTTTTCAGAATTATTGATTAAGCAAGTGAATCATAAATTGACAATTGTTGAAAACATAAAACGTACACGAACTAATGATTTTATTGAAATAATCTATTTTGTTTTCTTTTTATTTCATTTGGAAATTGAAAGGGAAAGAATTCCAAAGAAAATAATAATAATAATAAAATCTAAAGATCTGACATAAAAAGAAATTTTAATATAAAATATAATCGATGAACATCCTGTAAAGAAAAAAAATTGAGTACTATGGACAACACCCCTGTTATTAAAATTTTTATTCGTTTCAATATAGATGTAGCATAGCCGATAAACATGTATTAGTATAGAGATTACTCACTAATTCATAATATTTCGGTAGTGTAATTTTCACTACACCATTCACGCAAGGTAAGGACTGGTTTCTAGCCACTTTTAACACCTTGTGGAGGGCTGCAATTATAAACATATGACCAATGACATAAGAAAATATCTATGATTCTTAAGATGGATATTTCGTGCTGAACCAGCACTCATTAGTTGTCCCAGACCACAATCTCTTACACATATCTTTATCATTGTTCAGTGTGTATAGATAGCAAATTATTACAGTTTAATTGATGTGTCAAATGTTCTGCCCTCACGACTTGGACACAAATCACTTAATGGAAGTATAATTATAATTTTATTAATATATATATATATAATAATTATTTGAAAAATTATGAAGATAGCATTTTACTTATAATTTATGTTGGACTTTTTTCACCGTATAGAATGGTTAAATATCATTAGAAAAATCCAAAGTTTGTTTAAAGTTTTTAAATACATTAAATTGCCAGTAATAGCACACAGATTAATATGTAACACGATGCTTCTGGTGGTATTATTCTCCTCTGTTCTTCCAGTGATGCTATGGGAATTAAACCTGGGATCTTTAGCTTCATGAATACTGAATTTACAGTGAAGCTCTAATCAGTTAGTCCCTGAAAGAATAGCTTAGTTGGTTAGAGTATTACCTTAAATTCAGTATTCAGAAATCTAAAAGTTCCAGATTTGATTCTAATGCTAGTACGGTCACTAGTCAGGCCAACGATACTTGATGAAGAGAGGAGAATAGTACAACTCAAAATGTTATATAATAATCTATATGCTACTAGTGATAACTGAATGCATTTAAGAAAACAGCATATGGTTTTATTGTTCAAGAGTTCATAAGAAGTTCAAACGTCAGAAGTCTGAGTGCCAGAATCAATCCTGGGACCACCTGATCCCAAGTTGGACAATCTACCAACTGTGTCCAAGCTATGCAGGGCACTGAATGTAGTTGAAAACTTTAAATAAAGTTTGAATTTTTCTAAACATTAAATAATTAATTCTAGTTGATAAAATAGTCCACTTTAATTAGAATACAGTTATAAACTTTTTTTAGTTATTAATATAAGTTTATGTCTTTAATTTTGTAAACATTATTTATAGACTTATTGCTTCATCATTCCCATTAGCAAACTAGCTACTCATAAAGAAGGACGGACATTTTACACCCACAAGGAAAAAATACAGCAGAGAGAAAAGTAAAGCAATTAAAGGTAACTTTTACAATGATTATATAACCGTTTATAAAACACAAATTATATTCACATATACCACATGTAATACCATCTTTTATCTTCTATTGAAGCAAATCTTTCTGAAAGACTTTTAACACCTTGCTTAATTATAATTTCTACTGCATTCAGTTCTCACCTATAAAAGTAATCAAAATTCCTCCCTCATTAGAAGTATCATTTAGAAATCTTTTATAATGTAAATAGGATCAAAAACATAAATTTCAACTTTTGATGATTATCTGTACTGACAAATTCAAAGCATGATTTATGTGTTGTCAAGGTTTTGAGTGGAACTTATAAAAACTTTGGTCTAGTAATTTTCAGTATATGTATAAAAACATGCATGCAAACATAAAATATAATTTAACACAAATCTGTAAATTCCAAATTCCATTAATAAAAGATCTTATAACAATTGCTCCAAGAATACACATTGAAAACATTATTATGATTAAAATTACTCCAGAGAACAACACTACTAAAAGATACACAGACCATCAGACTAGCAAAGCAGACACTTGAGAGAAGAACCAGCTGGCTTATAGCAAATTTATCCTAGCTGAAAATGTGAAGGACGACCTAAGATTATATATACAGACTCACCTGGTCTTCATTGTTATATAAGTATGCTTCAGGATTCTTGTAGTAAAAGGAGATAAATACAGCCAACAACTCATACTGTATACTATATTATATGTATGTTGTACGCATTTAGTATTTTATTGATATATACCAATATTATATTTAATTAGTTATGAGTATTATACATGCATTCAATTTAACAGCTCAAAATAAAAAGGTTTAGATTATATCATTGCTTTTATTTTATGTGGCATTTGATTCCCATTGCATATGGAAACAACATAATTAATACTTAAAAAAACTCAGGTACTTTATTAGACAATAATGGTAAAAATCTTTAGAATTAAGAATGCAAATTAATTTAAATATTTTAATGACGTTAATATACACAACTATAGAGAAGCTTGTTATTTCTAAAAATTAAATATAGGTTAATGCTTTCGAAAACTTATGGCCTACTCATATTCATAGCAAGATGAAATAGAATAATAATGGAGAGATGAGTGTATTTGTATATAGCCAATGATAAGAATGCTATCAACCATAGAGATTCATTCTCCTCTCCAAAAAACGGGCACTCTAATTTAAATATTTAACATTGAATTTAAATAAATTTAAATTTCTTCAAATATATACAACTACACTCATCTCTCCATTATTACTCTATCCCATCTTGCTATCAATATGAGAATGCAGAGAATGTCATAAGTTCTTGAAAGCACTAAGCCGTGTTTAATTTATAAAAATAACAAGCAATATTTACTAAGGCTGTAACCTCAAGAATGTGCACATAAAAATGCAATAGTAGGGACCTCTACGGGTCTTAACCATAAGCTTATGTGCATATCTATAGTGGCGTATAAGCACACTTACTTCTTTTAACTACTTTAAAAAGTTTTTTAGATAGAAACTATAGACTTATTGCTTAGATATGTTGAATAAACAACGTTGTACATGAATCTGAATATTCCAAATCATTATATATAAAAGAAACACACTTAGTAATTTGAAAGTATTTTTAGTGCGCAATTTAAAAAATGTTTTTAATTAATATTATGGTGGGACCAACTTAGGTCTCTTTTTTTTTTTTGATTTTCATATAAAACATTTATTTTGCAAACATAAAAAAAACTTATTGACTTTATGAACATAGTGGCTGTTCAATAGACAAATTATGGTCTATATAGAGAATTCATGATCTAAGAATTGCTGATTAATTCGGCAATGCCATTTTCATACTCCTAGATTGATACATTTACTTGATGTATATAGTGTAATACTAGAAACGTACCATGATTATATGTTAGAAGATATTACTTTTTTTTATATTTCTAATACAGTCACGTCTCATTTCCTTCAATTGTAGGTATAGGATTTTCTAATTTTCATAATGGAAGGTAGAAAATATATCTTGGCTATTATTTATTTACACAGAGGCAAAACTCTCCATACAGTGGTGCCACTCAGTGCAAGCCAGAGTAATCAATAAATGCAGGAAGGTTTGTGCATAAAATCTCTATCTAGTGCCTACTTATCCAGACTAATTTAATACCATTATTTTATTTATTGTAACAGCATATCATTTGAGGTTGACCATATCACTGCTACCAAAAAATGCTTGAAGAACTTAATTATAATAGATAGATTAATTTTTGATGTTGTTAATTCTGATGTCATTATTTAAATATTATTCAAAGTGAATTCATCTAGCAATCTTTTTATAGATCTTTGACACACAATTTCTTATTGTCAGGAAAGCTGTAGTATTTTGTATACATAAATATTTATAAAAATAAATATGTTTGAAAATGTAGTAAAACATTGTGGCTTTTGCATTTACTTTATACATTCATGACATGTGTTCAAATCTATATTGAGCTTGGAAATTTTTTTCCAGACAGTTGAGAATTTTTCAATAAACTTAAGATTTTGTTTTCCAATGACAATATGTGTGTATAGACAAATATTCAATGTTGGTCAATATTCAAGAGATTCAAATCCAAATAAGACATTGCATACAGGCTAAAGAAGAAGCTCTTTTAAGTGGCCTGTATAAGTCCATAAATGATGTATCTTTTATATCATAAATAATATATATAAAATACTTATTTTCTGTTGTCTGATTGGTGAATGTATGTTTGTCCATAAGGCTGCCATGTATCAAATTCACAAAACAATTATGTTTGTACATAATGCTGTCAAATTCACAATAATTCCACCATTAACAAGCCATAATTTTTTTACAAAGCAGTTATCTGTAGTGTTGCCAAATTCACATATAAAAAAGAACAGGTATATTTAAAAATTTAAATTTAAATTTACCTTTATTAATGTCTTGCCAGGTAACAATGGCCTTTCAAGCAGGGTACATTTTCCATATTTATTTATATATAACTATAAGTCCTTTTGTTTAATTTACATTAAATCTTAAAAAAAAATTGTTGAAGCAACCAATTAAAAAAAAGGCCTTTACACAGGTCATGTGATTGGGGTACATATATATTTCAATAAATACCTTAATATTGGTATTTGCATTAATTCTGTAGGCAGTTTCATTTTATTTAAGTTGTTTAACATTAATTACTTGCTAAAGGCAAAGAAAGGTGATGGTATAACTTTAAAATGGATATTAATTGCATTTTATTGATGAGGCAAGTAAAAATATCTTTAGTATGTAATTTGTGACTTTCATTCATTTTCATTTGATTACATGTTGTTGCTAATTAAGTTATTTAAAATTTGTTCTTGTTAAATATATTATTAATTTTCCAAAACGTGTTTTGACTATTACATAAATTATTGGTAAAGTTATAATGGCTATTATAGCAAAGACTATTAATGAGTACAAGGATGTGCATTGAATTCTAGAAATGTACGTGTTAAACTTGATGCACAGTGGAAAATGTAAAGCTCTAAATGAGTTTGTGAACCTCAATAATTCATTATAAAATATACCTGCTATATTTAATATTGAATTATATATATATATGAGCCTATATATGCTATATTTAATATTGAATTATATATATATATGAGCCTTGAAATGGCAGATTGCAGGATAAAGACTTTATTAATGTCCCGTCATAAATAGACAGTGAAGGAAAATGTATCTTTTAGCAAGGCTGTCAGTTAATGGGGGATGAGCAATTGAGATATTTTTGCATTCTCATTTTATACTTCAACCAAAAATATCTTCCTACATACTGATATTGGATGGTTATCTGGATTGATTATGAATTATTTACATGAAAGAAAAATTCTAAGTTTAAATAAAAACTGAAAAAAATATTTAAATTTTTACCCAACTGAGGTTTAAATTCAAGTCATAAACATATAGATGGATATACTATCTCTACCCAATAGATTTTTTGTAAATTCTAAACAACAAATTACAACAATAACAGCAGCAACACCACCACTAACAACAACAATAATAATAACAATGATGATGATGATGATAATAATAATAATAATAATAATAATAATAGTAATAATAATAATAATAATAATAATAATAATAATAATAATAATAATAATAATAATAATAATAATAATAATAATAATAATAATAATAATAATAATAATAATAATAATAAAAAACAACTCACAATATTACAATAAGTAATTGTTCAAAGTTATTAATAGTTTTGAATGATTATTTTACATTTAATACATTTTATATATAGAACAAAACAATTCATTTATTTCAATTTTCAAATCATTGAACATTGGCATGTATAATTCTATATCAAAGGCAGGTTAAGTGATCACAAAAAAATGGCCAAGCATATTATCTGTTTAATAACCATTGGTTGAAGTTAGTCAAGGCTTGCTGACCTCTTATAATATCATTCATTTGATCATTCTTATTACTAAGAAAATATTAGTCAAATATTATTTTATATACTCTGACTAAAGGTTGATGAAAATAAAAAGATTGTAAACTACTACAACAAGACATAATCATGGTTCGCAGTCTACCATATATTCTTTAACATAATTTATATAGCTTCTTTCTAAACAACTTTTTACAACATTAAGACACTAAACATCACATGATCATGATTTTCTATGTTTACACAAACTGTTTACACAGAGGCAAAACTCTTCATACAGTGGTGCCACTCAGTGCAAGCCAGAATAATCAATGAATGCAGGATAGTTTGTGCATAAAATTTCTATCTAGTGCCTACTCATCCAATATCACCAGCTAGTTTCTAGCTTATGGCTTTCATCAGTGAGGAGCCTTGGACTTGAGAGCACTGCACTTAGATCTCAGGATCTAATGCAGCCCTTTAGCAGCCACATTTTATCTTATTAACCAACTATAAAGCTTTGAGTTCAAAATTAAAATGCAAAAATGTTTTCAATTGAAGTTCATTAGTTTATATAGTCATATAGATCTGAACTCAGTTCAGCATCCATACTTTTTGGTGTCTTTGGTTCTTTAATACCACAGTTACTATAATCCTATTGGGCAGCATTGGTATTAAACTACTAAACATCACATGGTTACCATTCTTTAATGCTTACACATACTGTTTACACAGAGGCAAAACTCTGATCCAAAGCTCCTCATTAATGAAATCCACAAGCTCGAAACTAGTCTGGAGATATTGGATGAGTAGGCACTAGACAAGGATTTTATGCACAAACTTTCCTGCATCCATGGATTACTTTGGCTTGCATTAGTGGAGCTACTGTATGGAGAGATTTGCCTCTGTGTAAACAGTTTGTTTAAGCATAAAGAATGGTGATCATATGGTGTTTAGTGGTATAATACTAATTCTGCTTAATAGGATTATGGCCTCTATGTTTATTAAAGAACTAAAGGCACAAAAAAGTATGGTTGCTGAACTAAGTTCAAATCTATATGATGATACTAGTTAATAACCTTGAATTGAAAACATTACTGTGTATTCATTTTGAGCTCAAAGCATTATAGTTAGGTAACAAGATAAAAGGTGGCTGCTGGAGAGTTGCATTAGATATTAAGATCTAGATGCAGTGCTCTCAGATTCAAGGCACCTCACTGATGAAATCCACAAGCTAGAAACTAAGTCTGGGGATATTGGACGAGTAGGCACTAGATAGGGATTTTATGCACAAACCTTCCCAAATCCATTGACTATTCTGGCTTGCATTGAGTGGGGCTATTGTATGGAGATTTGCCTCTGGGCATTTACACAATTAAGACACAGTCTCTAAAATAGTAGCTTTATTTTAGAAAATATAAGACTGAATGAACATTTTATTTTATCTAATCTATAACAAGATTCAAATTGAAATCAGCACTTAAAAATAGAGTTTAACAGTATAGGGATTAACTAATCCACTACCAGGCCCATAATAGGGGTCTGGGTTCAGACTCAGTAAACATTGAGAAATCTTATAAAGTGGCTAGCTCACAGCCAACCAACTAGTCATCCAATATTGGTTGGAAAATGGATATTTCTCTACAGCTTTACTAGAGAATAAAGATCTCTTGCTAATTTAGATAGGTCTGATAAATAGATGAAGCACTGATTGTACATATATAAGTTATGCAAAATTTACTCCTATGATTATAGAACTCATATAGAAATTCAAGGCATTATTCTATTCTTGTAAACGTAATAAGATGAGAGTTAAATTTAAACGTTTATCAAACAATACAGGAATTAGTAGCTGTAAATATATTTGGCCTCCTTGCCACAAGTAATGATCGATACTTCTCATTGCTGGATGATCAGAGTTGAGCAATTAAGACGCTTGACTAATGCCAATTAGATAGATACTTATAACAACAATTTCGCAAGCTAAAATCTTCGTTCGCTCAGTTTTGGCCTGAGATCTATGCATCTTGTGCGCCAGGATCTATGACTCTATCTCTGTACTAAACTTTGCAGATTATTGATTAATTAATAATTAGGCGATGCATTATTTATGATCAAATGATCGTTTTGCCACTGTTTGCTTATTATAATTTATTTTAGAATCTCAATTTTAAAATTACATAACAAATGATTTACATGTTAAGACGTATAGTTGCTTTTTTTAAAAAAAAAAATGAAATTCAAATTAATTTTTTTTTTTTTTTAAAAAAGAGAATTTTTGCACAAATATGAACTATATATATGTATATCCTTTTTATTTGCACAAATGCTCTGTAAAATCTCAACTATGAATTATTTTGAACTTTATTAAAATGATAATAATAATGTAAAGTACATTTTCAAATGTATTGATGTTGAAAGAGCAATTTTGAGTATTGGAAAACGTAAAACCTAAAATTACTTTTAATATTTATAAGATTTCAACCTTTATGAATTTTAGCGATTATTTAGAATAAAAATGAAGTTTATAATGACCCCCCCCCCCCATAAAAAAAAACATTCTATAAAATATGGAAAATCTTCATATGAAAAATGAAAGTTAAAAATCTGGAAAACAAAAACTGCACTTACAAAAATAGCCAAGTAATTACTGTTGGTAGCCATTGGTCATAAATTTCATTCCCTCAAAAATAGTTTAGTTAACTTCTCAAATTTGGAACATAATTTAAAATAATTAAGCTTTTTAAGATAGGATTGAAGTATTTTATATTTAAAAGGTCTCATATTGTTAATCAATTGTAATTTAAAATAATTAAGCTTTTTAAGATAGGATTGAAGTATTTTATATTTAAAAGGTCTCATATTGTTAATCAATTGTAAAATATGCTATATATCTTTTCCCAGAATACAATGGATCTTCATAGGTGAATTTTCCATAGATTATCATCAAATTGAACCCACTATTTTGATTTGCAATCCATTATTCACTATTACAATCTTTAAAAATTTTTTTAAAAAACATCCGCCATTTTTTAAAAATGGTGGCCATTTTTATAAAGATTGATGTCATCATAGGGTAATAACTTCACTAAATCTACATCATCTGAGGATAAAATTGCAACATTTTACACTTAAAAAGTACAGTACAGTGCAATCCAGATTTTATTCATTATAAAGTATACAATATTGTTTTCATTATGGAATTAAATACGATTAAAGTACCTATATCCCAGTCACTTTGCAATACATTTAATGATTTCATTTTTGACATATCCAAAAAAAAAAAAAGATTTTCATTATTAATGAGTATAAAAAATCCAAACAAAATATGTTTCATTCATTACAATATACAATCAAAATAATAGCAAATTGCATTAATAATAAATTTTTAAATGTGTTCATTTGATAAAATACTACTTATGCATTATCTTTTCCACTAAGCTTGGCAGCCATTTTTGTTGCCAAATACAGTTTCATGGGCCTACAAGTATTTGTATGTTTTTTTTTCAATTTTATTTTAATATAAAAATAAAAAAATAAACCTAACCCTAATAATAAAAAAAAAAAACTGAAATAAACCATCTGAATGAAATTTATAATTGATTTATTAATTTTTTTAAAACTCAATAACTAACACATATTCAATAAAATAAAATTGAAAAAAAAAAAAAAAACCAAAAATAAATACTTGTAGGCCCTTGAAACTGTATAAATCAAAACAAAGATGCTGCCAAGCTTGGTAGAAAGGATAACTCAATCAATTTTGGATTAAAATTTTATGAATGCTAATTTCACTTTTAGCAAAAATATAGTGATTGTAATTATAAATGATATTGAGCTAAGAAAGAAGAGAGAAAAATATTTTTTTGTATTTTGCAGTCATTAATCAACTTTATATGAACAAAAGTTAAAAACATAATTAAAAAATATCTGTTTATTTACTCAATTTTCTTTTTGACATATACAATATAAAAACAGCTCTTATCAAAAAATAAAAAAATAATCAGCAAAAATAAAATAAAATTTAATCATATACATTACTAAAACTAAAAATAAATCTTAGATATAATAAAATATCTTTATCTAACAACAATATATATATATGACAATATCTGTAATATAGTCATATACTCATAACACATAAAAATAACATAAAAAAGCTCTTTTCGGCAAAACTAAAACTGTAGCAATAATCTGTAAATACATTTCTTCATCTAATTTTTAGATAATTTTGACTGCATTTATGTAAAATAAATATATGTGTGAACAAAAATTAGCAGAGATAGAAAAAAAAAATCAAAGTTTTATTGGTTCGATATTTCAAAAGCAGAAACCATAATAATAAAATATGAAGTACACCAAAAATAAATTTCAAAAGACTTGTGCTCCTGGTGCAGTTAGTTAATTAATTTTGCACTATTATTCTGGCAAGTTTTCACCTAAAATTAACTCAGTGCTATTAAGTGATAATATATTGATACAGTTATACCTTTACATAGTGGCTTAATTCAGCTCATGTTTTTTCAGAGTATTTTATTAGTATATGAAAAGAGTTTCATGTTAAATAATTACAAAAATGAATTTCAAAATACATATTGTATTAAAAATTTTTTTTCTACATGCATAATTTTAATTTAACCAATCATGATTCAGAGAATATCATTCTCATGCTATGTAAGAAGCAAGATCGTGGGCTATCAATCAAGAAATTATAAATTAAAAAAAGATATAGCTACTGAAATATTTATACAGTATATTTACCTGCAGATTGGTACTTTATTATAATTTATTTTTATTCATATATTTAGTAAAATGTTTATTCATTAAAAATATTAATTGCAGCATATTATTATGCTAATGACTTTAACTTACAACCATACATGGTCATTCTATCTTTTCCAAAGACTTTATCATGTGGTTAAAGTGTTAGTATTCATTCATTTATAGTTAAAATCTGCAAAGCGCATGTGCAACAGCTTAATGTTGTTTAAATATTACAGTTTATAAAAAACATTGTGCTATATAAAATAAATGATTTACTTATTACTCATTATTATATAAAACAGGTAAAACTCACTATGGTGATCATGTGATATTTAAAAAAAATACCAAATACTGAATATCAATAATGCATAAAAAATTATATAAAATCAAATGAAACAATGCATTTTGGAATTTAAAACAAGAGATACACTAATATGACATGAGACACTTCAAGAACTTTTAAGTAAATATCAACAAGAGTATCAGGAAATAGCAGAACAATAACCATTAAATGATTTATATTAGCTGAATAAAAAAAAACTGATTGACTCACTCACATTATTATATTTAATTTACTAAATTATAAAGTGAGTTAATTCTCACTGGAGTGAAATGGAAAAAAAAAACTCAATTTGGTTGGTTGAATGGCACTTTTTAATTCCAATGGCTACTTCAGTGACTGATCATTACATGATATTCTGATAAAATGACATGACAGACTGTATAATACAAATGTGGATATGGTATTTTACATTAGATTAAAATTTATAGTGATTTTATTTTTCCACAGAGGAAAAACTTTCCATATAGTATCACCGCTCAGCGCAAGCCAGAGTAATCTATGGATGCAGGAAGGTTTGCGGAGGGTTGCATTGAATCCTAAGATCAAGGTGCAGTGCTGTCAGATCCAAGGCTCCTTACTGATGAAAGCCACAAGCTAGAAACTAGTCTGAGGATGCTGGATGAGTAGACCTTAGTTAGGGATTTTATGCACAAGCCTTCTGGCATCCATTGATTACTCTGGCTTGCACTGCATGGTGCTACGGTATGGAGAGTTTTGCCTCTGTGAAAACAACTTGTGTAAGCATAATGAATGGTAATTGTGTGATAATTTTATTTCTTCTAAATTAATTGTAGATATAAAAATTGGACCACAAATAAAGCTATAATTCAGGAATAAAAATAGCCAAATACATAGGTGTTTCAGTATAAAATTGATTGGGTCACTCCCTAGGTTGCTTGCATGTTTGAATCAATGCATGTTTTATGTAACAACAAAATTTTACATATTCACTATGAAAACTTTAAGGTATTATTATATCTGGATTAAGAGTTATGATATAAAATGTTCCAGTGGGTTTTGAATCTTCAATGGTTATCTTCAATTTTCCCCTGTCATCAGGGAATCTTGCAAACCGTTTGAAAACAATTTTGCAAATCATGGTTTTGCTGCCACATATAGTTTGAATAATTTCAAACACTTCATTATCAGTTTTGCCAATTTAATACAAAATTCAATGTTAGTATGTTGCTCTTTCATGGATTAAGGTATAAATCACCCTGACACAATTCACATTGTAACTTATGATATAACATTCTAGTCTTAATATTTTTGTGGCAGATAGCTAAACTACATCACCATTTAGCCCTTGCATTGATTTAGAGGTAACATTGCAAACAACTTGGAGAGTATTAATCCTCAATCATTTTTACTTGACACCCACTGTTTATATTTAATCAGTCAACTCCATCTTATCTTTAAACCTTAAAATTCAATAATCAAGAATCTAAGGACCCAGGTTTAAATCTCATGCTAGTACTGTCATTGGTCAGGCCAGCAACACCTGAAGAAGAGGGGAGAATAATACCTCTCAAAACGTTGTGTATATACTAATCTGTTTGATGTGCTATAAAGGAATGATTAATTACATACAATCTAAGCAATAATATAACTTATGTTAAAAAGTTCTAACAGAGGACTCAACTCACTACTGATATAAGAACCAAAACTATAGACAGTATTAATGAAAAAATATTTTCAAGAAGTACGTTGCAGTGTTCAAGGTCAAGCAATAAAAATATGTATGTGTAACAATAAATGTATAATACTTGTGAAGAATAAAAACAATAACTTTGTACAATAATTATGTATAATGATTGTGTAAAATGATTGTATATATTGCTTATATAAATAACTGTGTAACAATAAATGTTTAGCAATGAAACTAACTATCAATGTTGTTAGGTCATGGATTTGCATATCTGGCCTTATAAGGTCAGATAACTGTAAAAAACACCATATATGGTGAGGTATACAAAAAATACCAGGTATATATAAAAACACCATATATGGTAAGGTATGTAAAACTGCCCTATTTGGTAAAGTTTATAAAGACTCCAGAAGTCTTGACAGGTATGGTAAATGGATTCCTGGTATGGATTAGGGTTTGTTATGAGCAGATCACTATGACCTTTTATTATTTGTATGCACCTTAAATAGGCTATGTATAGTTATAAATATTCTCATATGTTATTTAATTAAACTGTTAGCTTACCATCTCAGTTCTGCCTTTGTCAATTATTTACTTGCTGCTCATGGGACACAGCAAACTGGTAAATAGATTTCAGCCGTAGCAATTTCTTCCATCTCATTGTATCACTAGGTTATCATGAATGAAAACAGAAATTCACACAACTCTTCTAGTATATGAAGTAGAATAGTATGCCAAAAAAGAAAAAAAGAAATTTGATCAATTAGCAAATTATCCAGATAAATTAGCTTCAATTTGTTAAATTGGTCTTAAAAATATTATATAATACTTTCAATTTTTCAGTTTGTTATCAATGAACTCTCACCTCAACTCTAACATAAAACTATTCATTAGTTTATAAATTCTTATCACCCTCTTTTACTATGAATGTATTTCTTGAACTATCTTTGCTCATCAATTGATTTAGAGGTATGAAACAATCTGTACTTTCACTCCATGTTGTCGGTTCAATACTTTCGCTACAGCCATGCTAAGGTGAGAACTGATTTCTGTCCACTTTTAATACCTTAATCTAGGGTTATAATTATTGTGATGTAGAGATATTGGTTTTTATTAGCCCACTCCTCATCTACATCTCATCACAACCACCCACTAACAAAAAAAAACTGTGACTACCCCCCTTACAATGCCTGCATTTTACAGGTAAGCTAGAACCATCAAACACTTCGATATCCATGATGAGGCACTTCAATATTATCCATAATATATTCATTGTACAAGATTTATCACATCTGATGAATAAAATCCACCAAGATATCATTAAAGCTTTAGTCCTTCTGACTTAGAGCCACTGAACTTACAACCATTTCTGCTTGCAATTTACAAGTGTCCTACTTTAGCACAAGGACAGTGGTGGACTCGAGAGTTAAATGTCTTTGCATTGGTTTCCAGCTGAGAAAATGAAAATAGTTTGGCAAATTAAATAAAGCTGTTTCCAGCTTGTCATTTAAATTCTGACTATTAAATGGGATTTTAAGCAACTAATCAAGTGACTAAGATATTCAAGTACCAGATTTTGCTTTGCTGCAGAAATTTTAAATCTTGTTTTAATCATACGAAGTAACCGTGTTCCTCATTTTGTCACTTTGGTGCTTGAACAGCATAAATTTTCCAAATAATTGCCCAATGATTATTATAATTAGTGAACAAGCAATACAGAATCTAAATGCCAATTTAGAATATATTGTAACTATTATTCGTGTCATTACAATAATTTCTCAGGATTTAACACTCTGAAGTATATTGAGATAATTTACACTTATACTCCAGAGTCTGAAATTCTTCCCCTGCATAAACCATGCAGGGCAAGGAATACTAATAATTTTAATTGCGCGTAAATGACTTTTTACGGGCGATCAAATATGTAACGTTTTTGAATATGAATACTTCACGGAACAATCACGTCCTAGTAACGTATTCGGACGTGATTATTTCGTGAAATATTTAGAGCAAGGAATATAAGGAAAATAGTTTATATTACTGAAAACTTTAATCAAAAAAAAAAGAAAAAAAAAAAGAATTATATAAAGCTAATACTGTATTGCTCTTATTAAAAGGCAATCTCTTATAATGGGGGCAAAAATATCACAGTTGTTTTAAAATCTTTTATTCAGGTACTAGTTTTCATTCTTGTCATTCAATATATCAATCATCTAATTAAGAAAATATTTTTTTTTCTTTTATTAGAGAATGAATTTGTCTCTTTAATTTTGTTTAATTTTAATTGTGATTAATAGAATTTTTCTGTGCGTGTTTAATCAATCTAATTATATAGTACATCATTTAAAGTGAGATTTGCAGCAATAATCTACATTTCTTCCAAGTGAACCTTTGATACTTTCACATTATAAGGAGTTTTAAATTGTGTTTGCAGACTTTAGATATAAATGGTATTCAAATTCCAGTATTTACTAATTTCAAATGCGTACTTCTTCAATCTTTCTTCAGTCATTTCTCTCCTCACGAATTATCTTGACATTTTTAGTCTAAAGGTATATCCAGGTTCATTTCATGGATGGGGAACTAATTTTAGTCATGTTACATAAGTGTTTATTCTGGATGATCACAGATTCTTATAACTACTTTGATCTTTTTAATATAGTCAATAGTCTCTTTCACAACATTTGTAACAGTACACAGTACTTGAGCGATCTAGTATAAGTTGGCTATCATTAGTAATATTGAATAAATCGTTCTATCTTAAATGTGTATATTCCCTCGTTGCTAAAGATCCTGTTTGAGCCTTAAACAGTAAACTACTTTTGTTGTCACTTATTGTTACCCAACTCTGACTCCTGGTGTTAACAATGGAAGAGTATAAATGCCAAAAGCTGCTAAGATTGATTTTTTGATGCATAAATTAAGCAGTAATTTTATTCTATTCAAAACTTATCACTAAATTGGTTAATTAAAGGAAGTTTTAGTAACTAATTCTAATGCCATTTTAAACTTATCTTTTTAACTGATTTATTAATATTATGTGATTCTATGAAATTTGAATATTAATTATCTATAATATATAAACACACAATTAAACTTTCATTATTTTGCTATAATTTAAATGTGAATACATTATTTGCACTTGATAATAAATTTAAGATACTGTGAAATATATCTTCAAAGATTAATACAGGGAGTCCCTTTTTAACATTCTGATATACCATTAGATTAATTATATATATATATATATCTAGATCGTTAAGATATATATAGTGAAGTGCCTAATTTTCCACATGTTGGCCAATATTACTACACCAGCTTCTTTATGAAACTAACTGCATACATGAAATTACCATTTATGTAAGCCATCTCTCATATTATAAAGAAAACCAATATAATTGATTGCTTCAATATTTATATTTGTTTTGAAATTCTGTATGGGTTAATTACTGATATCATTGAAAGCATTAAGAGACTGAAGTAGAGTTGGGCTGGACATATTGCTAGAAGAGATAATAATTATAAACAGTTGAAATCTTAATGGGATTCAAAAAATTGTAAAAGACCTAAAAGGAGACCACATGTGAGATGGAAGATATAAACAGTTAAAATCTTAATGGGATTCAAGAAATTGTAAAAGACCTAAAAGGAGACCACATGTGAGATGGAAGGATGGATAAAATAATAAAATATGCTGGATGGTGTGGAGAAGAGAGATTAGAGAAACTGATTTAACTTCGAGAGACCTTCTTCCTGGAGTGAATTTGCAATGGTTGAAAATGAATGATATAAGTAATTAATATTATAAGTAAGTAATCACACATCTATATAATAATATTGAATAACATTAATTTAATTTACACATCTGTAAAATGTTTATGATCTTTTAAACAACAATTCTTGATTTAAAAAATAATTTCTGCTGAACATATAACTCTATTTGATATTAAAATTAGTATCTAGTTTAATACTAACTAAAACCTCCTTTATATTGGCTTAATGTTATTAGACAAGGCAGAGATGTCACTGTTTTTGTTGCAGATATCTGTTATGATATAAATATATGTTAAGCAGAGAGAGAATGATGATTTTTTTTCCATCAAACATAGCGTTTGAAAGATAGCAAAGTTTTTATAGATGGTATAAGTTAAATAAACATTATTAAAACAGGAAAAACTCTCCATACAGTAGTGCCACTCAGTGTAAGCCAGAGTAATCAATGGATGCCAGAAGGCTTATCATAAAATCTCCATCTAGTGCCTACTCATCCAATATCTCCAGACTAGTTTCTAGCTTATGGCTTTTGTCAGTGAAAATCTTTGGATCCGAGAGCACTGCACCTAGATCTTAGGATCTAATGCAACCCTCCAGCAGCCACCTTTTATCTCTACTTAAATACAAAACAATGAGAATAAAATTGAAAACACAATATTTTTAAACCAAGTTCATTAGCTTATATAGTCATATAGGTCTAAATTCAGTTCAGTACCCATACATTTTGGTGTCTTTGGTTCTTTAATAACCATAGCGACCACTATCCTATTAGGCAGGATTGATATTAAACCATTAAACATCACATGATCACCATCACTTATACTTGCTCATAACTGTTATTAAAACAGGAAAAACTTTCCATACAGTAGTACCACTCAGTGCAAGTCAGGGTAATCAATACATACCAGAAGGCTCTACTGTATGAGGAGTTTTGCCTGTTTTAATAACAGTTATGAGCAAGCATAAATGGGGATCATGTGATGTTTAATGGTTTAAATAAACATTACTTAATATTGTTTTATATATCATAATGTAGAGACATGAAAGAAAATAACAAATAAATTATGATGATTGTAGATATATATTACCACATAATGATCAATGTTCAAAAGAACCAGTCACACCAAAACCCCAAACAAGTGAAACTTTTATTGCTCTTGCAGCATCTATTCAGAAATTATTATCATCAGATTGACTATGCATAATCATCAGGAACAACTCACTTTGCTCATTCTTATAGTTATTGAAGATGTATTTTTGTATCTCAATATGAAGATGAGAACAAAGTTATAAGTAATTAGATATATTTTTATAACTGATAGAACTGTTACATCGATTTCGATACTGGGAGCATATCAAAATCTCAAATAGTATTTTGGCAGCAGTTGTGGATTATATTGGGCAATCGAAGTCAAGAGAAACAAAAGCATAAACAAGCTAAAATAGACTAAAATTATATGCAGTAAATAGATGTGAACCAGTTTTTTTATATGTATTTCATATACATTTTTATTTATCATGTAGTTAAGGGGTCCCATGAAACAACTGTAATGCATCTGCCTGCCAAGCAAGTGACCTGAAATTTTATAAGGTTCTAATCAAGCTTAGAATTTTTATTTCATATAGACAATCTGTAACCAATCAACTAAACTTCCAATACTGGTTGGTAAATGGGTGTCTAGCTGTTCTTAGATACAAAATAAAACAATAATAAATAGTCACCACTTGGACTTTTGCAAGCCTGGATGGAGGGACTTTTCCTTTATATTTACAGATTGACACATTTTCCATCATTTGGTCATTTGATGAAGAAGTCACATGACATTCAAGCACCAAACTGAAAATCCACGACAATAGTTTTCTTAACTAAATTGATATTCTTTTTCGGTTTACTAAATTGGAAAACCATTTCAATAATCTTTACCTTTTGGGTAGAGTTTTTCAACGAGTAGGCAAACTACTTAGTTCACTATTTCCATTTTTAAGTCTTTTGATAAATAACATAAATATCGTTCAATTACAGATTGATATTATATTAATTTACTTACAGTTAATCCCCCCCCCCCTAACCATTTTCTTAATTCGAGCTGAAATTTTTTTTATACAAACGAGGAAATAACGATAAAAATAATTTCATAGTTAAACATTTCAGAAAAGCATTACACCTTTCAAAAATATTATAAATATTGTATAAAAATTACGGTAATGTTAAATGACATAAACTGTCAAGCTGAAATAAATTCAATCTGTCTGTGGGAAAATATACAATTCAAATGAGGAGGTATTGAGAATCAGTGTGAATTTCAGTGATATATTACATTTCTGTCTAGACAATTATTGTAAAAAAAAATGAAATTTATTCATTTTTTTCTCAATTTGAAATGGCAAAGGCAAGGTAAAAGATTCACAAGCATTAGGTGTAATCAAATATTTGATAGGGTAATTGCATTATTAAGACAGAGATTTATTATGACAGTAAAATAGATTTTTATTTAAAAAAGCAATTATTTAATAATCAACACATTTCATTATCATGTCAAAAACCAAAATACACTAAATATATATTCTTATATATACATATATAGTGATAAACACACAAAAAAATCAAAGCAGCTTTTAATACATACATATTATAAGTGACAAATTCTGGGGAAAAAGATAACATTTTTTTATCAAGCGTTGTTAGCCGAGAGGTCAATGCAGCTGCCTTGCAAGCAAGCAGTTGGTTGCAAACGGTTGTTGCGGGTTCGCCTCCTGGCAGATGCTATGACATATGGAAAAAAAAAGATAACATTTTTACAAGCACACACACATATTAAATTAGCTGGATAATGTTCATGATTTTAACTGCATATCAAAATAAAAAAATATTTAAAAAATTTTAAAGTAATATTAAAATAAGTGCACTAAAAAGTAAAAAAAAATAATTTTCTTCAGTTTTCATAAATGAAAGCATAAGATGATCTTGTTTAGAGAGGTAATTTTTTACCTGACAAAGAGATTGGCATTAATATACAAAAGTGAACATTAGTTACACCTTTATTTAAGCAATTCTTTAGAAATATGACTTGTGAATTCTCATAGTTATGTTTTCAGACATAATTGTTCAGGAATAGGTCTATAATAATTAGATAGATTTTTATATATATATAGTAGAAAAATGATAAGTTAAAAATATTAAATTGTAATTTTTTCTGGATAACAAGGTCGTAAACATTGATGAAAAGTGAAACTGAAATATTTCTAAGCATAAGCGCCACCTGTTTTTATTTGTGAAACCTAAAAAAATATTTTCACTTTTTAATGCATTTTCATGAGTAAAACCTTTCGGCAGCTACTTGACATAAAGTTCCTGTGCGTACGCATGGTGAACAGCGCCACCTAGCGATTGGAACTTGCATCACTGCTTCAGGCCTCCTACTCTGAATATTTCTGTGGTTGACATGGAAACAGCACCGCTTGCGGCCACATGGGGCATAAGTTGAAAGTACCCTTTAAATTTTAATTATTATTTTATGATTTTTGGTTTTTTTATATATGTAATACTATATTATTAAAATCAGTTTTCAATTAAACATTCAGTTTTAAATTAGGAGGGTCTCTAGATATTGTTAACATCGATGTTACATACAAAATTAAAAGTTTCTTGCTAAAATTGTTTGAAAACTCTAATAAAAAGTATTATCATTTGGAATACATATGTATGTAAAGTTTTAACTAGATTGGAAATTAGAAAATGGATAATATTTAAGCTGTGAGGTTCTATTCCGAAATACAGACTAATAAATAGAATAAGTTAAATAAAAGCATATAATTAAAATTTATTATTTCAGATTTATTACAATTTTCTGAAGAAAAAAAAAATCAATATATAAAATGCAAGATTATTATATAAACTGCAAAAGTAATTAAAATATGGGCAAATGAAAGTTTAAAACAATAAGCATATTCATGCATAAAACTGTGATAAAAACTATTTCTATTATATTCCAAATTGCTACACTGATGGTTTATATTTAAAGCATTATGTATTAGTTTCTTTGAAAGGTTGCAAAAATGTTTATTTATTAATCTACTTTCAAACATGTTATCTTGGCCCGTTTAATAGAGCTTATTTAAAATGTCTAGGCAGTTTTAATTTCAATCTGTTTTAAACAATTGCTGGCACTCATAGTCTATGTAAGATTTTAGACTTTAAGAGTCAATGAATACTAATTTGAGGGTCGTCTTGACAGCAGATTGCTAATATTCTGTTGGTTTATTTTAAGTTTTGCTAGGGATGGTTTAGATATATATCATTCTCAATTTCTAAAGAATTGTCCAATTGTTTTTATTCTTAATTTTCTTTAGTTCATACCTTATAAGAACACAATTTGACAGATTTTCACTAAGGTGTAGAAAATCTATGAGCTCTGCACTCATAAGATACCCAAAGTGACAAAAAAAATATTTAAAAATTTTTAACTGCTGTGGTAACAGAGCTCATCATAGATTCAGTAGCTTAAAAAATGTAACTCCAAATCACATAAATAACTATGCTATAATCAAGAATTGTAATTATTTATCAAAAGCAAATATAAAACATACATAGAAATGGTATGAGGGTGTGCTTTTTCATGATGAAGTCTATCATTTATTAAAATGGCTTGCAAACTACTTTTATAAGGTCCACACATGTTGGAAAATGCTAACTATCTGTAACACATGGCAAGAATAATCCTTTTCTGCTCTCGGCCAAATGAAAAAAATTTTTTTACAAATAATTCTGATCTAAGCTATTTAAATAATGTAACAATTTATTAATATTTATTTCATTTCATAGTTAGGTTATAAAAATATCATTGATCAATTTTCTACATGAACAAATGCTTTGGACATTTCAGATTAATATTTAAGCCATGAGTTATTGAAAATTTATAAATCAATAATAGTACTTATTTAAAATTTGAATATATATAGTGTGTCCTGGTAAAAAGGTGACAAGTTCTCTCCCCAAGCTTTCTGCAATGCTATTTCTGAAACGGCATGCTTGTACATAGTTTTGCTATTCACAACAAAACTTTTAAGATGGTAGTATATCTGATTACATCTTATGACATGAAATGTGACAAAGGGCTTAATACACTCTTAGGTGGTTTCAATACTGTCCCTACGATTACATCTTATGACATGAAATGTGATAAAGGGCTTAATACACTCTTAGGTGTTTTCAATACTGTCCCTACTAACATCAAATCTTGCAAAAACTACTTGAAAATGTTCTCATAACTCATACCTTTACTGCCATATGCAGTTTAAATTACTTAAGATGTTTCAATCACACTTTCCCCCAATTTAAAATGGAATTTAATGCCAGCACTTTTCACTCATAACTTAAGGTTTTGAAACAGTATTACATTCCATGTTGTAACTCGTAATCCAAGCATTCTAGTGCCTTAAGATTCTTTGGTGAATGGTTAAACCATGTGACTGTATAGCACATACATTGATTAAGACATGACACAGCAGACATCTTAGATAGAGGTTTATTCTCTATGTTATATCAATAAAAAGTTTCATACAACTATATCTGAAAAATGTATATATTTTCTTCCATACTTGAGAAAAACTGATCTATTAATCTCTAACTTATATAACTTTTACTCTTATAATAAAAAAATTTATTTAAATAATTATGAAAAAAAAAGAGAATTTTAAGGCAAACTGATTATTTCAAGGGTATATTTTATCTAAAGCTTCAGTTTTTTAATTTTTTTTATTATTATACTTTCATGAATTCCATTCTTACTATCTCCTTAAATATACTTATATAATTTGTTGCCAAAACATTTCTAACATTGGCTAAGGAAAAGATTTATTCCAGCTCTTTAATTTATTAACAGTAGCTCAGTGGGTTTTCAGCTTGAGAAGCCGGATTCCTAGGAGGTGGCAGGTATTCCAGCTCTTTAATTTATTAATAGTAGCTGAGCCACTTTCAGCCTGGGAATCCAGAATCATAGTACTCATAAGGAGGCTGGTATAATGGTCACCTGCTACGAATCTGGCTTCTCAAGCTGAAAGCACATTCAGCTAGTGTTAATAAATTAAGGAGCCAGAATAAACATTTTCCTTAGCTAACCTTAGAAACGTTTTCGGCAAATAATTACAAAGTAAGACAGGCAAAGCTCTCCATACAGTAGTGCCACTCAGTGCCAACCAGAGTAATCACTGGCTTGTGGCTTTTGTCAGTGAGGAGCTTTGGATCTGAAAGCACTGCATCTAGATCTTCGCATCCAAAGCTCCTCACTGACGAAGGCCACAAGCCAGAAACTAGTCTGGGGATATTGAATGAGTAGGCACTAGATGGGAATTTTATGCACAAGCCTTCTGGCATCCATTGATTACTCTGGTTGGCACTGAGTGGCACTACTGTATGGAGAGTTTTGCCTGTGTTAATGACAGAAATGTGCTAGCACAAGAAATAGTGATCATGTGATGTTTAGTGGTTAAACAAGGTAAGAAAAAGAATAATAACTTTGCATATATATATATAAATTATTAATTTTTCTTACTCACGTGAGACAACAAATGCCATATATGCTTTGAGTTTCTCAAATGCATAATTCACTACTGGTACCAAAATCTATCATTTTCTTCCAAACCCATAGTACAATGTATGGCATCTTTAAAATTCAAAGTTGAAAACAATAAACTATTATCTTTTTAAAATATTTTAATTATTGTATAGAAAACTGACAGAGAATTGTTACAGTGTGTTTTTAAAAAGATTTTTGTTTATTTATTTCAAATACGAAACATATACAAATATTTTATAATCTATACATGTATTTTCTATGGCAAAAATCTTTCAACAGGAGCTGAATATCTCGCTAATCATAATCATCTTTATAACAATATCCAAAATTAAAGATATTCTGTGTAAAAATAATCTCAGTACTTGGTTGTTAATAAAAAAATGTTTTACTTTTAAAATGAGAATAGTATTTTTTAAACCTTAAAGGAATTTTTGATAAGATTAATAGATATTTTTAAAATTTAAGAATTATGGGTATTTTCCCCCTAAAAACTGTAGCTCAGACCCATATCGTACATAGCAGTGCTTATGATTTTGTGTCTTTTGTTTGCCAAGAATCAGTTTAAAAGTTAAAAAATACATAAATGCCTTCAGTCAAAGATCAACTCTATCCATTTTTGCTTCATATTTTACACATGTACCTTTATGTAATTTATTCTGTCTAAATCAAATCTTGTAACTTAATTTTCACCAATTTCCCAATTTTTGATCTAGTTGAAATATTGCATATATACATATTCCTGATGACAAATGTTTTTAGAGTTTGCAAATAATTTTAGCAAAAAATAAAAAAAATTAAAAATTTTGGAAGTTGCATAAAAATTGTTTGAGATCACAAATTTTTTTAAAAACACTTGCTTAAGTTTTGGAAAATGACCGGTTTTTGTTTGAAAGAATTTAATTTTTAAAATAGATAAAAATCGCATGAAAATAAATTGTTTGCATATATCATTATTATTTTTTTTATTATAAATATACAATTTTTTTCAAAAATTTTATTTCATATCATATGTGCTTAATACTAAAATATTAGAAAATATAAATTTGCAAATTAAGTAAAACTACAACTGTTTCATTATGAATATCTTTACATTTTCATACTTATAATTTAGGCCTGGTAAAAACAAAGAATGGGTTATGTCAAATTTTTATCCCAATAACGGCCATAAGTGTAAAAAAGACTGCACACCACTGATTTATAGTACTTCAATTTAGCACTATTAAATTGTAACTAAGCCTTTTTCCTTGCTTATTTCTGGAATTATATGAAACTACAAAATATAAAAAATTAAAAAAATGCTTTTTTTTTCATATGTCAAATGCGTTGACTGGGAAGCAACCCTGGCCAGCTGCTTGGAAGGCAGCTATGCTAACTACTAGGCCACCAACTTTTATACTTAAAAAAAAAAAAACATTTCTTCAAATTTCACAAATAAAAGCATGGGTGACCTTATTTAGAAATCCAGAAGTTTCAGACAATGGACATTTTTTTAAAATCAATGCTAGTCTTTACATAAAAATATTTTATTTATCTGATAAATAGATTGGGTAGATAAAAGAACGTGGATGTTAGTTGCAACTTTTAAGTTTCTGAAGGCGATCACATCATACTTTTATTTGTAAAAACTATAGAAAAAATATTTTTCATTTTTAAGTACATTTATGTGAATAAAAGCATTAATTTTTTTTTAAAGATATAAACTGCAAATTTACTTTTGAGAGCATTATAAAATCGGAAAAGTGAAAATTCAAACAAAACTGAAAAAATACTGTTTATGCAGTACGGAGACTGTTTATTTTGTCTGTCCTCACTTATTAGCAATAAAAATTTTACTAAGTTAGTTAGATACGAAAAGACATTTAAAAAATTTATCTTCAACCTTCTTTATTTATATCAGTCCAAATTGTGATAAGAAAAATAAATGAAAAGTAATCATATACATAATTTTATCAGAATATTCATTCATTAGAATACCAATCGCCAATTCGCTAGATATTTTCTCGGCCAAAGAAACAAAGACATTTTAAAGACTTGTAACAATTTGATCTACTTTATTTTCACAATGATGAATTTTTCCTATCGTCACGAATTTTAACGCATTGTTTCTTAAATATCGTAATAAATAATATTTATGTAGTGTAATTTTCACTACATCAGAAACATTATTCATTAAATGGATAATAATGTTATCTTTCCTATTGCATTGCCAAATCCATATAATATTAATGTCATCTATGTTCTTTATTACTGTTCAATGCGTTTTAGGTCGTAAAAAAAGCATTGTAAAAATAATAAAGAATATAGTTGATATTAATATTAAGTAGATAATATTTAGTTTAATGAATGACTAGTAAAAATATTATTTTCGCAAATCTTGTTTTAATTTAATATATATGTAATGTCATTAACTTAAGTTCTCTATATAAAATTTCAAAGATCTTTTAAAAGAGGATAGAAGTTAAAAATTAACATTGGTAATATTATTAGATATTTATGTTTTTAATTATATATAAATTATAAATTCATTTAAACGCACATTGATTACGTAAGTAAAATTTACAACCTTTGTAAATATTACTTATATGAAAATCAGGGTGGCCTTTGATCATTCCATCATCAGATTTTCAATTGGATGGACGATTGAAGAGTTGGAGTGTGGGGTAGATTGAAGCCTGTCCATTAAAGTATGAGGATTGGCTATCTTTATATATATCTGAGCACTTATAGCATATATGTGTAGAGATGATAATCTGGACCAATTGATGATTGCTGGTTTAGCATGAAATAGGTATATTGGTGATTATTTATCTTTTCAACATATATGTGTTCGGGTGTATCAGTGTTATGAGATAGTGTGGAGAGTGGTGGGTCATGTGAAAGTCTGTGCTCATATATTCTATATATTATATGAAAATTTTAAATTATAATAATTGTAGACCATAACAATATGTTATATTAATTGAACATTGTGCAGGTACTTTCGATTATAACTAAGACAAAAAAAAAGGCAGACGTCACGTGATTTCCCGAGAACTGCATATATCGACATTATATATATGGAGAGACAATTAAGCTCCAGGTTTGTGAAGAGTGCCTGGTTTTCAAATATTTATATATCAAGAGAGAGTATAAGATCATCTGAGAAAATCAATACATTTTTCCAAGTCACTTTATATTCTACATTTTGTACTCTGGATTTTATCATTTCTACCATCTTCAATAATATCAATAGTATTTTTTTAAATGTAATTATAGGGGATTTGAGTCTAGATTTTCAATCTCCCTTCAGTAATCTATCTCATACAACCGATACACATGACTCCACACAAGTGAAAAAGATGCCATCCTGAACAAGCACTCATCATAATCAGTACTTGGTTTATATTAAAATAACAAATCTTCAAACTTTAATAGGCAGATTTCAATCCACTCCACTCTCCAACTCTTCAGCCATCCATTCCATTGAAAATCTAATGATGATGATAAAGGGTTAATGATTATTTAAAAGTCAACATAAGCATGACAATATTATTGACATCTTTGGGGATTTGGATGTTCCATCATCAGATTTTCAATGATATGAATGACTGAAAAGTTGGAGAATGGAGTAGAATTGAAGCCTGTCCATTAAAGTTTGAAGATTTGCAATATTAATATAAACCGAGCACTGATTATATATATATATGGGAGATATTGATCTGAACCAACTGATGAGTGCTAGCTAATTCAGCATGAAATATATATATATATTGGAGATCATTTATCTTTTTCACATGTGTGGGGTCATGTATATCGGTTGAATGAGATACATTGGATAGCTGAAGAGAGCTGGAAAGACTGGATTCAAATCTTCTATAATTGCATCTAAATTCCAAGCATATAAAGTATACCTGTATTTAATTTTTTTCTTTCTAATGTTTTCTTTTAATTTTTTCTTTTCTGTAATAACTTCTATCGCTAAAATGAAATCTTCTTTTCATTGGTCGTATAATTATGTCTTTTTTTTTTTTTTTAAATATGTCAAAGCGTTGACCGGGAAGCGAACCCGGGCCAGTTGCTTAAAAGGCAGCAATGCTAATCGCTAGGCCACCAATGCTAGTCTTTTTCATTTTTTCTCCGGTTTTACAATATTTTACCTTTATTTTTCAATTTATTTTTATATTCCTATTCTCATGCACTTTTTATTTTTTACTAATTTTCCAATTTTTTTTTAAAAAAGGCAAAACCGATTCTGGGACCTGCCGATCCCAAATCGGACGCCGCGCAGAGTTCCAATTATTTAATATATATTTACCACACAAACGATCCACGAATCATTTAAAAAAAAAATTAATGTAGTTTAAAGAATAAAGTTTTAATATATATATATATAACAGTACAATACATTTATTCTATACATAAATGCTAATTTAATTATCGGAAAATTTATATAAATAAAATTTTGAATTGTAACAAGGATCAGAGTCGTAAAAATTTAATCAAAATTTTAACATTGAATTATCTATTATTTATTATATCAGAACATCAATTTTTTTTGTTTAAAAAAAATCTTTTATTCATTAAGTACATGAAAATAGAAAGCAATTTTATTCTAATTAGCATATTCACTAAAGTGCATTATCAATCCAATATTGAATTCTGACCTTCAATGAATAAATAAATTTTGATTATCATTTAAGGTTTTCTTTGTTAAGAATGTTATTTCAATTTAAAGAAATTTTCAATATCTTCTACAGAGACACTATATTATGAATGTTTTACAAATTGATATTAATTTAACAAATCAATTTCAATTCTTATCTTTTTGAAATGGTTATGCTCTTATATTTCTTTTGTAATTGCTTTGGACATTTTTTTTAAAAAAAATAAAAAATACATAACACTTAATTGGATGCAAAAATATTCTGTTAGTCTGAATAAACTTCAAAAATTGACAATTAAAAAATTTATAATTAAAAAAATATTCAATGGATAAATAATACATCTATTTATCTCTCTATAAAACAGGCAAAACTCTCCACATGGTAGTGTCACTCAGTGCCAACCAGAGTAATCAATGGATGCCAGAAGGTTTGT
This sequence comes from Epiperipatus broadwayi, assembly GCA_028023455.1. Lineage (NCBI taxonomy): Eukaryota > Metazoa > Onychophora > Udeonychophora > Euonychophora > Peripatidae > Epiperipatus > Epiperipatus broadwayi. Next base: position 2,234,559 of record JAQFVV010012536.1, on the reverse strand, counting down.
GCATAAAATCCCTATCTAGTGCCTACTCATCCAATATCACCAGACTAGTTTCTGGCTTGTGGTCTTAGTCAGGGAGAAAGTTTAGATCTGAGAGCACTGCACCTAAATCTTAGGATCTAATGCAACCCTCCAGCAACCACCTTTTATTTCTACTTAGCTACAAAACTATGAGAATAAAATTGAAAACACAATAATATTTTCAATCTAAGCTCAATAGCTTATATAGTCATATGGGTCTGAACACAGTTCAGTACCCATACATTTTGGTGTCTTTGGCTCTTTTAACAACCATAGCCACCACTATCCTATTAGGCAGGATTGGTGTTAAACCTCTAAACATCACATGATCACTATTTCTTATGCTAGCACATTACTGTTATATAACAGTAATGTGCTAGCATAAGAAATAGTGATCATGTGATGTTTAATGGTTTAACTCTCTCTCTCTCTATATATATATATATATTGCTAGAAGAGATAACAATTGGACACTTGAAATCTTAGACTGGGTTCCAAAAGAGTTTAAAAGACCTAAAAAGAGACCACATGTAAGATGAATGGATGAAATACAGAAATGTGCTGGGATGATATGGAGAAGAGAGGTTAAAAATCAAAGAATGTGGATTAAATCTGAAGAGACCTTCATCCTGCAGTTGATCTATAATGGTTGAAATTGATTATATATATACACACCATAAGTATGAAAGTTGATGTAATTAATTTTAAAAAAACTATATAAATATTATTACAATACCCTAAAAACTTGATCTGAGTTATACCCCTATGAACAGGTATTTTTAAACCAAATATATATATTCTAACTTAAGAGCACTGAGTTAAGTTTCGGGGACTTCTCACCAGAATCATAGTACAAAATTAATTAACTAACAATACCAGGAGCAGGCTGAATATATAGTTTATAAAATATGAAAATTATTGCAATGAGAAATGTGAAAAGTCAGATGTACCACGTTTTTGACAAAGGAACAGAAGATTCCTTCCTGTTGATTGAATTTGAGTCTCTTGCAATAACTTATGCCTCATGAACTTTCTCTTACAATCATCCCTCTTTGTGCAGATAGTCTTACTAATAGAAGAGGAAAACATTTGTCTTGTAGTAACCTCATGCTCCAGAAAAATTGACTTATATTGCCATCTTGTTTTGTCTTTTTGTAAAGATAGGAATGTTGGGTGATCTTCATAGATCTATTAGCTCAAGACTCTCCATAGTGTGTCATTCTACACACTGAAGATGGGCATAAATTATATAAATTATTTGAAGAGCATGTTCGAATGGAGTTCTGTCTAGTATTTTTCAAAAGATTGTTAAGACAGGGAAGTGTTCTAAATGCTACTTGAGCATTGTCTGAGCAAATTTTGCGAAGCTTTGTTGATAAGCTAGAAATATGCGGGACACTAATCCATGGCTTGGATGGAATATTGTTGGTAGCAGCTTTGTTAATGTTCATGCTTTTGGAGTATTTTATTAGGATATGAAAAGAGTGCAAAGTTAAATTATTACAATATACACACATTTAGACAAATACAATAATTCTATTTTGGTCTATTTCTATCGATAACCTATCATGACATCCCATAATGTTTGGAAATCACTTATTAATCTTAAACCTTAAGAAAAAATAAAAAAAAATCAGAAAGGCCTCATAGATAAGTATTGACTACTGTTATTATCAGGGTAGGCTAATTGGTTAGTTCATTATTTATAAACCTAAAAATCATAAGTATAATTCCCATGCCATTAATTATCATTGGTCATGCCATCAACATCTGAAGAAGAAATGAAAGTGATATCACTCAAAACATTATGGCATTGAACTGTGTGTTATTAATCTTAACAATAGAATACACCTGGGTCTCATTTTACGTGATAGACAGGTTCCTCAGAAAACACGCGCAAACAAAATCACGCAAAAATAGATGTAACTTACCATAAAAAAGGGGGGATACAGACTGTGATTTTTCAAAACTCGCATAAAAGCAAAGCACCAACGTAAAATTTACTTTAAAATTCACGCGCAAAAAAAAATAAGGAAATAAAATATGACTAATAAAAAATTTCAAATTTGAAAAAAAATTGATACAAGACAAACTTTTTTTAACTATAATATTTAATTTTATTCAAAATAATATATTTTTATGCATAATTTACAGTACAGTAATTTACATTTTTTTATACACGTTTTAATTATTATCACTATTTGCTGATAAACAGTTTCGTTTGCAAACTGGTAAAAAATAGATTCTTCACAAGAGGAAATACAACTAGCGCCAACATCACTCTCATGTTGTGTTAATGGTTTTCTGTTGACAACGTAATTAGTAATTAATCTTTGAGACAATGATTTTATTAATTGTTTATGAACTTAGACTTATGATAATAAAAAGACATTTATTCACCACTGCTGGAAAAAATTTAATTAAAACTAACAACTAAAAATTAAATTCTTATTTTTGTCTTTAATTTTTTAATTTTCAATTCCGTTTAAAAATCAAATTTTGTTTTACATCACCTTAATTTCAAGTCACCATAAGTAATTTTTAAATTGTTAATTACAATTAAAAATCAGATTTTAATTTTTAATTGTCAAATTTAATTGTGCCCACTACTATTACTCACCTTTTAAAAATAAACTTGCGGACACTAAATGATTAATAATTGATTACGTTCTTTTTTAAAAAGCAAAAACAGAATGTGATTTAAAATGCAAAATTAACACACACAATGTTTGAACAAATTTACATTATAATCTTGTAAAATTTAATGGGTGTATACATAAAATGTGGAAATCATGATTTTAATTTCATTATTGCATAAAATCTTACTATTATAAAGCACTGAAAATATTGAAATTACTAAGATGAAAGTCGAATTCCAATAATGTGCTATTACTTTCAATATAACGTAAGTGCACAAAATTTATTATTTAAAGTAATATCGCATTATCAGAGTTCGACTGCCGGTGAAACATGAATCGCGTAACTTCAAAATCGTGTTAAATAAGTCCACATAAAAAGAGACCCAGGTGTATATTTGAAAATTTTTAATAAAGTTTAAATCTTTCTAAAAATATTTAAGAATTACAATTAGATTAAGAAAATAGTCCAAAATATAATTACAAATCATTTTACTATTCATCATCACAAATTTTCAATCAAATAATAGACAAATGTAAGCTCCAATCATAATGCTTGAAACTTTCACTGCTTGATTACTATCACATGCAAAAAATTAACCAATCTATTTCTAGATAAATCTCTCTCATCTGTTTTCTTGAGTATCATCAACAATTCATGTAAATATAGAAATAGTTATTCTTATATTAATAAAATCACATCAGCCAACACAATATTAAAACATCAAAATAATCAATGAAACATTCTTTTATAAATCAGTCAATTTCAACATGGCTAAATATTACCAATCAAAATGCTTAAAACTTTCACTGCTTAATCACCATCACATGCAAAAAATTAACCAATCCATTTCTAGATAAATCTCTCTCATCTGCTTTCTCAAATCGTGTAAATATAGAAATTATTATTCTTATACAAATAATATCAAATCAGCCAGATCAATTAATGAAGCATTCTTTCATAAATTAATCTATTTCAACATAGCTAAATATCATTCAAGATAGAATCATATTAACTAATTTATTAATTATACCTTGAATAAGAAATCAAACTTATAAAAAATAAGTGAATTAAGCAATATATATATAAACAAACTTGGATAATTGCAAAATTTAATCATGATTCCTGAAACATTTGTTATTTGATCATCAAAAAGCTGACCAATTGGTCTATAGTATGCATGCTTTTCAGAAAATTATAAATAAAGTGAAAAAAAAAGTTTTTAAATATCCCAATGTAAGTAAGACTTTTAAAATCATTCATATAAAAAAGAGGACATTAGGCTAGTTAGATGGTGAGGATTTAAGCAGTTTCCATTCTGTTTATAATCACTATCAAAGATTATATAGTTACTCATTTACTGACTAATAGTGATTGATTAGCGAGGATGGCTGAAAACTATTAGCTTGAACGAAACCTAATTAGAATAAAAAGTTTATCTGTCCCTGGATTTGAAATCAGACTGCAAGGCATGTCAGAATTATGCATTCCTATCATACCATATGATTGTTCTTATAACATTAATACATAATATTTTTACAAAATTATATAACATATAATAATTTTTTATCAATTAGATTTGATGTCTTTAATTTAAAAGTATATAATGTTCAGCCTTAGGATATAACAAAAGTTTTTTTTTTCAGATGCCAGTGGTGACCAACCTAAACATTGTTTTATATCATATTTTAAAAAGTGTAAAATTTGAAAATGAAGTATGGATGTCTTTGAGAGATCAATTAGATTTCATAGCTTGTTTCTATTCAGTTATAGAAGTTAATACACAAGTAATTTAGTGCAATGGTGGAAATTCTAGAGCTTAATATTCATGGATCATCTTTATTCCATTACTTTCAGTGATGGAAATTTTTTAGAAACTCCAAAGCAACAAAATCTTTAGATTATTCATTTGTGGTTTGTGAATATGTAGGTAATGTTATTTTAAACAGTGTTTTGAAATCTCTATGGCATGTGTGATTCCAATTGATTATGGGGTTCTTATTCTGAGAAAATGATCTAATATCTGGAATTACTGTATAAAGTAAATCAAAAAACAGCTTTGATTTCATGGCAATACTATTCCTTTTAATTTTAGTTGAAAGGGATTAATGCATTTTTAAAGTTTAGGGAAACATAATCTATGATGCAAATAACTGTTTCTTCAATTGGCCACTCCTCCCTGAAATACTAATATTTAACCAATTAGACATTGCATAATCACTATTTCCTGTGTTTACACAAGCTGTTAAAACAGTTGCCATCTCTCTATATAGTAGTTCCACCCAGTGCAAGCTTTAGTAATCAATGGCTGCAAAAAGGTTTGTGCATAAATTCCCTCTCTAGTGCATTCTTAAATTGTTTGTATTTGAAAAGTTTAAACAAAATTTAACAATTTTTTATACATTTAACATTTAATGATAGATGATGGAAATAGTCCAACATATCACATCTAATATACCATGGATCATTAACCTTCAGAAAAATACAGATAATATAATTTTGGTTACTATAGTTAATTAGTTGATACATTTTTGACCCAGATATGAGATTTTTGACAATTGTAAGAAGAAAATATTAATTGTGAAGGATTTTTTGTTTTATTGCAAGATGTACTTTGAATGATTTATTTCTCTTGCATAATTATCCTGAAAAGATACAAGAGACTCAAAGTTGGAGTCTTGAATTTCAAGCATATCAACTTGTTTTATAAATAATTGTAAATATTTAATTTTCTGTTATATTCGAGAGTAGATGGGCACATTTCTGTATCTGGATGACTTGTTTTCATGAAGATAACTTTAACTGTTAATGATTTAGAATTAAGATCTTCTGATGATGTCTATGGCTGACCTTGATTGAGCTTGGTGGTACCAGGTAAACCGTCTCTGTTGGAATGTAACAAAAAGGAAAAGAGCAATGCATATAATCCTGATAATATAAGGTCTTCTTAATTGAATGATTTATTATGTAATAAATGCAAAGTTTTAACTAAGCTTATAATATAATCAGAACTGACCATTAGAACTATTAAATTAATTAATACTTGATTATAATTATCTAATACAAGCAATAAAAAACTTAAAAAATAACAGAATATCATAAAAAAATTATATGATACTCTGAGGACCTTTTAAACAAGAAATATACCACAAAATCATCATTTACAACCTTTACTCTTTACAATTTATATTGATCCAATTATGAAAAGTATAGAACATAAAATATCTTTTATCATACTTAGGGACACATGTAGTAGCTGTGGATTGTATGGATGACCTTCGTAATAATACATGTCAAAATATGGATAATCTGTAGAATATCATGGATACACCAACAAATAAATGTTACACAACTATAAAACTTATAAATCAATAATCTGGCAATAGATAAAAAAGATACTATTTATAAACCTGTGCAAAAGCTTTCCTAGATATATTCCTAAATAGGTCAAAATCAGGGAATAAACAGTATCTGACTAATATAATATTAATAAATCCAATCATTGATGCCAATAAAGTTTTATCAAATTAACCCAACATATTTTTAATGCAATATTAATGTATAACAATGGGTTATTATGAAAGTGGTGGGTTGTGTGAAAGTCTGTGCTCATATACCCTATATATCACAATAATAAACAACATCAGTTAGATAGCAAAATACTGTATTTAAAAAAATATTCACATTTATTATCTTTTGAAGACATAATTAGATAGGACTTGAACTCATACTTTCAAGCTCTTTCAGCTACTCGCTCCATCTTATATAACTGATATACATGACTACACATATGTAAAAAAGATAAATGATTTTCAAAATACATATTTCATGCTGAACCAACATTCATCAGTTGGTTCAGATCATCACCCCCCCCCACACACATATAATATATATACAATCAGTGCTCAGCTTATATTAAGATAGCAAATCTTTATACTTTAATGGACAGGTTTCAATCTTCTCCACTCACCAACTCTTCAGCCATCCATATTAATGAAAATCTGATGATGAAATGCTCAAAACCCTTGTTGATCCCAATATTGTTATACATTATACTTGTATTCAAAAATTAACCAAAACATGTGAATTTAATTGTACTAAAATTGAAAATTGTGTTTATACATAAAAGCATGTACTTACATTCTATAAATACAAAATAACTATTTTGAAGCATCAAACAAACACCTAAAATGTAGTATAACAAAATCTGCATATTCATTTATCATAGACATCATCATAATCTTCAATGTTCTATGAGATATAGTGTAAAAGTAGATATGCATATCTTTTTAGGAACACCATAATAATTAATTATTTAATTATAGTTTTTAATGACTTACATGATGAATTTAGTTTCACCTTCTTAAACAATGTTAAATATATAATTTTAATCAATGGCAAAAGAAATTTCTGGGAACATTTATCAATATAAACATCAATAAAAAAATTTCAACTACTAGAACATCACATGATCACCATTTCATCTGTTTACATAAGCTGTTAGAACAGTAGCAAACTGTCCATACAGTAGTGCCACCCAGTGCAAGCCATAGTAACTAATGGATGCTAGAAGGTTTATGAATAAAATCCCTATCTAGTGTCTACTCACTGATGAAAGCCACAAGCTAGAAACAAGTCTGGAAATATTAGATAAGCAGAGATTTGTGTACAAACTGTTTAGCATCTATTGATTACTAAGGCATTACTGTATAAATAGTTTGGTACTGTTAAATTTCTTTAGAATATTCAAGTCTTCCAATCATTGGAGATTTATATCCAACCTGTTACATGTTATTCTGTCAGCAAAAAAATATTTTAATGAAAGATTAAGTTTAAATCTGGAATCTGTATATTCAAACAAATCCACCTTTCTTTTTTACTTTTTCAATTCTTATTTTATTAAAATTAAAATTATCTGACAGTTTCAATTGCCCAGAAATCTTCCTCCGAGCTTATCATTATTCAGATTTTCCAAGCGATAGTCAGAAAAGCTGAATAGTAATGAGGAGCTCTGAGGAAGACTGCTGGGCAATCAAAACTGTCACATGGATTAATTTTAATAAAATAAGCATTAAAAAAGTAAAAAGAAAGATGGAATTGTTTGATTTTTTATAACTTTATTAACGCATAAAGAAAGATAAATTGATAATATACTTCGTGAATCTACTATTCACTCTGAAAATAGTGCAGGAACATTTTTCTGCTTGTCTGAAGAATGTAAAAGTTTTCAATTAAGTTCAATATGTTTTCCTCATAGAGGGAGGGAAAAAAATTCAAACTACAAATAATATCAATACCTACCGGAAAAATAATGTCATTAAATTTGACGTGATTTTAGTTTACTTTATATGTCAAATGCGTTGACCAGGAAGCAAACCCAGGCTAGCTGCTTGGAAGGCAGCTATGCTAACTACTAGGCCACCAACACTTGATTTAATTTTTGGTAATAGAAAATGTAAAAGATTCAAGAACTTAAAATAATAATTGGAGCAAAACTTTCATAATTGCTTAAAGTTCCCCCCAAAACAGAAAATTCAATATGGACATTTCAAAAAAGGATAAAGGTTTTCTCAGTCCCTTGAATTTAAAAGAGTTGTTTAAATTTCATAAATTAAAGCAAAATAGAAAAAGTTAAAGTAGTGAATATTTCATATGAGGTTGCCAAAAACTGATGGATCCCAAAATTCCTAAATCCTTAAACACTTGATGAACATATGCATTTACTACTTGTTTATCATACCCCCTCATGAAAATCTGGATATCCGTGCCTTCCTTCCAATACACTATTAATATTTTGTTGCATTATTACTTCCAGACATACATTAAGTCACAGTGGTGCATTTCCTAGTTATGGGGTAGATCCTGAGCAAAAGAAGACAGTTCCTACCATTAAAAATATCTATTCGCAGAGCAAAATTTATAACCAGGAAGTCTTTCTGTCTTGATGCATATATCCAGGAAATAACTCTGATTCTATTTCCAGGAAAATGAAGCAAGCATTTTCCCTATGATATGTGTATATCTTTTAATGAAAACCATTTCTTTATTGATCAATTGGACTTATATAAACTCTAAGATTCATAAACTCCAAAATGATGCCTCTTAGGTTAATCTAATTGTAATTTAATTTCTTCTGTCTTAAACTTTACTAATAAGTTAGGTTTTAAAAATATATTTACTTATAATGGATAAGCTTCTCCATTTTTCCAGGAACATACTTTAAATCACCAAAAATATATTGGGTTCTTCCTCAAAATCAACCTTCACTCCCTTCCCACCAATCAATTTTTGGTCAACCATAGGGGTTTCACCAAGATCTGTCCCCTATGCCAACTCTGTAAAACTGACAATGAAACCTCCAGCACTTCCTACTCAAATGTTCCTTTTTGTTTAGAGTGAGATGTGTTATCCACTCCTGCCTTCCTTCACACAGGAACACCATCTTCAACCTTCAAGAATCCATAGAAACAGGGGTCTTTGCAACTATCAGACTATCAGTTTTCCTCATCTACGCACTCTGGCTGCTCCGATGTGCAATTATTTTTGACCAGAGAGTACACTCAGCGAATCAAAAACTATTGGACCTAACTCACTCTCACAAAACCAGAGATACCAAACTAGCCCCACCTCCACTCCTCACAGACACTTGGGCAATTCTCCACTCCCAATCTCTCAGCCTCTGTCACAGGACTCAATCATTTAAATGTTTGTGACCAGTGTGGTTGCTCGCTCAATGAAGATGGGATCTTGGACTTGCAACCAAAGAATTTTCTTCTTTTTGAACTTGTATTCATTTTTTTGCCAAAACTTATTCTATATGACAATTCATTATCTGTACTATATCTTCTACTCAAAAATGGTTTTTCTAATAAATTAAAAAAATAATAATTTAAAATATTTTCAACATTATTTCTGATCATTATAAGATATAAATTTATATGTAAAATTCAATACCATTCTATAATTTTAGCTTATAGTGGTTTATGATTTAAATATATGATGAAATATATATTGCTAATGATAGTAGATGGACAATTGAAATTTTAAACTGGATTCCAAGAGATTCTAAAAAACCCAAAAAGAGACCACATGTGAAATGGATGGATGAAATAAGAAAGTGTGCAGGGATGATGGGGTGAAGAGAAGCTAAAGATCAGAAAAGATGGATTGAACTTGGAGGACCTTCATGGAGTGATAATGGTTGATGATGATGATAATGATATATTACTAATGTCAACAACACAAATATTATAATTATATGTAATTTTTTAAAATTAAATTTTTTTTAATAATCGTAGTTGTGTTTAGTAAATAATCATAAAGTTCTTAAAGCTTTAACAAGTGAGCTCATTTGAGCCATTGTGAGCCATAGCCAACTTAACACTCCTTAACTCACAGAAATAGGTAGGAAATAATCATTTAGCTTTTTCTCCATTATCAGATAATTTACATATCTATAAGACCAATTTACTCTAACAGCTACTAGATCTGCCTCTTTTTGGCAGTCCTTTGAATGTCTCATCAAATAATTGACCATACTGCTTTTTCTTTGGATGATGGTTTTTAAAATACTTCTACCTTCTTCAATCTGATTTTACACTTACTCACTTTTCATCCAGGCTGTCCATGATATTTTCATCATGTAATGTCAGCAGCACATTTTATAGTCTTGTAATGTATCCTTTTTATATCCAAGTGATGCCCTGTCCATGTCTCTAATTCATATAAGGGCATGTTTTTTAATGTGAAAGAATATATTTTTAGAGGTTAAAAATTTTCATTTGGCTTGGAAAATTTTAATGTTTATGTATCACTATTTATTTATTTACAAAACATGTTAAATAATTATTTAGACTGTGGAGTAGCAAATGTTGGAGGTAGAATAATAAAGTATATAAGATTTGCAGATGATATGTCTTTTATAGCTGAGGATAAAAAGTATCTTCAGAAAATTCTTATATCTTCTCCTTTACTTTTTTTGCATTCCTTCATATATTTATATATATTACTTTTTATAAATCTTCGCATATACACTCTAATGCTAAATTATTTATATAATTGCTTTAATTCCCTAACAGTTTTGACTGTCTTGCAGTCTTCATCAGAACTTTTCTCTAATGAAGACTACAGGACAGTTGAAACTGTTAGGAAATTAAAGGAATTATATAAAAAAATTTACATTAAAGGGTATATGTAGAGATTTATAAAAAGTAATATATGTATTCAGAAAATATTGAGTAAATTGGAGAAAGGAGGTGTGGAGTATAGAATGAAGATTAATGTTGAAAAGACTAAGTGCTTATGAATAGGAAAGAATGCAAAATGTCTGCAAATTGAAATCCATAATAATATAGTTCAACAAGTAAAGGGATTTAGATATTTGGGTAATTGGTTGAGTGAGAATGGAAGAAATGAAGTTAAAGTTAGGAGAACAATAGTATTGGCAAAAGAGGCATTTATTAAGAGAAAGAAAATATTTCTCGACCTTTGAAGACAGAATTAAGAAAAACATTAATTAAAGGCTATGTGTGGAGTGTACTATTGTATGGTTGTAAAACTAAACAATGAGTAATAAAATTAGGAACAGATTTGGAAGCCTTTGAGATATAGTGATGGAAAAGAATGGAAAAAATCAGTGAAATAAATCAAACAACAAATGAAGTTTTGAAAAGAGTAAATAAATAAAAAAAGATTGATTGAGGAAATTAGAAATAGAGAGAGAAACTGCATTGGACATATAATTAAAAGAAAGCCTACTTTAATGAAAGATTTTTTGGAGGGAATGGTGAGTGGAATAGGAATAAAAGATGAAAAAAATTGACATTATTGGATGATATAAGAAACAGGAAGAGTTACATAGAATTTAAGAGCTGGGCAATGAAGAGGATGTGGAAAAATGAATGAATTGATGATGTGACTACTCTCTGGATCCATTCATGGGATAGAATATTATTGGTGATGGTATCCATTACTTCTTCTGTTTGAATTATTAAGCTTCATAAGTGTTTAACAAATATGTGTCCATCTTATTTCACTTTTTTTGAACATTTTATTATCTTTGTTTTTTCCTTTATTAATTTTCACATTGCATTTTTTTCCCCTGTAAATCATTAAATTCATTTAACATCAACTATAAATCAAATTTATTCTCTGCTATTAAAATCATAGCATTCACAAAAACTATAGTATTAAATAGTTTTCCATTTATTTTCAAATCACTCTTTATGTTATATCATACTTTCATAGTTTCTCTGCTAATAATAGCAGTTTGGTTCTTGTATAGATATAACATTTGTTTTCTTTTTTTACAATTTATTGTAGCATTTAATAATGCTCTGAAACATATGCACCAGTCTACATTATCAAATGCTTTTTCTATATCAATAAAGTCATTAATACTTTGCTAATTATTTCTCGTAAATTGAAACTGATCATCTAACAAATTTTCTTTAATCCTATTTTTGATTGACTTATAAATGATTCTAGTTATAATCTTTAAATTAAGTTCAAAGTTTAGTGCTCTTCATATTGTTTGGCACTATTTTTTGATATTGTCATCAATGTATTTTCAAAGTAGAAATAAAACAAACTAACTCCTTCTTTGTAAAACTTGTTTTTTATATGACTATAATCATGAAAAAAAAAATCCAACGTTTCGACTATTTTATATAGTCTTTTTCAAGGCACACTTATCTCACTCCCCTTTCCTATTACCAACAATAAGGCACACTTACCTCACTCCCCTTTCCTATTACCAACAATCACTGATTGTTGGTAATAGGAAAGGGGAATGAGATAAGTGTGCATTGAAAAAGACTATATAAAATAGTCGAAACGTTGGACTTTTTTTTTCATGATTATAGTCATATAAAAAACAAGTTTTAAAAAGGAGTTAGTTTGTTTTATTTCTACATTGGATATTTATGAACTATTTTGAAAAGAAGAACTGTGTGCTTGATATATTAAATTATTTTATTTTCAAAGTCTTAAAGTACATCTCTAATCACATACATCTCATTTTGCAATTTAGAAAAAATTGGTTTTGCAAGGATTTTAATATATCATCTAGAATTCCAACTATTCCTACTACATTCCTTGACTTTCCAAGTTCATATTTCAAAATTGATGATCCCAGTTGATTAAAATCCCTTTGAAATTCTTCCTTACTCACTAACGTATACATTTCATTTCCTTCATACAATTCTTTTCTATATTTGTGCCATGTTTCTTCAATTTTATTTTAATAAACCTAATACTTCAATTTCTTGTTTTTAATTGTACTCACTGCATTCTTTATTGCCTTCTAATATCATTATATGTTTAATGAATGTATCCTCTTTTGCAATATTCATATGTCTTTCAATAAGGATCCTCTACTCATCATAAATTTTTAACATATCTATTAATGTGATTCCTAGTTTTTTATACCCCTCTTCTTTTTTTCCTCTGGAAGTAAAAGTGGACCATTCCTGGAAGTGCTGCAATACCAGGTCAACCCATGATGGAGGTGGAGCAAGCCCCTAACTCTCCACCTAATTCCAAAAATAAGTTTAATATTCTGGCCCCCATTAAGAAGTGTATAAGATATTAAGCTGATAAGAACAGATACTGCACTTTGATCTTAGCCAAAAGGCTGAGAAGCGATACTACTTCTCTTATTGTTTAGGCATTTTGCACTATGTAAACACTACAGAAAGATAAACAAAAGAAAAAAATCTCAGATCCAGATAAAATGTTTCTCAAAACATCAGAGAAAGTACAAAAAGCTTTCATTTTGTGAAGGGGATATCTCTACATTATCAGGAGTCAAGACACATATTGTAATTCCTAAGCATATGGCAAAAATATAACAGTTATGAGCTTACAACACTGGAATTCCAATTCTACCTTTGTTAAGAACAAATGATCGAACCTTTTTTTATTGAACAATGTTGATATATAGTTTTACCAGAACTTATAATAATTCAATAAAGGCATACGCTTGCTGAATATTTTTGGCTTATAACAGGTCAAATTAAGTTCTATCAATATTATTAGTTTTATTATGTTTTACTTTGATAAAGATTGTCAAAAAACTCATTATTATTTCTTTTATGGTTCTATGAATTTTAAATTTAAAAATACGATGTATAATAAAATATAAAAAAAATAAATTTTTAAGTTATACTTTTATGTGTATTACCAAAATCACACTTTTATTTATGTTTGCCGTAATATCATATAAATACAATTTATCCAAACTTCAAACACGTTTTAGCAAAACTTTATTTGTACATACACCTACATTTCGACTGACCTGCAGTCTTCTTCAGAGCTATGATATAATGAACAAAATAAAAAAACATAACTATATAATAACACCATAAAAAATTTTAAACAATAAAAAATTAAAAATAACATAAAATATATATATTAAAAAAACTGAAATAAATAATCAAACCCAAATAAAACAATTAATATAAAATAATATAAAATGTACTACATAAATAAAAAATAAATATAAATTATACATGTGTATTCTTAACTTTATACATATATACATTCAAGGCAACTATTAATCTAAATATTATCAATTTTATTATTATTAACAATCTACTAATTATCTGTATTCTTCATAAACTTAAACTTTATGATTAGTAACTAAAATTCTTTTAATTTTAAATCATAATATTTATTATTTTCTTACTCATTCTTCTTTTAAAATTAATATTTTATATTTATTATTATTGAATATTTAAAACCTATAAACTTTATAATCTTTACACTTACTAAGGTTATTTTGATCTTCTAAATAAAAAAAATGAAAAATCGTTTTTTTTTTCAAAAAAAAAATCTTATACCCTAGCTCCCTCTATTACATATTATTTAAACTAAATATATATCCCCTACAACTCTTTCTTTATATATATTTTTTTATTTTACACTTTAACTTTTATTATTATTATATAATACTCATAAATTTATATTATACTTCTTTATATGTTTTTATATATTCCCTACAACTTTATTTACATATATATTTTTTTATATGCTTTAACTTTTATCATTATTTTTATATAATTCTTATAAATTTTTATTATACTGTTTTATATGTAAATATTATGCTAAGTGTATTAATTTATTTATTTATTATTTTTTTATCATTTAATATCTATAAATATACCCAAATTTATACTCCTATTTAACCTAACCATTTTTTATCATCCCCAACTTGTTTATAAACAAGTATCTCTTTACATATTTACCTCTATATATCTTATTTAATAACTATAACTATACCAATCTCATCCTAATTCCAGAATCTCTATTAAATTCTGGTTTTATCTTTCTTATTAATATAGCTTCTTTTATTTTCCTTTCTTTAATACTTTTCATATATAACTTCATTTTTCTTGAACTTTGTGTAAATTTGTGTCCTGTTTCTTTTGTATGTATATATATATATATATATATATATTGGTGATTTATTATCTGCCATGTGTTGTTTTAATCTTCTTTTTATAGAATTTTTTGTTTCTCACACATATTTGTTATCAATCCCACTATCTAGACATTGTTTGCATTTTATCACATATACTCCATTAATTATTTCTTTATTATCTTTATTATATCCTATGTATTTGTTATCTATCAAATTTAATAGGTTGTCTCTTTTTTTATTAACTATTTTTGTATTAATTATTCTTTTATATCTTTTATTAATCTTCTTTATAATTTTGTTAAACTTATTCACTATGATATTATTATTTGTTTTTATTCCTATATATCTATTTTCACCTTTCTTTTTTCCTTCACTCTTTTCATTTTTATTTATCTTATACTCTATTTTTCCAATACTTCTTTTAATTATATATACAGGGAAACCATTCATTTTTAATTCATTGATTATTAAATCTTTTTGTATATTATAATCTTCTTTCCTTGAACAATACATTGCAGCTCTGTATATTCTTGAATATATACAACTAATTTTATATTTCCTATCAATGTTGGAAAACCAATTTGTTATTTTGTTACCAATATTATTCTTTTTATAAACACTTGTCTCAATACACCATTTTTTATCTATCAATTTCTTTTGAAACATTATATCCAGATATGCAATTTTATTATTCTCTTCCTTCTCAACTGTAAATTTTATATTCTCCTCTATTTTATTAATATCATTAATAAACCAGCTTATTTGTCTTTGGCTTTTATTAAAAATCATTAAATAATCGTCTACATATCTGTTAAAAAACAAAGGAGCATTTTTACTTTCTCCTTTGTTTTTTAACAGATATGTAGACGATTATTTAATGATTTCTAATAAAAGTCAAAGACAAATAAGCTGGTTTATTAATGATATTAATAAAATAGAGGAGAATATAAAATTTACAGTTGAGAAGGAAGAGAATAATAAAATTGCATATCTGGATATAATATTTCAAAAGAAATTGATAGATAAAAAATGGTGTATTGAGACAAGTGTTTATAAAAAAAATAATATTGGTAACAAAATAACAAATTGGTTTTCCAACATTGATAGGCAATATAAAATTGGTTGTATATATTCAAGAATATACAGAGCTGCAATGTATTGTTCAAGGAAAGAAGATTATAATATACAAAAAGATTTAATAATCAATGTATTAAAAATGAATGGTTTCCCTGTATATATAATTAAAAGAAGTATTGGAAAAATAGAGTATAAGATAAATAAAAATGAAAAGAGTGAAGAAAAAAAGAAAGGTGAAAATAGATATATAGGAATAAAAACAAATAATAATATCATAGTGAAAAAGTTTAACAAAATTATAAAGAAGATTAATAAAAGATATAAAAGAATAATTAATACAAAAATAGTTAATAAAAAAAGAGAAAACCTATTAAAATTGATAGATAACAAATACATAGGATATAATAAATATAATAAAGAAATAATTAATGGAGTATATGTGATAAAATGCAAACAATGTCTAGATAGTGGGATTGATAACAAATATGTGTGAGAAACAAAAAATTCTATAAAAACAAGATTAAAACATCACATGGCAGATAATAAATCGCCAATATATATATATATACATACAAAAGAAACAGGACACAAATTTACACAAAGTTCAATAAAAGTGAAGTTATATACGAAAAGTATTAAAGAAAGGAAAATAAAAGAAGCTATATTAATAAGAAAGATAAAACCAGAATTTAATAGAGATTCTAGAATTAGGATGAGATTGATATAGTTATAGTTATTAAGTAAGATATATAGAGGTAAATATGTAAAGAGATACTTGTTTATAAACAAGTTGGGGATGATAAAAAATGGTTAGGTTAAATAGGAGTATAAATTTGGGTATATTTATAGATATTAAATAATAAAAAAATAAATAAATAAATTAATAAACTTAGCATAATATTTACATATAAAATAGTATAATAAAAATTTATAAGAATTATATAAAAATAATGATAAAAGTTAAAATATATAAAATAAAATATAAAAAAATATATATGTAAATAAAGTTGTAGGGAATATATAAAAACATATAAAGAAGTATAATATAAATTTATGAGTATTATATAATAATAATAAAAGTTAAAGTGTAAAATAAAAAAATATATAAATAAAGAGTTGTAGGGGATATATATTTAGTTTAAATAATATGTAATAGAGGGAGCTAGGGTATAAGATATTTTTTTTGAAAAAAAAAACGATTTTTCATTTTTTTTTATTTAGAAGATCAAAATAATCTTAGTAAGTATAAAGATTATAAAGTTTATAGGTTTTAAATATTCAATAATAATAAATATAAAATATTAATTTTAAAAGAAGAATGAGTAAGAAAATAATAAATATTATGATTTAAAATTAAAAGAATTTTAGTTACTAATCATAAAGTTTAAGTTTATGAAGAATACAGATAATTAGTAGATTGTTAATAATAATAAAATAGATAATATTTAGATTAATAGTTGTCCTTGAATGTATATATGTATAAAGTTAAGAATACACATGTATAATTTATATTTATTTTTTATTTATGTAGTACATTTTATATTATTTTATATTAATTGTTTTATTTGGGTTTGATTATTTATTTCAGTTTTTTTAATATATATATATTTTATGTTGTTTTTAATTTTTTATTGTTTAAAATTTTTTATGGTGTTATTATATAGTTATGTTTTTTTATTTTGTTCATTATATCATAGTTCTGAAGAAGATTGCAGCTCAGTCGAAATGTAGGTGTATGTACAAATAAAGTTTTGCTAAAACGTGTTTGAAGTTTGGATAAATTGTATTTATACTTTTATGTGCATATCACATGATCACCATTTTGTATGCATGCTCATAACTTATTAAAACAGGTAAAAACTGTCCATACAGTAGTGCCACTCAGTACAAGCCATAGTAATCAATGGATGCCAGAAGGCTTGTGCATCTAAAAAGTACAAAATAAAATAATTATCTCTCAGTTACTCTTGGAAAGTACCAGTGATCAACTTGTTATAAAACAATTGGAAATTGTAGGAATATTGTCATTTCATAAAAGCATTTGAGGCTCAAATAAATCATAAAAAATGAAACAGGTCTCAAATGCTTTTATAAAATGACAATATTCCTGCAATTTCCAATTGTTTTATAACAAGTCTAGATTCTTAAGATCACTGGTATTTTCCAAGAGTGGCAAATTAACTGAGAGGGGATTATTTTGTTACTTGGTACTTTTTAGTCAGCTATTTACGTAAAAACATTATTTAATTTTTTGTTACATCTTATTTTTTTACTTTTTAGTTATATTTACATATTATTTTAAAAATGATTAAAACTACAAAAAAATCTGCCACTACCTGGAAAACCTGCCAGGAGGGTACCTGGTCAAAGTCTCTGCCATTCTTGCTCTGGTCGGCTGCTGTACCCTTGATAGGTTGGTTTTGGGCAGTGCAGATCTGTGCTTGTTACTTGTTAGTTTTTCCCTAGTTGGCTTTCCAATTTTGAGCAGGTAGACCAAATGTGGTCCCTGCACATTTGGACTGTTAATTGGGAGAAAGAGATACCTATAATGGTCTTGACATGGCTCGGCTGTGGGTCAAGAGTTTATTATCCATGTATATATGCACATTAATCAAAATTATCATAACCCTTTTATGGATATAATTGTTATCGAGCATATGCACTTTATATAAACCTGGTCAATAATTGTTTTACCATGTAACATTGAACACATTATAATCCTCAATGGGTAAGTGTACCTGGAAATTTTTGTAATCTTTTAACTAATAAAGGTTACTTTTGAAAAAATCTGTCAAAAATTATAATTTAATAAGACATGAAAATAAAATGCCCTCTAACAAAAAATTTTAAATTTACATATTATGTGATTGACCACTACATAAAAATATGTATGTACTGGATTTTTAATTATTTTAATTAATTAAGTAAATCAATATAAACAAAATTTTATTCCACATATGTCATGTTTCCATCAGATATATATATATATTAATTAATTAAACAATGAAATCAATATTAAAATTTTATTCAACAAATGTAATATTTCCATTGGTTTAATTATTAAAGAGTTTCCTTGGAAAGGGTAAGGCTGTGAGTTTGAGTTCTAATGAAAAATGAATTTTTTTTTATTGTTAATTCAAAAATGTTGAGATACCGATAGAAATGCGGACAGGGCAAATTAATATAAAAGCAATTAAAATTGGTAATATCATTAACTGAGATAGTAGTAGTGATTAAGAGATGAATCTATATCCTACATGGCAGTATCTTACAAAGTTTTGTTTATTATTTACACTCTCTCTTTACCTTTCTTTAGCATTATCAAGAGAATTTAAATGTATTTCAGTCATTTCTAGATCTTGTGTGTGTGTGTGTATATATATATATATATATATTGTGCCCTTTTCTATAGGTCAGTAATAGTTTATAACAGTCAATTACTAAAAATTTTAAATTTAGAATATGTCCTTTTAATATGGTAATTGTATTACGTCAATTATATCTTTAAAGTACAATTTGAAGCTAAAGAGAATACATAGTATATAAAATTATTTAAAAATAGTTATGTAAAGCTTAAAATATTGTTTCATATGGTTGTAAAAGCTGGCCATATTAAATAACACAACTATAAATATTAAAAGTATATTTAATAAATTCGATTTTAATAGTTTAAAACTGATAATTTAATAAATGCTATGTTTAAATTTATAATCATATTTAATAGTCAAAATTAATATAGTATATTTTAAAAATAAACTTTATGATGGTGAAAATTGTATTTAATTCTATATTTTCTAAATTGTTCTTCCAAATTTTATAATTATTTTATATAATATAATAAGTGTATCAATTATATAAATCTAGGCAGAGAAATAGATTAAAAATCGTCTGTCAAAGTTATTAATCATGTGACTTTTAATGTATACTTTCACACACACGCTTGTTAGAATTTAATAACAAAGTTTAAAATATTTTAAAAGTGATATTATAGAGTTGGATAGAATGATTATTTATCATAGAAGTAAATATTATTAAATATTACGTAGTTAACTTTCCTATAACATGCTTAAATGATGTAATAAAGACGAATACATTCATAATATAAAAATTAAATATTTTATTTAAATAAAAATAGATAAATTGAATATTAAGAAATGGAATACGTTATTAAATGTTATTTTAAAAGTTATTTTAAAAGATTAAATAATTTTAATAAAATAATAATTGATTTAAAAGTAATATTTTAAATAATATTTTTTAAATTTTATTACATCATAATTTCTAATTTTGAAATTCAATTCTACTATAAACTAAAAATATGTAAATTTGTTCTCAAGCTAAAGTAAGAATTAACCAATAGGAATAGGTATTCTTACAGACTATAAATATGATTTGCATGGGGTTATCGGGGGAGATTAATAATGTATTGAAACCAGAGAATGGTAAATTATAGCTATCAAAGAGATAGTACTTTAAAATTATTATTTTAGTCAATTTTAGCGCTCTCTCATAATTTATTTGCAAAAATAAATTAATATTTTAAAAGTAACTTGCAAAAAAGAGAGTGTAAACTAAAAAATATTTTAATAATTTCGTTTAACATGCTTTGTTAAATTTTTTAAAGTTCCTTTATCAGTAGTATTTTATCTAAAAATTTAACCTAAACTTCGCAATAAAAAATGGATATACTGTGGAATAAAATGGATAGAAATTGTAATACTGTAAAAATGTTTGGAATATTTATTGATACAGCTTTATTAATATTTCACCGAAGAACTGTTTTGGTACATAAAAAACCACAGCTCGGACATTATACGGAGTCTAAAAATGTATTGAAACGTATTATTTATAAGCTTATCCAAGATTTATTTTTTAAATAGTAATAAGACAATTATATTTCATGAATTATTTTATAGAATATTATATTCAAAGGAGTAAAATGTTATATACTTTCTGAAGGTAACATTTAAAAAAAAAATATTTTCAAGAATTTAAGAAAGAACCCAGGAGAATATGTTATAGAAGTATTTTTGATATTAAAACATCCAGTCTTAGAATTGTTTAAAAATGTATTTAGAAAAGATTTGTTTAAAAGTACTTGAAGTTTTTTTTTTTTTTTTTTAAAAGAGATTTATAAAAAATACCAAACGAAAGTTTAAATGTATCAAGAAGGAAACATATATATAAAAAAGTGAACACATAGTTGAATAAAAGATGGATCCATGGAAATACAAATAGTACTTAAAAGTTTATCGAATATTTTTAAAGTTAAATTAGATGGATTGATGCATCGGATACGCAGAGAATATGGGTAGAGAAGATTAAGAAGCTTCACGGGATTAATTAATATTATGATTTAATAATTATCATCCTAAATACTAAAACCAAGGATTATTTTCTATAAATTTTACTAAATGGATTAATAATTATTTTTATTTTAAATTTTAACGTGCTTGGAGGAGAACATTTTTAAAAACTCTAGAGAAAATAATAAACATTTTGGACTTATCAGGAACTATCGTCAAGAAAATATGTAATTATAGTTTTGATTCCTTTTATTTTGTTAACCTAGTTTAAATCTAAATTTTTATATAAGATTAGGAAAAACATAAAAACATTAATTTATTAATATTAAAATTTTATAATATAACAATCTAATAATTTAGCTAAAAATATTTTAATATAAAGTGTATGGGTGTGAATTTTTTTTTATATCTGCAATGCTCAAGTGGATAAAGGAAGCCTACTGAACACGATGACTAGATAAAGGTTATTGGTAATAATAATAACTATTGATAATTTATAATGTATATATTTTTTTGTTTTCTTTAGATCATCCATAAATTGGAAGAATGAAGTGTAAAAGTTTTTTTACTTATATGTACCGCATTTCATACAACATTTTAAAAAACATTATGAGATAGGATTGATTTGAAAATATGCATACGACAATTTTTTTTTTTTATTAGTGATATAATCCAACATAACAAATAATTATGTGATTCTTTTAAAATTTTCATGTTATGGGATATTCAAATATTGTCTAAGTAGATTGTATATGATTAGACATATAGAATAATGAAGTAAGCAGACTTTTCTTATGGAACAGTGAAATTGTTTTAACTATTAATGAATTTTATTTATTGTTTTGTAAATGCAGATAGTTATTTATCGATGTAAGATGTGGAAAATCTTGAGAAATAATGTTGAGATAGTGGCTTGGAAGTACTTAGTGAACAGGAAACCAAGATGATGTTTTAAGAAATAGGATGTTATAAGGAATGGAAATAATATTTAGTCTTTATGTGAATATCAGCATAGTTAACAAAGCCCTATGACTGATACACATTTTATTTGGACAGTGTTTATATTTCTTTAAATATTTGATGTTCTAATAAAGCTGAAGAAATAGCTTTAACATCGTCCCTGTACTAGAGGATATTAGGCAGGTAAATGTCATACCTCTTCGCACTGTGCCATGATTTTGAGATATGTTAAGAGTAATACTCTAGCTTTCTTCCTTAATCCTATGCATCTGTTTTTGCTATCTTTATTTCATGTAACTGCATCGTTCAGTAAGATATGTTTAAGAGAAATGATAAATAATTTAGAACTTAGGTTATGCTATCGTTTTGTATAAGATTGGTTTATTTGCTTAGAAGGAATAGGACGTTATAACTTAAAATTGAAGATCCAAAGTATCCTAAGGAAAGAAAAGAATCATAGAATATATTTTGAATTTTATTTCGGAAATGAAATATAAACTTTTTAAAATAAAGTATCTAAACAAAGATATTTTCTTTAAAGTGATAATAATTTTAAATGCTTTAGTATTATTTTTTTTAAGAGAAAAATAAGTATTGCATATTTTTAAATACAATAGTACAAAGTAAATTATGTAAACAATATGCATAGTATATTTTTTGTTTATTGATTAACAGAAATATATTGATGATTACACTTATATCATACTAAAGTAAGGCTTAAAGAAGAATATATTATGATTAGTAAACATTGTGTGATAAATACTAAAATCTAGTACTGAATTTTGGATAATATTTTGTGTAACATCTTTGACTTTGCAAGATGAAATTTTTTTTTAATATTTTGAGAAATCCATACTCATTATAAAATTTTGTTTTCTATAGAATGTTTTCTAAGTATGAATTTTTAAAATAAGATAGTTTAATAATATTAAGGATAAAATGCTGTTGCTAATAAAGTAGATAAATATATTTGTAATAAGTTAACCATAATGAGAAACCAAATAGTAACATTTTTTTAAAATTTTGTCCTAAATCTAAATAAAGATATAATTGAAATATAAATTATTTTTTTTATAACCCGGTAGATCAAACTGTAAAGTAAAAAAGTTAAGGATATCCACTGTAAATAGTGTAAATAAATTGTTTATTTATTTGTTGTTAGTAATAAACTTTGTTAAATTTTGTTATTTCAAAAATTTTGTGTCCGAGTTATTTATTTCTCCACATCGCTGCATGAAAACACGATATATGCATAATAATCGAAACAAATATATAATTTTGCACAAAAGATAAATAGAGAATTATTTTAAGAATTTTAAATATTTTATTGGTATTCATTATAATTAAATAATCATAATCTTACATTATTTTATTGGTCATAAATAAGTTATCACAATATTATATTAAATTATATGCTATCAGTTGCCACACATATTTTGTTTATCAGATTATCAAAATGCTACCACGTATTTATTTATTATATTCATGAAGATAAAAGATTATATAAAATTATTTTATTATTTTATTATGGTAATAAAAATATAACAAAAAGAAAAGATATCCAGTAGTAATTAAACAATGAAGAATATTATTATTATTTATTATTATTAGTTTCAGTGTAGTAGATTATGACATAAAATCCCTTCTCATATTTTACTACCGTATTTTTAAATTAACTTAGAATAAACTTTATGAACCTGAGATTATTTTATTGAGCTAGATTATTACAAATAGAAGATTAAGACTTAATTATTAGTTTAATCTTAGTGAGTAGAAGTTATTAAAGTCGTAAGAATACTATGAGTTTGTTATTTGAAATAGTAATAAAGGGGGGATAGTGTTCTTATGCCATTGAGGTAGTATCCTGTGGGATATTGGCTCAATGTAATCTATCTTGTCACCTGTATTTTCACTTCAAGTCTCATGAAAATATTAAATATTTATTTAATTTATTTTTATAAACTGAACCTTATTCATTATTGTTAAATTTGAGCTAGTGAAATATTTTAATTTTAATGCTGAATATTTTAGTTATTAATTATTAACTGAACTAGAACCCGTTTTATTTTATATCATATACTATTCTGGAAGTGAGGATGCACAAGATGACAGGTTAGAATATATATATATATATATATATATATATATATATATATATATATATATATATATATATATATATATATATATTGTGCCCTTTTGTATGGGTCACCATTTAATTTTTGTGCTAATCTATTAAAAATTTTAAATTTAAGATATATTTGAATATGTGATGTTAATTTTGCTTATGGTAATATTTCAAAAGGTTTAATTAAAGCAATCTATGAGTATTTGATATGTAAAATTGTGCTGATATTGAGAGAGACATTTTAAATGATGATGATTATAATATATAGTTGGAAAAATGGCCATAATCAATACTGCATTAATATATTTAATAAGTAGGTATTTAAAACTAAAAAGTGTTTAAAAGACAAGTTAAAATTAAATGCATATATTTATTGTTGATAAAATAATGTTATAAAAGAATATAAATATTTTAATTTTTATAAGTACATAAATAGAAGATTAATATTTGATTTTAATAATATCGAATTATTAATTTAAAATCTGTTATAATATCTTATTTATTTTAAAAAAAATGTTTATTTTAAAAATGCAATTGTTAGTTATTTTTAGATTATGACAAGCGTTTCTTGTGTTGTAGAAACAGATGTTAGTTAAATATGCACACACATGCTTGGAAGTTATCTAATAAAGTTGCACAACTATTTTAAAAATCATGTTATAAAATTTATAAATAATACGTGAGCTATCACGAGATAAAATAAAGATAAATCAATGTAGAATATTAAATCTGTTTTTTTAAAAGTATTGCTTTAAAAATATAACGTATAAAAAAGACTTAGTGTATTTTAAATAATCTTCTAAAAGTTAAAATTAAAATCAAGTAAGTAAGAATATTTTTAAAAAATGTTTAATGGATTTAAATAAACGATAAGAATTATTTTAAAAATGTAATAATGTAATAAATATTAAATATTAAATAAGTCATTATTTATTTTTAATTTTGTGTTGTTGGTAAATATGTAAATAAGCCAACAAGTTGATTGTTTAAATGTACCAATCAAATGGGAAGTTTCTTCCGGTATAAAAGCTCAGTTCAATTGTTAGGAGAGGACTCTGTGATTGAATTTTAAAGTTAATTGTGTTATTAAAAATAACTAAGTAAATTTTATAGACGCTTTTAAAATCATTTTTTTAAAATTATAAGAGTGTCTTGTAGTAAGTTATAGAAATTTTAAAATGATAAATATGCAGTGTTAAGTTAATTTTTCCCTATCATTCGTCTCTATTTGAGCTCAATTTGCAGGCAAATAGTCATGGAAACATCATATATAGTGAAAATATATCGGAAACTTTACCCTAGAAATGTGACAAACGCTGGATTAGTTCGGATAATTACGAGATGGAGAAAAGTAATATTTTGGACAGTATATAATTTTAAAAGCTAATTGCTATTGACTATTAGAAAATTAAATACTTTAAAGAATAAAATACTTCTTTATAAAGAAAGTATTTTGTAAGATATGAATTTAAATATATATCTTAAGGAAAGATATTAAAAATAAAAGTAGTTTTATAAATACTTGCCTTGTTAAGTCTTTATGTTTAAAAGACTAAATGTTGATAATTTTGAAAGGCAAATAAATTGAAAATATAATTAGCTTAAAGTCTTAATATAATAAAAATTATTATATTGAAATAATCTAAACGCTGGTTGTTTGGATGAAGAAACTTATTCTTACCTGGATATTTTGTTATGGAATGCGCAAGTAATATATGGACGTCCAAGTCAATTTAAAATAATTAAATATAAATTTTTATAAACTATAGACTAAATTAAAATAATAACTTTTGAATAATATTTTTAAAAGAACTAAACCAGGATCCTATAAACTATTTTAATTTTATTTTATTTTCTTGTGGGAACTTATTTTTTTTTAAAAAAAAACGTTTTCGTTTTTCATAAACTTTTAAAAAAACACGTGATGTACCGGAAACAGGAAATGGTGTTCTAGTGAATTTGTGCCTAGGATTAAAGAACTGTATGGTGAAAAGAAGACATCGCTGGAGTTACGTAATATGAATTCTGTTTTATTTATCTAACATAAAATTTAAATATTATTAATTTATTAAAAATGAGATAGGTACATTTCTTTAAATAATAACTAAAAGTAATATAATGATTAATTGCATAAGTTTATTTTATAATTAATATAACACATAATATTTTAAAGAATGATCGTGAGTATAAATGTGAATTATTTTATGAAGCTGTAATTCAAGAATATTGGAAGATGGACTGTACATTAAATCATTATTTATGGTAAAAATTGTATAATAATAATAATTTTGATGTATTTAATATGTTTTCTTTAGATCAACCAAATGATATGTTATTGTTGAATGAATGTATAAATATTTTAAAAATACACACACATTATATTGGCAGTGACAGTTTTATTTAAATATGCATAATTTGAATTTATGATATAAATATGATACAACATTACATAAGAAGCTTAGAAATAATTATATGATTCTTTCGTAAATAAATTTTAATATTTTTTTTATATGTTATAGTATTAGAATTATATTTATTATTTATAAGTAATTATTTTTATTGCAAATTAGGAAGAGAGTTAAAAGTCTGTATTTTATTTTGTTTATTGGATAAATTACGTTAAGTTTTATGGAGAAGTTTATATTTGGATTGAAGGTTTACCAAGTATAGATGATGAAGTATAAATAGTTTGGATAATTAATATTTTATTTAGAGTTGAAAGTTGTTTTCCGGAAATTTTAAATAAGTTTAGAGGATGTTTTTGTAGATAGAAATTTATTAAGAAGGAGTAGTATAACACATAAAGTAAAGTAATAATTTCACATAGAAAAGAATCATAGAATTTATCTAATATAATACTTTATGAATTTGAAATTAATGAATGATTTAAATAATATTATTATTTCAACAACACATATATGTAATGCATATTTGATAAAACCTGTAGCATGAATTGCATTAAGTGAAATATAAAGTTATAATCAATTATTTGTTATTACGTTACATAAATACATTAATGTCTATATTATAATATTAAAGTAATACTAATAGTAAAGTGAACACATACTATTACATTATGGAATGAATAACATTAATACTTAATTGATGTAGCAATTTAATTATTAAAGTTTAATTGTTTACATATGCTACATAAACAGTATTTACATAAATTTATGTGTAATAATTGAAGCTTACTGAAATGTATTTAAAGTGTAAGTTCGAAAATACTTCAATGTTATTAGTACAGCATTTTAAAAGAATGTAAATTATGTATTAAGAATATAAGTTGGTAACAGTATAAACATTTTGTATTATTATTTTCTTATATTTTTTATTTTCTTTGTTTTCTAATTTTGAACTGTAAATGTTGTAAATAAATTCTTAATCAAAGTTAATGTAAATAAATTTGTTTAATTTATTTTAAAAGTGTGTCGAGTTCATTATTTTGCACCACAGCATTTGACAGCAGATAATTAGGATAAACATGATATTTGCACAATGTGAATTTATTAATACTATTTAGAAATAAATACAATATTTTCCTGATTATTTATGAGAATTGATTGACATTAACATATCATATTACAATGGTCATAGAGTAATTATAATGCATAATATAAGAGTACAATATTATTTATTGCCACAGATTATTAAATTATAAGATTTTGATCTATTCCAAAATTAAGATACTATATGAAAATAAAAGATATACATATTATTATTTATTTAATGATTGATGATATAACAGAAATAGATAAGATTAAGTTATACCCTAAGATTAGTATTGAGTATTATTATTATTAGAATAAGTTAGGTGTATTTAGGTTTGATATAAAATCCTTTATCATACTTATTTACATGAGTTATCATTACTTTAAGATAATTAGAAGAACCTGAGATTATTTAATTATATTTTAAAATTAAAAGTTAAGATTTATTTTTATTATTATTAAAGATAATTTATTTTATTTTAAAAGCCATAAGAATGCTGTAGATGTAGTAGTAAGTTAATAAGGAGGTAATAGTATTCTTATGCCATTGAAACAATATCTTGGGAGATATTGATTTAATGTAAATCTACTTATTGCTTTGTAACTTTACTTCACAGTCTCATGATTTTGATAAATACTTATTTAATTAGTACATACTATAGAACTATATTGATTTTAATAATTGATAATAAATTTAATTAGAATATGATAGTATAAAAGTAAATTAAAGATAGATATGCAAATTTTAATTAAGCATTATAATTTAATTGAGCTAGTCGTATTTCAAACTATATTATACATCGAGAAGTAAGGGTACAATATATATATATATATATATATATATATATATATATGTATATTAGAATAAAATAATCTATACTTTATATATATATATATATATATATATATATATATTATAAAAAGTATAGATTATTTTATTCTAATATAGAATTGGTTTTGATATTCTCAAATAATGAATCCCTTTTGCAGTTTATTATTATAAGATTATCAATATTTCTGAAAAGAAAAAGATGGGTAGATTACATTAATATTCCTTTTAAGTAATCAAGTATGTCAACTTCAATCAAGTTT
Source organism: Epiperipatus broadwayi (assembly GCA_028023455.1). Lineage (NCBI taxonomy): Eukaryota > Metazoa > Onychophora > Udeonychophora > Euonychophora > Peripatidae > Epiperipatus > Epiperipatus broadwayi. Next base: position 2,205,429 of record JAQFVV010012536.1, on the reverse strand, counting down.
TTTTAAATTTTATTTCAAAACCTGATAACTTTCAAATATAGAGTGAAAATTCCAAGAATTTCTCACTACAATATGGGATGTAAAAAACAATAATAAAACATTCATTTGTTTTACAAAGAGCTCACAAATAAGCCCTTAACAAGCTTTTCAGAATATCCTCAACCCCAGACTGGTTTCTGCTACTGGCTTCATCAGTGAGGTGCCAGGATATTCAAGCATTAGATTAAAAATACTAGAACAAGCCCAGCACTTTATCTAATGGATAACTATTAAGTAGAAAATCCGAAATTTTCAGACATCCATATGTCTTTCAATCCAGCTATTTAACTTAAACAGCCATGTGGGATTGAACTAAGTTCAGATATACCATATATTAATAGCTTTAGCAATATAAAATTGCCAAAGCCTTAATAGCAAAAAATAAAATATAAAACATTTGTAACACAAACTTGTTTAAATTAGATCATGTGACATCTGACTTGATTTATTTGTAAAACATTAATTTATATTGGAATAGTTATCTGTCAGATAATCAATAATGAAGACTCATATTGTAGTTCACCTATAATGTCACATAGAAAAATAATGAGAATGAGTTCATAATTCTGGTATTCCAGTTTAGTCTTCATGCCAAATATTAACATTGTGTATAAGAAAAAGAAACTAATGTTAGTATTTCATCAAACGTTAGTGAACTATTTTTTATTGAAATAAGCATAAATCAGAGTTTTTTCTAAGTCTATTCTCTATAAGTAAAAGAAATACTTGACATTGTATATTACCATATTTGCCATCATATAGGACACATTTTCCCTCCTTAAAATATGCCTAAAATGTGTTCTATGTGCTGGTAATCAAAATTATGAATTGGAAATTGCAATCAATGTAAAATTTCTGGTTATTGCATTTTGTGCTTTTGCAAAACAGTAGTTTTGAATAAATTATTTCGATCATTTTCTTTCTGTTCCACAAAGTTAATAAATTGCCTGAGGAAAAACTGCCTAAAGGTGTGTTTGTGCATGTTCATCATAAGGACTGAATGGAAGAAGGGAGGATAAAGTTATGGATAGATAATGGGTGGTCTAGGCATCCTGGTGGACTGTTAAAAAAACCTTTCTTGCTAGTATGGGATCAGTTTTGGATCACAGAACAGAAACTGTGAAAATAAAATCAACCAAAATAAAAACCTCAATTACTGTTATTCCAAGTAGTCTAACAAGCCAACTTCAACCTTTAGATGTCTGCAGTAATAAATCATTTAAAGGATTCATGAAGGAGAAATGAAACAATTGGATGCCGTATACAGATTTTGAAGTGACACCATCAGGAAAATGGAACAGACTTACATTTTGCAGATTTGAGAATGAGTCAAAAATTTATGGGAAGCTGTGAAATATGAAACAGTTGTAAAGTCATTTAAAAAAATGATGGCCCAGAAGATGAGAGGTTATATGAAGACTCAAGTTTCTTAAAAAAAAACTTAAGTGATTTTTCATTTAACCCTGGAGATGAATTTCCAGGTTTTGAGGATGAAGATTAAAGAGTATCTAACTACAGTGTTCCCAACTTAAATTTTTTGTAGACATAAATAACTATAAAATTAGTACAGTAAATATTTATGGATATTCATGAAAAATTTAGAAAATTATTTTTTTCACAAACATGATATGCCACTGCATCCTATATGCACAGAGGCAAAACTCTCCATACAGTATTGTCACTCAGTGCAAGCCAGAGTAATCAATGGATGCAGGAAGGCTTGTGCATAAAAATCCGTATCTAGTGCCTACTCATCCAATACCTCCAGAATAGTTTCTAGCTTGTGGTTTCTATCAGTGAGCAGCCTTGGATCTGAGAGCACTGCACATAGATCTTAGGATTCAGGGATTTTATGCACATGCCTTCCTGCATCCATTGATTACTCTTGTGTGCATCAAGTGATGCTTCTGTATGGAGAGTTTTGCCTCTGAGTAAACTGTTTGCATAAGCATGAAGAATGGTGATCATGTAATGCATTCTATATACCAGTAAATAGGGAGTGTCCAAGTTGTATAAAGCTATTAATTTTAGAATTGAAAAACCTGTTTTACTATCAATTCCAAATCCCCCAAAATTGCTATGAGAATTGAAAATCTAGCACTATTACAGAAATTTTGAAAAATCTGAGTGCTAAATTAAGCATACACATAGGTAGGATTGCAAACATTGGTTACATGAAAAGTCTTTACCTGAATAGTGATTTAATAAAGCTCATTTGCAATACTAACCATGTCAGCCATATTGTGTTTCATATATATTTGATCAATTATCAAGGATTTTAAGAACTTTAAATAAAAAGTTCCCAATATTGTTATTACACAAATTTTGCTTTGAATATTTTAGAAAAGAAATCATTTTGTTATACATCAAAAGTTTAATTGACTTAATTTTATTGTGGAGAGGCGAATGTAATGTGGAGAGAGCATATCTTGTATTTAAGAGGTTTCATAGCTGCCAATGATATGTAGTTATTTTTTATTTTGATGACATATAAAATTTATTTTCCAATATGCATAGTAAACTTTACTGAGGGATGTAATGTATATAGCACTGCAATAAATTCAATATTATTCTGTTTTTAAAACAGGAAAACTCTCCATACAGTAGTGCCACTCAGTGAAAGCTACAATAATCAATGGATGCCAGAAGGCTTGTGCATAAAATCCCTATCTAGTGCCTACTCATCCAATATCCCCAGACTAGTTTCTGTCTTGTAGTCTTCGCCAGTGAGGAGCCTTGGATCTGAGAGCACTGCACCTAAATCTTAGGATCTAATGCAACCTTCCAGCAGCCACCTTTTATCTCTACTTAACTACAAAACTTTGAGAATAAAATTGAAAGCACAATATTTTCAATCCAAGCTCATTAGCTTATATAATCATATAGGTCTGAACTCAGTTCACTACCCCTACCATAGCCACCCTATATTATTAGGCAGGATTGGTAGTAAATCACTGAACATCACATGATCACTATTTCCTATGCTTTCTCATAACTGTTATTAAAACAGGTAAAACTCTCCATACAGTAGTCCCACTCAGTGCAAACCAGAGTAATAAATGGATGCCAAAAGGCTTTTGCCTAAAATCCCTATCTAAATGCCTACTCATCCAAAATCCCCAGAATAGTTTCTGGCTTGTGCCCTTTGTCCAGTGAGGAGCCTTGGATCCAAGAGTGCTGCACCTAGATCTTAGGATCTAATGCAACTCTCCGCAGCCATTTTTTATCTCTACTTTACTACAAAACTATGAGAATAAAATTAAAAACCCAATAATATTTTCAATCCAAGCTCATTAGCTTATATAGTCATATAGGTCTGAACTCAGTTCAGTACCCATATATTTTTCTTTTCTTTGGTTCTTTAATAATGATAGCCACCACTACCCAATTAGACAGGATTGGTGCAGTGCTGTCGGATCTGAGGCTCTTGACTGATGAAGGCCACAAGCCAGAAACTAATCTGGGGATATTGGATGAGTAGGCACTAGATAGAGATTTTATGCACAAGCCTTTTGGCATCCATTGATTACTCTGTCTTTCACTGAGTGACATTACTGTATGGGGAGTTTTGCCTGTTTTGATAACAGTTATGAGCAAGAATAAGAAATGGTGATCATGTGATATTTAGTGGTTATGTCTGTTTTTATTATTAACTTAGAAGATATAATAAGATGAACTTTTGATTTTTTTTCATGTATATGATTGGTTTTAGTTGAAACTACAGGATTTAGTGTGAACATAATTATATATACATATCATGCCTAGACCCACTGTGATCATCAACAATGATTCACCATATACAAGAGGTTTCTGTTCCTGGAGCCTCTGATTCTACATATCTTTGTAATTGATGATTCATGTGATTTATCAACCATTGAAAGATATTCTATCATCACTTGAATCATATATGAGATGAAAAAATCCATGATATTATGCTTCCAAGTTAGTTCAAAAATCACATCTGGCCTAAGCAAGTTGTAACACCAAAAATGGCAAGCAGCAAAATGTGTTCTAAAAACGATGCTGTTAATTTTTCAGCAGTTCTTTGATTTTGGGATGCACATTCCATTGCATTCTTGAAAAGCATATCTTTTTTAATAATTCTACATACCAAACTGCTAGGTCATTTTATAAAAATATACATGTAAATATGCTAATATCTATAGTAACTAACAATTAGTTTGGTTTATGTTTATATGTATGCAGATATGCTAATGTATGTATGATAATGTTCATCATAGTCTTACTATAACAAAAATATGCTGTATTAAAAGACTGGCTCAGCAAAATAACAAATATTGTTAAGATTTATTATCATAAATTGTTGACAATTATATACATACTCGGGGAAAATATATTTATACTTGTATAGGGGATGCCATCTTTATTGTTAAAATGAGGTTGCCTTGACAACAGTTTGAAATTGTTGATTGTTATTGATATTGAAATTGTCTAAGTGTTAATTTCTTTTAATGATATATATATTCAAAATTCAGCAAAATATAAAATTTATTCTAATTTTAAGAGAAAGTGATATAACCATTAGAAAAGAAAATAATTAAAATGAAATATTGTAAAATATATAATTAGATGACGCGTGTTTTTCTCACGTTGACAGTTTTATTTGAAAATGCAGAATTTTCTGTAAGAGAAAATGTTATATGTATATTCAAAATTCAACAAAATACAAAAATTATTCAAATTTTAAATGAGTTATATAACCATTAGAGGAGAAAATGAGTATGGCTAAATGAAATATTATAGCTTTATCAAAAATATATTGCAAAAACAGAATAAAAATAGAATTAAAAAGTAGATACTTATTATGATAAGCCACCAAACGTCACATGAGCACCATATTTTATGCTTACACAAACTGTTAAAACAGAAGTAAAACTCTCCATACCGTAGATCTAGATGCAGTGCTCTCAGATCCAAGGATCATCATTGTTGAAAGCCACAAGCTAGAAACTAGTCTGAGGATATTGGATGAATAGGCACCAGATAAGGATCCTATGCAAAAACTTTCTTGCATTCATTGATTACTCCAGTTTTCACTAGATGGCACTGCTGTATGGAGAATTTCGCCTTTGTTCTGACTTACTATGTTATAAAGAAAATTAATGATCTAAATTATAACACTATTTCCATTCAACATAACTATTATAATCACCTTTTCTCACATAAATAACACACACCTAATCTTTCTAATAATGTAATTTTTTGTTTTAGAAAAATCCTTCAGTAAATGACTTGCACTTCATCACATTGGAAAATATTGTTCAAAAAATGTTTGCAAGAATAATTCTTAAACAACTAAATGATCTTATCCTTTCCAAGTTTTCTTCTAAAAATTACACAATTAAAATCACCATATATCTCAAGCTAGTATTCTAGTACAAGATATTCTTTGCAAAAGAGAATAAGTTAACAGATTATGTCAAATGTCAATTGACTTTAATGCTGCTTTTGATCTGTAAATTGGAAATATTTATTTAGCACATTAAGTAAACTTCTGCTCAATAAAACACATCTAAGTATGGTCAAAAATTATTTCACCAATAGATGTTAGGCTTAAAAATTACCTGTACCTCTCTTCACTTTTTAAACTGAACTTTGGTATTTCACAGGACTCAGTGCTTGTGACACTATTGTGTGCAATATATACAGTCACCTTGAGCAAAGAAATTGAGCAATACACAAAAAGTTACTTCTGCCTCATCTTGGAATTACTGTTAAAGTCATATTGTTCATTGGTGATCCTGATAGTCTTCAGATTCCTTCAAAACATCTCATGTGCTCTTCATATTCGGAATAAATTACAAACACTAACACGATCTACAATACAAGTCATTCATGTGAAAAATATCTATAGGTTATAGATTACCAACAATATTCACAGGAACTTATTCACCGTTTCTTGGAATTCCAATCAATTTATCTAAGACACAACTTAGTCATCAGTTGAACATGTCATTATTAAAAAGTTCAATACAAAAATGAAAGCCTTCAACTCTATCTTACAGTAAAGTTTATACTGTTAATGTAATTCTGGGTGGTATGCTTGCTTATCATAGTCCAAAGGTGCATCTTTTCATACATCTGGAGATCACAACTTCTACCAATTACAATCTCTTGATTTTCTATTTGTAAAGGAGATTTTGATATAATGTTTTCTCATTTATCTCCTATATTTTTGCAATCTTAATATTCCAATCCTAAACGTCACTCATCCACTTATACCATTGCTTGTTTCATTTCCATATTTAACACATTTCTTTTTTAACATATTTTGCTATGAATCATGTGGATATCTTGAGCCATTATAATATGAAATCTGTAGTTGGTGCTTCACTTAGAGATTTGAATATATATATCTTAATAAACATTTATGATCAACCTTGTCAACCCCTGAGACTTTAACCAGATTCCAACATATATGTATTCCTCAGTCGTGCCTGAAATTTTTAACTTATTACTAGGTATAATTTTCACCAAAATTTTGCTCATTAACTGATTTAAATTGAAACTGGATCCCATCTATGTCTTGTGTAATAATTATCCAAAAGATATAATATACATCTGCAAAATCTATCCATACTCCTCATCTGCAAGCCTCCTTGTATTCAATAAGCATATTACCAATTGCTTAAGAAAAATATTAAAGTCTTTCATTCCTATAATACCACCATGATTATTTATACCCTCAGAATCATGTGATGTATTCATTGTTTTATAATTTTTGGCAACAAAATATGTAATGTTCTTAAAAAAATAAAAATGGTATAATCATACTTATAGCTGTATTTTTATATTGGACTATTTTCATCATCTAATATGTGTGTAGAATGTCTTTAGAAAAGTTTAATTTTAGTTAAATATTCCAAATGCATTCAACTGTTAGTAAAAGTGCATATACTAACCTGTTTGCTGTGATATTACTAACATTTGTTTGCTGTGATATTACTAACAGTTAGTGCATATACTAACCTGTTTGCTGTGATATTACTAACACTTGTTTGCTGTGATAATACTAACAGTTGGTGCATATACTAACCTGTTTGCTGTGATATTACTAACACTTGTTTGCTGTGATAATACTAACAGTTGGTGCATATACTAACCTGTTTGCTGTGATATTACTAACAGTTAGTGCATATACTAACCTGTTTGCTGTGATATTACTAACAGTTGGTGTATATACTAACCTGTTTGCTGTGATATTACTGATAGTTGGTGCATATAATAACCTGTTTGCTGTGATATTACTAACACTTGTTTGCTGTGATATTACTAACAGTTGGTGTATATACTAATCTGTTTGCTGTGATATTACTGATAGTTGGTGCATATACTAACATGTTTGCTGTGATATTACTAACACTTGTTTGCTGTGATATTACTAACAGTTAGTGCATATACTAACCTGTTTGCTGTGATATTACTAACACTTGTTTGCTGTGATAATACTAACAGTTGGTGCATATACTAACCTGTTTGCTGTGATATTACTAACAGTTAGTGCATATACTAACCTGTTTGCTGTGATATTACTAACAGTTAGTGCATATACTAACCTGTTTGCTGTGATATTACTAACAGTTGGTGTATATACTAACCTGTTTGCTGTGATATTACTGATAGTTGGTGCATATAATAACCTGTTTGCTGTGATATTACTAACACTTGTTTGCTGTGATATTACTAACAGTTGGTGTATATATTAACCTGTTTGCTGTGATATTACTGATAGTTGGTGCATATACTAACCTGTTTGCTGTGATATTACTAACACTTGTTTGCTGTGATATTACTAACAGTTAGTGCATATACTAACCTGTTTGCTGTGATATTACTAACACTTGTTTGCTGTGATAATACTAACAGTTGGTGCATATACTAACCTGTTTGCTGTGATATTACTAACAGTTAGTGCATATACTAACCTGTTTGCTGTGATATTACTAACAGATGGTGTATATACTAACCTGTTTGCCATGATATTACTAATAGTTGGTGCATATACTAACCTGTTTGCTGTGATATTACTAACACTTGTTTGCTGTGATATTACTAACAGTTGGTGTATATACTAACCTGTTTGCTGTGATATTACTAATAGTTGGTGCATATACTAACCTGTTTGCTGTGATATTACTAACACTTGTTTGCTGTGATATTACTAACAGTTGGTGTATATACTAACCTGTTTGCTGTGATATTACTAATAGTTGGTGCATATACTAACCTGTTTGCTGTGATATTACTAACACTTGTTTGCTGTGATATTACTAACAGTTGGTGTATATACTAACCTGTTTGCTGTGATATTACTAATCATTGGTACATATACTAACCTGTTTGCTGTGATATTACTAACACTTGTTTGCTGTGATATTACTAACAGGTGGTGTATATACTAACCTGTTTGCTGTGATATTACTAACAGTTAGTGCATATACTAACCTGTTTGCTGTGATATTACTAACAATTGGTGCATATACTAACCTGTTTGCTGTGATATTACTAACAATTGTTTGCTGTGATATTACTAACAGTTGGTGTATATACTAACCTGTTTGCTGTGATATTACTAACACTTGTTTGCTGTGATATTACTAACAGTTGGTGTATATACTAACCTGTTTCCTGTGATATTACTAACAGTTGGTGCATATACTAACCTGTTTGCTGTGATATTACTAACAGTTAGTGCATATACTAACCTGTTTGCTGTGATATTACTAACAGTTGGTGCATATACTCACCTGTTTGCTGTGATATTACTAACAGTTGGTGCATATACTCACCTGTTTGCTGTGATATTACTAACAGTTGAATGCATTTGGAATATTTAACTAAAATTAAACTCTTCTAAAGACATTCAACAAACCTATTAGATGATGGAAATAGTCCAATATAAAAATACAACTACAACACTATCATCACAAACCTTCAGTAAAACAATCATACTTATATGCTCTCAAATTCGTATGTAGAAATAGTAATATTTGGTAGAATAATATTGTTCTGAGTTGTACATTATTTTAGATTTAACTCACAAGATTATTAAAGTAACCAAAGAAAGTTTATAGCATTTGGTGCAATCTCTATAAATTATATAAATTATACATTCATCAGTATAAAAGTAAATCATTCTTCATCTGTTTCAAACAGCAGTTGTCTTAATCATGTTGTTTTAATTGTAAATTATTATTTTTTCCCATATATATATATATTAATACCTGTTTATAATTTTCTATTAGTTAAGTATGTTTTATGCACGCACACAAAAAGAAAACTAACAGTAAAAGAAATGCATAGGATTACTAATACTATTAAACAATCAAAAATTAGAATTACATAAATAAAAACCTATTTTAGACAACTTTCACATGTTCTATTTAAGAATACGTTTTTATATCAAGATAAAAATTATAAAAATAAATTATAAATATATTTAAAAATTGATATCTAACAATAAATCATATTTAAATAAAAATATAAAAAAATTAAATAAATGCTTTTATTAATATAAATGCACTATTTTCTTAAATATTCATGATATCGTGAATAAAAACGTGATGCTCATGTTGCAAAAAATGTAAACAGTGGACTGTGGAATTAGTCTAGGAGTAAAAGATCGGAAAAAGATTTCTGGGGCAATTGAAATGGTTATGATAGTAAATAAGTGTATATGCATTATAAAAAAGTGAATAAAAAGTGATTGATATTAATAGCAGGGTTTAGAAATATTCTTAGATTATTTCTGAGCATGAACATTAATATTTCTATTTTGGTTATATAATATCAAAACTAGAAGACATTTTATTTTTTTACATTTTAGTGTATTTATGTGAATAAAATTCCTTCATTATTTTTTTTTTGTATTTTTTATTTTCTAATTTTTTACTTTTATAACTTTATTAAAACTAGAGAGCAAAATTTAAGCTATTTTTAAATGCTTTTATTTAATGTACATTCCTTGTATGTTTTTTTGTTTCATAGATTTAGTTTAAGCAAGACACCTGAGAGGGCAGTATAGAAATTTATTTGATTTCAATTGAAAACTTTTAAATCATCTTAATATATTTTAAAAAATGCAAGGTTTTTTTTGTTTCAGTTAAAAGCTTGCTTTTGTTTGTTTCACAGTTATATATAGTTAAGTAAAATGTATGAGAGGGCAGTATCAAGGTTTGTTTGATTTCAATTGAAAGCTTTTAAAATGAAGTTAGAATATATTTATTTTACAACTTATTTTAAAGTAAAATTGTATGTATTAAAGAAAGTTACTTTACAATATAGTTTTATTAAGATTTTTTTAATAAAAAGCTGGTCTTAAAATTTCAAAATGTTTTAACTAATGCATGTGATTTTTTGATGCAATTATGAACACATGCTAAATTGATAAATAGGATATATGCATAAGAATTATACATATTAACTTATTTCAGAAATATCTAGTGATATATGTAAAACTATTACTGTCAAGTCCATTTAAATACAATATGGTTGGGTATTTTTATTTACTGTGCCAGTATTAAAAATTGAAACATAAATAAAGATAAAAAATATTTTATAATAAATACTTTTATTCATTATGCACTAAAAATAAAAATAAAATGTTTTTTCAACTACAATTGGGGTTTTTCGGTTGATCTTGAAATAAAAGTGTGGAACTCTCGAAATTAATTAACTACATCCCTATGTGGATCTCCATTTTTTTATTTCAAGTTCAATCTAAAAACTCCAATTGTCATTAAAGAAACTAATTATTTCTGGGATTTTTAGTGCATGGCAAATAACAGCATTTACTATAAAATATTTTATTTTTCTATTTATTTAATGCCAAGTAATTTTTAAAATGTATTTATTTAGTAAACCAATATAAAACCTTTTGTTCACTTAAGTATGGAGAACACCAAAATAACTGGAATTGTTCTTTAATAAATGCACCTGTTGTCATACTTGCTTCTGCTGTTATATACCTCTTGTGTGGTCACTTTTGTATCAATATGCCAAATTACAATACCATGTGAAATCATGGTGCTATAATGACTGAAAAGTTGAAATAATGTAAAATTTCACTTCCTCTTAAGAAAACAGCAGGGAAAACAGATGAAATGCTAGAAACAGATTACAAGAAAGCTGTTCTGGGGAAAATACAAGTTTATGAATGATTTAATAAAATTTTCAAATTCATCCTGTCCCAAAAAAAGCATGGCGAATGAAGTTCCAAGTCAAAATAATCATAATTTTTTTAATGACACAAGCAACGTTTTTCTCTCAGAATTTGTTCTTAATGGTCAGACATTTTATGTGCATGTTCTGAAATGTTTGTGATGTAATAAAATGTAAGCATCTCATTTTGTGAAAAGTGAGGAGTGCAGGTTTCACCACGACAATTCTTTTGTGAGCAGTCTTCCATTGTGAAATAATTTTTAATTAAATTCAATATGACCCAGTTTATATATCAGTCATATTGACTAACCACTAACTGTGTGAGTTCTTTTTATTCCACTGAATGAAAAAATGCCTCAAATTTATTGTTTTTTCTGACTTAGAAGTGGTGGAAAAAAATGATGTAAGCATTAAAAGCTATACTTTGTGTTTCCAGATTATTTCTAAAAGTGAAGAACACATATAAACTGATGTATTGTATTAAGTGAACAGTACTTTGAGAGAAATTAATTTTATAACACTTAAAGATAAATGAAGAATTTTTTATGATAAAATTCTGGTTATTTTTGGGTCCCTCTTCATAAAATAAATAGTAGTTAATTAAATTTTTCATTCTAGTTTAGCTGGATATTTTCTAATCATATTGTGCTATATTTAATAATACCATAATGATGTTGGAAAAATTACAAAGTTTCAACAGACTTTAGAATTTTACAAATAATGTAGAATAGGTAATTTTTTTTTTTTTTTTGGAAAGTGTTCTTATTTATCATTTAATCCAGTGATTCTCAATCTGTAGGGTGTGTTCCTCTAGGGTGACATGAAATAATAAAAGTATGGGTGCAAAGACATGAAAAATAGTAAAAAAAATTGCCCCTCCCCACTAATTATTAAAACCAAAATAAAAAATGCTATATTCTGCTAATCATCATCATCATCAAACATTATCAATCCACTCCAGGATAAAGGTCTCTCTAAGTTTAATCCATCTTTTCCGATCTTTAGCTTCTCTTTTCCACAACACCCCTGCACATTTTCTTATTTCATCCATCCATCTAAAAGTAAAATGTGACCGTTAAAAATAAGAAATACATTTAAGTAATTTTAGCCTGCTTGCTTCATATCAGTAGCAAAATAAAAATAGAGAAAAAAATATTAGGGTTCCAAAAAATCATTGATTAAAACTGATATGGAAAGTTAGATCCTGAATACTAAAAGATTGAAATCCACTAAAGTAAGTAAAAAAAAATCATAAGGTAAATTGGCTTTTAAGAATTATCTTAAAATTCAATAATCAAGAATCTAAGGACCCAGGTTCAAATCCCATGCTAGGACTGTCACTGGTCAGGCCGGCAACACCTGAAGAAGAGGGGAGAACAATACTTCTTGAAACATTGTGCATATACTAACCTGTTTGCTGTGATATCTTAGTGCATATAGTGACCTGTTTGCTGTGATATTACTGACAGTTGGTGCATATATTAACCTGTTTGCTGTGATATTACTAATAGTTGGTGCATATACTAACTTGTTTGCTGTGATATTACTAACAGTTGGTGCATATACTAACCTGTTTGCTGTGGTATTACTAACAGATGAATGTATTTGGAATATTTAAATAAAATTAAATTGTTCTAAAGACATTCAACACATGTATTAGATGATGAAAATAGTCCAATATAAAAATACAACTAGAAAACCATCATCACAAACTTTCAGGAAAACATTTAATATCATGTACTATCTTTATTACTTTTACAATGCTTTATATAATTATAACCCACTATTGACAGTTTCGATTGCCCCAACAATCTTCTTCAGAACTTCTATTTATATTTTCAAAGCTTAATTCTTAACTATCATTTTGTTTAGATAACTATAACTTTGCTATGTGGAATAGTGAAATAATATTATACAATGTTTTTTTCCTTTTAATTTATGTATTATTAGTTTTTACTTTCTATAGTAATATTTGTAGATAGCAGTACCATAAATAGTACTAAATTCAATATAAAATTAAAAATTTAAATTTTTTTGCTATTTTTTTATTTCTAAAGTTATTTCAAAGCTCTAAAAAAATGTATTGTCATCAGAAATACATATGTTTGCAAAATTTCAACTGAATTAGAAATTGAGTAAAAATTTTTTTTTTATATGTCAAATGCGTTGACCAGGAAGCAAACCTAGGCCAGCTGCTTGGAAGGCAGCTATGCTAACCACTAGGCCACCAATGCTTGACTAATGAGTTAAAAATTTAGTTGCAAGATTTCACAGGTAGATGACAAAAAACAAAGCAAGTTAAATTAAAAAAATGTGATATAGTTATAAAAGATTTCATTTCATCAATTGAGGCTTAGCATTTTAATAAAAATAAGTACAAGTGTTACTAAAAAACAATTCACATGAAAAACAGTGAATGAATATACAAAAATGACTATCTATATTTTGAACATTTTTTTTATAAGCCTATGCACAAATTAGGCACAGAAAAAAATCTAATGGTTATTGAAAATAAAATTTATTTTATTTCATATATAATAATAGAAACATTGTTCAATTTGCAGTATTAATTGTTTAAATAGTTCGCAATTACAGACAATTTTCACACAAGAACATAAGCTATACATAAAAATGCCAATACTTCAGAAGAAATATGTTATGAAATTTCTATGGATGCTGTCTTTGACAGAATAGCCCAGATGATTAGAGTATTGCCTTAAAATTTAATATTCAAGAATCTAAAGGGTGTAAGTTTGATTCTTATGCTAATAATGTTGCCACTGGTCAGGCCAGGAGCAACCGAAAAAAAGTGAGAATATCATTTGAAATGTATAGTCTAGTAACATGTGTTGCCTTTTTGTATGTTATTACTAATAGATGTTTGTATTTGAAAAGTTTAAATAAAGTTTAAAATTTTCTATTCAACATTTAATGGAAATAGTCTAATATATTATAACATCTAAAATACCATTATCACTAATGTTCAGGCAAATATGGAGTTGTTGTTTTTTACATTGAAATAAATACCTTTTAAGACAAACTTTTCCTGATTCATTTTTGAATGGGTTATGTAAACATTCCCTGTGACAATAAAATTAGATTAGTTTCTAAATCTTAGAGTAATATTTAAACATATGTATAAAAATTGTTAAAACAGGAAAAACTCACTATACGTATTGCGACACACAGCAAGCTAGAGTAATCAGTGGATGCCAGAAGGCTTGTGCACAAACTCCCCATCTAGTGCCTACTCATCCAATATCCCCAGACTAGTTTCTGGCTTGTGGCCTTCGTCAGTGAGAAGCCTTGGATCTGAGAGCACTGCACTCTAGCTTGCTGTGTGTGGCAACACATAAAGTGAGTTTTGCCTGTTTAAACAACAGTTATACACAAGCATAAGAAATGGTGGTCATGTGATGTTTATTGGCTTAAAACATATGTATATTGTCTATACTAAACTTAATGTAATTATTAGGGAATTGAATTCAAACTTTCAAGCTCCTTACATCTATCCAATCTATCTTATACAATTGATACATATAAAAATGCATCAGTTGTATAAAATAGATTGGATAGATGTAAGGAGCTTGAAAGGTCGAGTTCAAGCCCCTAATAATTACATTAAGTTTTGTAAATACAATATACATATATTTAAATATTAAAATATTCAGCCTGTATTCTATCTTTTGTATAATTAAATGGGTATATTAAGATCCTATGTGGGAGAGGTCAGATTGACTTAAAATAAACATTGGTATGCCAATAATGTTGGCATCAACAAGGGCATTTAGCATTCTACCCTTGGATTTTCAATGAAATGGATGGCTAAAGAGTTGGAGAGTGGAGAATATTGAAGCTTATCCATTAAAGTTTAAAGATATGCTGTCTTAATATAAACTAAGCACCAATTGTATATATGTGTGGGAGATGGTAATCTGGACCAATTGATGAGTGCTAGTTCAGCACAAAATATGTATAGTTTAGAGATTGGTTAAATAAAAAATAAGTACACATCACATAAACAATTACAAATTAAGAATTGGATATATAATTGACAAGTTAAAAATACAAACAACTATTACCACAAGTACATTTTGCAGTAATGCAATTCAGTTTGGACCTATAAAGACTTTGCCATAATATATATATTTCATGTACTTCAATTGATTTATTTATATACAAACCCACAAATTTGCAATTGTTATTAAAATAAATATAACAACTCTTAAGTACATTTATTTATTGAGGAAAATGATTGAGACCTTATTAAACATTGACTGATATTTTGAGAAAATTTTCTCCACAATTGTGGATCAAAGACTTGCACTGACCGGATCTATTTTTTGTTCCGATCATCAAATATTCCATCTATCATATAAATATTTCATAAAGCTTATTCACATTTCATATATGCATAATTTGCTTAATTGTAAATTACATTAAATAATTAATAGTAATAATTAAATTTAAAACAAATCTTTTAATCTTATTACTTCCAATAACGTTACAGTTTATTTTCGGCTCTGCTTGTAAATTACATAGATTATTAAATGTAAATATAAATCGCACAATGAACTTATAAACTAATACTATACCTCTGTAAGACAAGGATGAATACAACTGAGATTCTTTAACTGAAATTTATTAACATATTATACTAAATTTATCTTATTATATAAAAAAAATCAATACATTCAATCAATGTGAACTTTTATTTGAATAGAAGAAATAAATGCGCCTAAATTGTAAGAGATATTTAGTAAATAATTTGGTAAAATGCGCACGCCCACGTGTATGCTTGTACATACATCTTAACTATGTGAAAATATAATATAATGCAATTTAAATATTAGAGCTCATTAAAGCTTACGATACAACTCTAAATAAGAGAAGCTAGCATAAACTACTAACCAAAACAAGCGACAGCAAACTCCCACAGCAGATGGTCATGTGTTGTCGTGGTAATAGTAATCTAGTACTTCAATTTGTCTTTAAGAAGACAACATAACAAACATATATTCACAGAACACACAATATATATATATACAAATATTTGCATATACGGAGGTACTTAATATATTTATTGAAACACATCGAATAAATTACATGTACATGTTGTTTTAATAATAGTAAATACGATTACTCTAAAATTGAGACACGCAATAAGTTTTAAGATGATGGCAAGAACGGGCAATCTGCCACTGACGATGATCAAGTATTATCGCTTGATCGTAGTACTCCGTTGCCTAGTTACTCTACATGCCTTCGGGCAGATAACTTACATGTTAAATATATATGGTTGACATTAAATAAGCTAAATATTAGGTAAAATAATGGAAGGGGTGTGTGTGATAATATTCAGCATGGTGTTATTTTTAGTCTAAATAAAATTTATTCAAGAAACATTTATTTAAATAAAATAATAAAAATAAGAGAGAGAGAGAGAAGAAAAGGGAGGAGTCAAATCAATTAAATTGAAGGTGCAAATATGTACAGGGATTTCCTACCGTTTGGGGCACACTGCGCAGCGATTCATTAGAATCACTGGAGTCAGTCTCGTACATGCCTGCTTGGAATCAGAAGATTTCTTTCATCAGGTAACCGGGAGCGCATCCATTTACTTTTTCCATGGCTCTGGATGCCTGAAAGTTGTTTTGTTTTATTCCATTGCTGAGAGAGTAGTTTAAAGAGAGAAAAAAAAACGGAGATGAAGTCAGGTTATATTTTGATAAGCAGCATTGATTTCTTTATTTCAGTACTATTTTTTTAAAGTATAATATATTACCTAAAGCTTTAATAAAAAATAGCTTATTATTGTTTTAATTAAGATATCCATTTTTTAAAAATCGCAACACAGTAAAGACATATTGTTAATCCATTGATAATTTCCATTTTAACTACAACAATTTTTTTGTTTTGTTTTAATTATTATTTTTTTTTTTTAAATTATTTACTTTTCATATGATTGTGAGACAAGTGTTGCTCTAAGAGTAGAGCAATCTTGTGTTGCTAAGACCGAACATACAGAGATATCTTCATTTCTGAGCACAACCAAGTAGTAATCAATTGTAATCAATTTGTATCAACAACACTAGCCACATTTCACATTAGAAACTAAATAAATCTTAAGCAGGGAGAAAAGGTAGAAATTTTAAAATCACATTCCAAAATCGACCTGACACCCCTCTCATGGAAATAAGTTCTATCTATACAGCCTGGTAAAAGAAAAAAAAATGATTGACATAATAAGGCAATATTACATCATATATTCAACTTTGAAATTACAAAATTCGCATAATTAAAAGTAAATCTCGGTAGTCAAAGGAAAAAAATATTAAAACATATATTAAAAAGAAAGAAAGATGGCAGTTAATAAATATATAACAATGTAATTGATCAATAAGTTGAACAAATATAAAGTTGTATTCAAATAATTTTTTATTTATATTTTTTATAAAAACGTGATTATTAAGTGTAAACGTAAATTTATTAAATAGTTTATATGTACATTTTATTTTTAAAAAGTATATCTATGGCATATAATAGCTAAATATATTAAAATATTTCAAACTACAGTACTATAAAGTCAATCGTTTCAGTAAATATATGTACACACGCATAGAAATAAATGCATTCATCGCCTTGCAGTGAGAGAATGGCATACTTCAAGAGTAAGGGTCCACAAATCTCAATTCAGATGTGTATTTTCTTGTGTTCAAACTTTATTTGTAATTTCCGAGCTGCAAAATGTTTGATTATTTAATTATTGATTGCATACATACACATACATATTACATAACAGATAGTCATAAAGATGCAGTAGTTAACGTTTACTTAAAAAAAATATAAGCCAAAAAAGATATATTGATATAAAACTGGGTACGCAATGTAAATGATTTGTTAATAATAAAAACACAACCCTAATATATATATATAATAGCTAACTACAAAATAATTTTAATCCATGATAATGTAATAAATCCCTCCATACAATAGTGCCACCCAGTGCACATCATAGTAATCAACGGATGCTAGAAGGTTTGGGCATCAAAATCCCTACATCTAGCACTTACTCATTCAATATCCTCAGACTAGTTTCTAGCTTATGGCCTTCATCAGTGATGAGCCTTGGATCTGTGAGCACTGCATTTAGATCTTTGAATCTAATGCAAATCTATAGCAGTGTTGCTTATCTTTTTAGTTAACCAGAAAGCTACAAGTCCAAAATGAAAACACAGTAATGGTTTTCAATCCAAGCTCATTTGCATGTATAATCAGACAGCACTGATCCCAGTTAAGTATCTATACATTTTGGTGTGTTTTGTTTTTTAATATCCATAATCACAATCACCCTTTGGCTAGGATTGGTATTAAACCACTAAAACATTACATGATTCATACTTCTTATGCTTACACAAGCTGTTAAAAATATTACCAGCTCTCTCCATACAGTAATGCTACTCATTTCAAGTCGTAGTAATCAATGGATACTAGAAGAGGTAGCACTACTGTATGGAGAAAGTTGCTACTGTTTTAATAGCTTGTGTAAGCATAAGAAATGATGATCATGTGATTTTTTAGTGGTTCAATGTTAATGTAGTGAGAAATAGCTGGTTTTTGTTCAGATGTTATCTGATTTTTCAACTGTTGTCTTTAATATACTGTATGTTATTTTTAACTATTGTCAAATCGTTATCAGTTGAAAGTCTTTCTATTTATAAAATGATTTCTCAGCAATATTCCAGTGATCCTTATACATTTTTTGAATATCCATTTTACAACTTTATCCATCTACTGTCATGTCTTTTAATAACATGATCCTGGTTTTATGCTTCATAGTTCTTGTTAATATCAGTAATACCCAAATTTTGCTTTTGATGTCTACTTATCAATATAACCTCTCCATATTTTATTATTGGTCTGCATTGATTTTCCATTAAATATTGGAGTAGAACATATTTGTTGTAACATGATTTGTAACATTCTTTACAAGAATATAGATTTATCTCCCTTTCATAATAAGATATTTGGCAAATTTCCTTTTAATATTAGGATATTTCCATTAAAATCCCTAGGTTAATTTCATGATTAATGTTACTTTGAGCATTTGAGCTTAATAATGGATTCAAGATATAAAGACTTCTCAATTGCTTCCAATCAAAATTTAAAAAAAAATCAATTTGGTTATAAAAAACTTTTGTGCTCAACCCATCATTGTGGTGTTTGCATATCATATGGCATTTTAAGGAATAGTCCTTACAATTTAATTCTTATAATTCATTATTATCATTCGAAATTTCTCTTCTTTGTAAACAGCCATTGAATATTTTGTTTTTATTTAATTTATGCAATTTTTTAGTCTTTCTGTCTAGATTTTTTAGTCTCTCTGTCTAGATAAAATCTTTTTTATATGTCAAAGCATTGATCAGGAAGCGAATCCAGGCCAGCTGCTTGAAAGGCAGCTATGCTAACCACTAGGCCACCAATGCTTGACTAAAATCTTGTGGCTCATTTTTCACCCATTCCCATTTTCCCCATCTTGTTAAAACTTTTCTTACATATATATTCCTGATGAAAATATCTTTTTTTACACTTTGAAACAACCCCCCCCTCAAAAAATAGTGGAAAATTTAATTTTTATTTTATGTATAACATTGATGCTATTCGTATCTAGTGGCATTCCTTATATTTAAAACTGAATGATTCATTGAAAATGTATGCAATTTCATTCACCATTTACAAAATATAATTTAAATAAATTCATCTCATCATTACATTTGATTGTGAATTTAATTTTCTAAGCATAACTTTATTTAAGTCACAATTACTTTCTGAACTCAAGACGGAAATTTTGGCAGCGGAATAAAGAAATCTGTCCAATTAAAATTAAATTAAGCTGGAAATTTTTCACTTTGACAATTCAGTATTATGTATTTAAAACTAAAAAGTAAAAAATACAAATATATATATATTTAAAGAAATGTCTTTATTCACATAAATACATTAAAAAGTAATGACTAAATTTTTCTTCAGCTTTCACGGTATTCCTGAT
Source organism: Epiperipatus broadwayi (assembly GCA_028023455.1). Taxonomy (NCBI): domain Eukaryota; kingdom Metazoa; phylum Onychophora; class Udeonychophora; order Euonychophora; family Peripatidae; genus Epiperipatus; species Epiperipatus broadwayi. Next base: position 2,185,157 of record JAQFVV010012536.1, on the reverse strand, counting down.
ATTATACAACCAAAAATATAAGTGTTGGGTTATCATGTTCAGAAATATTCTCATAATAGTGCATTTATGTGATTAAAAGTATATATTTAAAAATATATATACATATAATATAAATAGCATGCTAATAGCTCTAAATAAGCTTTTTCCGATAAATTCCAGAAGAGAAAGCATTAGAATTATTCCTATCCCCAATCAGTTTCAAGCTAATAGCTCTCTTCAGTAAAGAGCTAGAATATTGAGATACTAAATCTAAAATACCAACTTCATGACAGCATTTATTTAATACTTAACTATTAAGTAGAAAATCTGAAATTTTCAAACATCTATATGTTTTCAAATCCAGCTATCTAACTTAAATAGCCATATGGGACTGAACTAAATTCTGATACATCAAATATTAATAGCATTAGCAATACACCATTATCAAAGCCTCAAAAGTAAAACTATAATAGCAAGAAAATTAAGTCACACATCATGTGACTTAATTTAATAAGCTTGTACTACAAATGTAATATAATGAGTATATTAATAGCTCAAAAGAAGTTTTTTTGATAAATGCTGAAAGAGAAAGCATTTATAATAATCTAGAATTATCCTTATCTTCAAACTGTTTTGAAGCTGATGGTTTGGGAATAGGGATAATTCTAGATAGAGATTTTAAATGCTTTCTCTTCTAGCATTTATCGGAAAAGCTTATTTAGAACTATTAATATGCTCATTATATTACATTTGTAGTACAAACTTATTAAATTAAGTCACATGATGTATGACTTGATTTTCTTACTATATATATATATAATATAAAAATAAAATGTTCGTTAATTAAAACAAAATTGTAATTACAATAAAAATAATAATAATAATGGTAACAAACTATTATAAACAATCCTTAAATTTGCAGAAGTACTTTCAGTTAATTTCTTGAACCTGCCTCAACTGCTATTAAAATTCAAAAAGAAAACAAAGCGGAAGCAAATGTCATCAATTCAAACCAGGAATCTCGTATTTTAATGTTAGCAGATTGCCTATTTATTAAATACATTTTATTCCTATTTATAAAAATTGCCTCCTTAATTTTTCTTTTATAAATTTAAATTAGATTTTAAAAATGTGAAAATTCTTCATGAAGAGAGAAACCATAATAAAAGAAAAATTAAGGAGGCAATTTTTATAAATAGGAATAAAATGCATTTAATAAATAGGCAATCTGCTAAGATTAAAATACGAAATTCCTGGAATTTGAATTGATGATGTTTGCTTCCGCTTTGTTTTCTTTTTGAATTTTAATGGCAGTTGAGGCAGGTTCAAGAAATTAACCGAAAGTGCTTCTGTGAGTTTAAGGATTGTTTATAATAGTTTGTTACCATTATTATTATTATTATTTTTATTGTAAATATATTTATATATATTATTTATCTTTAGTCCTACGTTTTAGGATTTATCTGATAATTTTGTAACATTTCCAGAAATATACTATTTATAAAAGTAACTACATTATTATCAATGATTTAAACAGTCTTCACTTATTTTTACATTCTTTGCTTCCCACTTTAATCCGAAAGTAATGTCTGCTGCTTGTAACTCATATTCTAATAAACTCTATACAAGGGCTGTGTGGTACAATGATTAGCATGCCTATCTACCACATCACATGATCTGAGAATTATATTTGGGCTGGGGGAATATCAGGTCAAAAATAAGTTCCAATTTTCATTTTTATTGGAGAGTAAAGTTATCAGGTTATTCTGGCCTTAGTGCCAGCACTGAGTTCATGGATATTTTTACTTCTACCTTAGTAAAACTTAACATAAATATATAGTAAATAATTACACTTTGATTTATAAGTGTCAAACTTTCTGTACTCACAACTCTGACACAGTTCACTTCCTGCAAATATCTTAATGACCATAACCCATCAGTCATTAGAATAGAAATTATCATATCATTCATAGTCCAGACATATACTTTAAACTTCAGTTAAAAATTAATATAAGATTTGGAATAATTACTTTTTGCTTAAGTAATTCTAAAAAATAAATGTATATTTAAAATTATAGATAAAATAATTATATTTAATGCATAGAGCATACGCGAGCATCAATAACGAAAAGGAAATAACTATCATTCTAAAAGTTTTCAATCGATAGTTTGGATCCATTCACATTTATATGCATCATTAATTGATTAAAGTTAAACCATATTTTCTCAATTTTTATCACTCTTATTTTGATATATTCTTAATTATTACATTCCATGCATCTATTTATAACTATCATTCTTGTGTTATCCTGTACGATTTAGTATAATTGTAGCATTATTTATTAAAGAGCTGAAGGTGTCTAAATCAAATCTCTCATCTCTTTCCAAGCAATAATCCTTTTTTTTTTATTTAGATAGCTTGCAGTGGTGGGAATAAAATCAAGAGATAAAAGATCTTCAATTGATGTTCAACCTGACAAGACCTCAATTTTTTAAATCTTAGAAATTGTTCAGAGAAATACTATTGAAAAGTCAAAACTGTCAGCTATTTTAAAATTGTGATATATAAAGCATCATATTTATAAAGTGCATAAAAATAAACTCATTTTTTTATGTTAATATAATTATTAGGCACATGACTACCAACTTCTTAAGCTTGCTTGTGTTTTAAAACAGGCAAAACTCACTATACATATTGACACACACAGCAAGCTAGAGTAATCAATGGATGCCAGAAGGCTTGTGCATAAAATCCCCATATAGTGCCTACTCATCCAATATCCCCAGACTAGTTTCTGGCTTGTGACCTTCGTCAGTGAGGAGCCTTAGATCTGAGAGCACTGCACCTAGATCTTAGGATCTAATGCAACCCTCTAGCAGCCACCTTTCAACTCCATTTAAAACAGTTACAAGCAAGCATAAGAAGTGGTGGTCATGTGATGTTTATTGGCTTAAAACCAATCCTGCCTAATAGGATAGTGGTAGCTATGGTTATTAAAGAACCAATGACACCAAAATGTATGGGTACTGAACTGAGTTCAGTCCCATATGACTATATAAGCTAATGAGCTTGGATTAGAAACATTAAGGTGTTTTCAATTTAAGACTCATAGTTTTGTAGTTAAATGGAGATAAAAGGTGGCTGCTAGAGGGTTGCATTAGATCTAGGTGCAGTGCTCTCAGATCCAAGGCTCCTCACTGACAAAAGCCACAAGCTGGAAACTAGTCTGGGGATATTGGATGAGTAGGCACTAGATGGGGATTTTATGCACAAGCCTTCTGGCATCCATTGATTATTCTAGCTTGCAGTGTGTGGCAGTACGTATAGTGAGTTTTGCCTGTTTTAATATAATTATTACTTATCAATTTATTATAAGTCCATGCATTTTATTTTCTTTTTTTTAACTATGAATATCTCATGTTTCTTTTTAAAAATCTAACTTGCTTCTTTTCATAGTTTTTGATATTTTGTGATGATAAACACTTCTAAAACTAGTTTGTTACTTTAAACAAACAAGATATGTATTCAAAAATATGTAAGCGCAGCAATTTTCTTTCAGCTTCTTCATCTTGGTAGAAAAATTACCAAAGGCATGCTGATCACGACTCTATCCTCTTGATATGCATTGATATTATTTCTTGATATTAGCATTTTGCCTCCAACAGCGTAATACCCGAGGGCCATGAGAGAATATGGTTTGAAACAATTACTTATTTGTAATTTAATTAACAAAATTAATGAGACTGACCTTTAGTTTTCATTTAAATTACTAGGATTCTATGAAGAATAGATTCAATTTAAGTGAACATGGAGATTTTGAAACAATTAACTTCAAGTTCTTTAAGCAACTAAGGTTATTTGGTTGGTTTTAAATCAATGAATTTCTAATTAATTACAAGTTTTTTTGACTGAGGACACTTTTAAGCAGCTAAGGTGGACATAAACGGACGAACTTCTAATTATTACAAGTATTTTTGACTGAGGACACATTTGGGTAATAAAAGGCATGGAGCAAAAAAATACAATTCCAATGTTAAAATTATTATTGACCAAAAAAGAGGTTAATATTTGTTACATTGATCTTGAAAAGTCATTTGAGAGTAAATTAGGATGCTTGGTCTAATATTTATTAGAAAATTTTATTCAGTGAACCAAAAAATATTTATAAGATTTAAAGTCTTCTTATAGAATATGTAGTGATAAAAAAAAAGTAATATAAGAAAGAAATGTTGTATATCTTAAATGATTATCATTTTAACAGAAATGGAATTATCCTGAAAGGTTTAGCTGTGGCAAGCACAAACTTCTTATGAACTCCTGAGCCTTTTAGAGAAGAAATTAGTTTATAAAGTAGAACGAGCTCATTGCATCAAATTTTGTGACGTTATCAGTAAAACGTCATGAAGTATCAATGAAACTGGTAATAGATTTAGAATATAAATAAATGTACTTAAATGAAATGAAGATTATTGAAAAGAAAATTATAAAGCAGATTAAGTTTTTGGGAAGTTGGATAAATAAACATGGAATAAGATAAAAAAAAATTAGTGCAAACATTACAATGGATAGGAGTGGTAGGAAATTATTCTGTGTTTCATTAAAATTAGATTTAATATAAAGCATATTAAATGATTTGGTTAAAGCATCACTTTATAGAAAGTAGAGATGGTGATGCAGTCAGCTTCGATAGTGAATTTGTCACCTTTTCAATGGAACGCACTATACATATAAATTTTAAATCACACAAACACACGCACACACACATATATATATCATTTCTGTAATGATAACATTTATATACATTAAACATTATTTTATGATTTTCCAAATTTCCATTTTAATGTATTTTTACAGAATAAGTATTGTTAACCTGTCATTTTTTAAAAAAAAAAAATCACATTAATATCCCTAATATTTCTTCTGGTTTAGGAATAATTTAAAACTAGGCAATTCAATTAGATCAGTCACAAATAACTTTTTTGTTATTACAAAAATAAATTCATATTTTTAACAATTTATATCAAATATTCATAGATTTAGTATTTTAATTACGTGATTTATTTTGTATGTGCTTATACTCATAAATTGAACAAAATGATAAGAATACCTATGATTTTTGATAATGTGTCAGTAATGGAGATAATAGTAGTTATAATAATAATTTTGTCTTTCTTATTGCATTGCCAAATCCATATAATATTAATAGCTTCTATATTCTTTATTACTTTTTATCATGCTTTTTTACAACTCACTATTAACAGTTTCGATTGCCGCAGCAATCTGCTTCAGAACTTCTGAAGAAGATTAATAGAGCAATCGAAACTGTCAATAGTGAGTTGTAAAAAAGCATTGTAAAAATTAATAAAAAATATAGATAATATTAATATTATATTGTAATAATAATAATAGTAGTAGTAGTAAAAGCAATAATAGTAATATATTAGTTGGGATGAGATTAGAATAACATTTGAAAATTGCTGCTAAAAAAATAATAAACTATTTTTTTTTATCAAAGATAATAACCTCTTACTCTAAGTCATTGTTCAATTCCTTAAAAATTATTTTTCTGACTACTTTTTATAAATTTGAATATTATAACTTTGAATGATGATAGTGTCCTACAAAAACAATTTGAAACATGATAATCCCTAATGATCAAATATTATTTAACTAGAATGCTTTCATGAAAAATGATTTACCCAAAAAAATATCATGATATATATAAATAAAAAGATGATATCACTATTATGCTGATTACCTGAGAGAAGATAATCTGCTTGGTAGGATTTTTTTCAGCTATTTCAGTCAAAAAAATCTACTACTACTTGAAAAAAGTGTAAATCCATTATGTGAAATTTTATGGGACACCAATAACTTTCCCATTTGCAGATCCACTAAAATTATTTTGTTGAAGCTTATGAATACTAAAATATTCAAACATATATTAATAATGAATTAGCAGAAATTAACAATTACAAAATATCACATGACTACCTCCTCTTATGCTTGTGTATAACTGTTGTTAAAACAGGCAAAACTTACTATATATATTGCCACATGGTCATGTGATGTTTATTGGTTTAACACCAATCCTGCCTAATAAGATAGTGGTGGATATGGTTATTAAAGAACCAAAAACAGCAAGATGTATGGGTACTGAACTGGGTTCAGACCCATATGACTATATAAGCTAATGGGCTTGGATTGAAAACATTAAGGTGTTTTCAGTTTAAGACTCATAGTTTTGTAGTTAAATGGAGATAAAAGGTGGTTGCTGGAGGGTTGCATTAGATCCTAAGATCTAGATGCAGTGCTCTCAGATCCAAGGCTCCTCACTGATGAAGGCCATAAGCCAGAAACTAGTCAGGGGATATTGGATGAGTAGGCAGTAGATGGGGATTTTATGTACAAGCCTTCTGGCATCCATTGATTACTCTAGCTTGCTGTGTGTGGGAATATATATAGTGAGTTTTACCTGTTTTAACTACAAAATATTTTTGTCACATTATTAATACATATGGGAACATAATAAATGAAAATAATCATAAATTAAATGTGGACAGAGTACTTTTAATAAAATAAGTTAGTATTAAAAAGGAAATATGCTATATGTTTGAAATTTTTTTAAATACATATTTTACAAAAGTTCTTGCTTATGGAATGTAAGACTTTAGACATTTAAGAGAAGAGAAATTCAGAGACTTCAAAAAATTCACACAGACTGGAAAATCTATTTCAGATGTAACAAAAGAGCTTGAAAAATAAAAGATATGGATGAGAGAACAAACATATACCACTAATATCATTGAAAAAGTTAAGAAACTTTAATGAAACTGAACTGGGCATATTGTTAGAAAAGACAATAATAGATGAAACAGTTAAAGGTTTAAATTAGTATGCAAGAGATTACAAAAGATATAAAAAGAGGCAATGTGACAGTGTGACAGATGGACAGATGAAATAAGGAACTTTGCTGGTGTGATGTGAAAACGAAAAGCTAGAAACCAAAGAAAGTGGATTAATCTTGGAAAGATATTCATCCTGAAGTGGAACTATAATGGTTTAAATAATTCTGCTGTGGGTTGTGCTTTTTGGATATAATCCTTGAACATATTTTTGAGTACTGTTTTCTTCCGTCAGATTTTGATGTACAACTTTTTCACAAATACTGCTCTTTAGATTGTTAAGTTTAAAATATTAAAACAGATCATTAGATTTGTATGTCATTTCCTAGTTTTTATTATACATATTTGAAATTGTTATGCACATTATTGCAGATATTCTTTTTCATTTTATTATGATCCTATCTATAAAAAACAACAACAAATGAGCTGCCATTATGTTTTGGATTTGTAGATTATGAAAAGATATTTGATTGTATAAGCATTTCTTCAGTGATTAAAGCATTGGATAATCAAGGTATAGACCCAGGTTATTGTCATATTCTGAAGAATATTTATAAAAATGCAACAGCAACAATTAGATTACATAATAATAATTGGAAGGTTAACAATGAGAAGGGTGTAAGACAGAGTGACTCCATATCTCTAAAACTTTTTACAGCAGTGCTGCAAGAAGTATTTTGTGGATTAAAATGGGAAGCTAAAGGAGTACAAGAAAATGAAGATTATTTAAGTCACTTTGATTGTGCAAATGATGTAGTTGTTTTTGCAAATAATGCTTCAGAGCTTCAGCTAATATTGTAAGAGTTATCAGATGAAAGTAAGAAAGTAGGGCTAAAGGTAAACACTAACAAGACTAAAGTAATGTTCAATAGATTTTCTCAGAAGATGAAAATAAAGATTGATTATGATGAGTTAGAAGAAGTTAACAATTTACAAATATCTTGGTCATATTATTACTGCAGATGGAAACATAATGGATGAAATTAATCATAGAATTAAACTTGGTTGGAGTGCTTTTGGTAGAAATAACTTAATACTAAAAGGAAATATACCTAGGTGTTTGAAAAGGAAGGTTTTTAACAAATGTGTTTTACCAATTTTTATTTATGGATCTGAGACTTGGACACTTAATAGAAGAGAAATATAGAGACTTCAAACCAATCAAAGAAGTATGGAGAAATACATGTTAGGAGTAACAAGAAGAGATCAAAAACACAATACATGGGTAAGAGAACAAAAGGTGTTACTGACAACATTAAAAGAGTTAAAAGACAAGTGGAGTTTGGCTGAAATATTGTTAGAAAAGATAATAGATGGACAATTGAAATCTTAAACTGGATTCCAAGAGATTTAAAAAGATGCAGAAAGAGACCAAATGTGAGATAAATGGATGAAATAAGAAAGAATGTAGGGGTGATGTGGAGAAGAAAGGCTAGAAGTCAGAGAAGATGGATTGAACTTGGAGAGACCTTCATTCTGCAATGGACTGATAATGGTTGATAATGATGAAAGCCATGAGTTCAGGAGTTCCAGAAGAAATCTACATAATGTATGGAGAGTTAGTACACTTTAGTGTCTAGAAATGGATATTCTCTGGCCATATCTACAAGTGATTCTTTTGTCCCATGTTTCTGACAAAGACGATTTTTTTTCTTCAGAAACTACAGTAATGTGAAAAATATTTTTTTAGCGATAAAAATTTACAAAAGCTAAAAAGTTTATATTGTTTAATTCCCCAGTCTAGATCAAATTAAAACATTGAAGGAATGAATAATAATCCCTCCCAAAATGTGACCCCTTTATATTTTCTTTTTTATCAAAATCTTTTATATATTTTTTTAAAATTACAAATATACACTCGATCAGTAATTAAAAGGCAGTAATAAATTGAAGACTTTATCTTTTCATTATTGTGTGTAGATTCATTTACTATCATTACATCTGATCAAATTAAATTTTCTTCAAAACACACGCAAAAAAATATAATTTTTTCATTTTTTTTTTAAATTTAAGATGTCTTACATGGATTTATGTTTTTTTTATATTAAAATTTATTTTAATAAATGATACATTTTATTTATCCATGCGAGATGCTTATTATCTATCTCACCATGCCACACGTACATGCATATTCAAAATAATATTTTAAATCTAAAAGAACATTAAATAATTTTTAATAATTGAGTACATGATTGCTATGCTGAGTGACATTATAATATATATGTACTTAAATTTAATATTATTAATGGTTAATATAGATGTAAATTAATTAGTAAATGGAATCTCCATTATATAAATGAAGTGAAATCCACAGCCAAGATATATTGGGGTGCAGCAACCACTAAAACGGGTTCTGTGGGTTGAATGAAAACAACAGCAAACCTGTCCAAGCTATCACTATCAAAAATGGTTCCTCTTTTGATCACTCCTTCACATTATATATGCACTGATAGGTGAACATTATAGCTATGAATTGAGATATCAATGAATAGCAACATTTTTACATCACAATTGAAATTAAAACTATTCCAACAGCAAGTCATGCATTTAAATTTAATATTTTTAACAGTTAATATATATGTAAATTAGTTAGAGGGAATTTTGAATTCAAACTTTCAAGCTCCTTTTAGTCATCAAACTCCATCTTATACAACTCATACACATAACCATATACATGTGATGTATTTCATATTTATCTTTTTCACATGTATGTGGTCATGTGTATTGGTTATATGCAATAGAGTGGATAGCTAAAGGGAAATTGAAAGTCTGGGTTCAAATTCCCTCTAATTACATCTAGATTAAAGTAAATATACTATAACCATCAAACATCACATGATCACCATTGTTTATGCTCACACAAGCTGCTTACACAAGGCAAAACTCTCCATATAGTAGCGACACTCAGTGTAAACCAAAGTAATCAATGGATGCAGGAAGGTTTGTGCACAAAATCTCTATCTAGTGCCTACTTATCCAATATCCCCAGACTAGTTTCTAGCTTTTGGCTTTTATCAGGGAGAAGTCTTGTATATGAGAGCACTGCACCTAGATCTTAAAATCTAATACAACCCTCCAGCAGCTACCTTTTACTTTTTTAGCTAAGTAAAGCTTTGAGTTCAAAATGAAAACACATGTTTACAAGCTAAGCTTATTAGCTTGTATAGTCATATAGATCTGAACTCAGTTCATCATCCATACTTTTTGGTATCTTTGGTTCTTTAATAACCAGTCACCATAATTCTATTGGCAGGATTGGCATTAAACCAAGCATTGCTTACACACAGACAAAACTCTCCATATAGGAGCACCACTACATCCATTGATTGCTCTGGCTTGCACTAAGTGGCGCTACTATATGGAGAGTTTTCTCTGTGTGTGAACAGCTTGTGTAAGCTTAAGAATGGTGATCATCTGATGTTTGATGGTTTAATACCAATCCTGCCCAATTAGATTATAATGACTGTGGTTATTAAAGAATCAAAGACAGCAAAAAGTATGGATGCTGACCGGAGTTCAGATCTATATGATTATACAAGCTAATGAACTTAGATTGAAAACATTATTGTGTTTTCATCTTGAATTCAAAGCTTTACAGTTAGCTAAAAAAGTAAAAAGTGGCTGTGGGAGGTTGCATTAGATCCTAAGATCTAGGTGCAGTGTTCTTAGATCCAAGGTGCCTCACTGATGAAAGCCAAAAGCTAGAAACTAGTCTGGGGATGTTGGATGAGTAGGCACTAGATAGGAATTTTGTGCACAAACCTTCCTGCATCCATTGATTACTGTGACTTGCCCTGAGTGGCGCTACTGTATGGAGAGTTTTGCCTCTGTGTGTGTATATATACTGTGGCCTGTCTATAGGTGGTATGACCCTAAGCAAAGTTTCCAAGTCCCTTATATTAGGCCCTACTTGGATTCGGGTTAGGTTCTATTAATAAACTTACTATATCCCGACCATTTTCTTTAACTATAACAATTGAATTTAGATAAGATTAGTATTTATCCCATGTTACTTTGACATGAGTAAATATTTCTAAAATAAGATATGTTTTAAATATAATCAATATGAGACCCGTTTACCTATAAACAGATCACATCCCCTTAACATTAAACAAATACAAAATACTTGTTCAATGGCATAAGAATACCCAGATACTCCTCCTTATTAAGTATCTACATACTCTCATGACTAACAGTAATATCTAATATATTATTTTATATTTATAACTATTAAGTTTTAATTCAATCACTCATTAAATTAATCTGTTAGATAATTACAGATAAACTTTGATTCATATTATGTTTAATAATTAAGATTGGCAATAATTATAAGAATAATTTTATAATAAGGAGATCTCAGGAAAATCATTGATTTATTAATTCTTCATACTACCTATGGAATATCAAGAGGGATTTTACAGATTTCTATGGATAGTGTACAAATTAAGAAAGGCTTATAATTTAAGTTCATAGTTAAGCTTTATATGTATGTTCTTCAATACTGAATATTAAAATAATATTATTAACTAAACTGTGATTAACACTAATACTTTCACTAATAACTAATGTATCATTTAATTTTATATTAATAAATACATTTTAATAATTGGCAATGTCATCAATGACCTATGGGATCAAGGCAGCATGTAACAAGTAAAAAAAAAAAATCTTTACTAAGAGATTTATGCTTTTTAAACTGTTAGATTTGCTTTAAATTGAATTGACTTTTCATTTTAATTTTGACTGTACATTTTAAGTTGTGTGATGTGGTGAAAATGAGCCCAGAAAAGATATGCAGCAATTGGAATTTAATAAAACTTTAAAACAATCATTTTAATAATATTCATTACAAATGATAATAAACATTTCCATTAATATCAAATTTAAAATAACATAACAAAATAATACATATATATTATAATAATAATAACAACAGAAAATTAATCTTTAGAGTATTATTATCAAACAAAACTAATGATTTCCCATTATATGTTGAGATATTTATCCCTATGTATGTGAACTATAAATCACATATTTAGTTTATTAAACAATCATTTTTTTTCCCATTCATGGTTCATTAGTTTAACCTCTACATAATAGTAGTACTTGATGATTAAGTAACAATACAAAAAATAAATGAGAATATAGGGTTATAATTCTGGAGGTTGGTAAGCAAACAAAATTACTACTTTTATCTTTCACATAAGAACAAAATCATTGTTTTTTTTAGTTTATCCATTTGTACATGTATATATAACCTGCTCTTTGGAGTATGTATATATCATTTTAAATACCCTTTCATACTAAAATATCGAGTATATTTATTTATTTAAAGGATTCATAATCTTTAAACTTAACCGAATTATTAAATAACTATTAATATAACAACACTTGAATTAATTCCTTATTAAATTAGTTTTCTCTCCCCCCCCCCCCCATTATACTAACAAATCATCGATTAAAAATATAAATACTAACATTAGAAAGAAGTTCTGTTTTAACTCTCAGCTAAAGTATAAGAACAATTTTAAATCTTCTAGTTGTTCCACACTCCATAAACTTATCATAATGTTTTTATTTTTCCTTATTTTTTGAAGATTCTGCTTATCCTAAGATTCGCTAGGTATTTGAGTTACTACAACAATAATCCTTGTTTTGTTCTTTGTCTAGTAATAAAAATTTATTTGTGGCTTGCTTTATTTACTTTATATGATATATATTTCTCTCCATAGTAAAAAGCACACTTATTATTTCAATTAAAAATGCATCGTGCAACGTTTTTTTTTTTTTAGCTAAAACTTTATAAAACTGACATCCATGCTGGTATGGCTCAAAATAAATAATATATCCAGAATAATAATGAACTTTTTTTATTTATTACTAATTTAGTTCCATTGAATTTTAAATATATATACTTAAATGTTTCCAAGAGATATACTATTTTTTTTATCTATCCTTACTGGATACTTACGGTATTTATTTATTTCCTTTTGTGTATTACTGCAGTTCATTTTCCCTATGGCACAATTATTGTTATTTTTCCGTGAATATATTCGTTGACTATTCATCTCCGATTATTTCTTCAATACTTATTAATTTTCAAGAGATTATTGGGAATTCCGATTATTGACTTGCCCAGTAGAAAAACGATTAATTTATTCCATTATTTTAACAACAGAGCTTATAATTATCCATGTATATTAATATAGAGTTGTAAATCATAAGGTTTTAGGAATTTTAATCCAACTTTGTTTTTTTAAAAAAAAATATCACCAAGAAAAAAAAACTTAGTTACTTCAACTTTACGATCCAGAAGCTCTCTTTTTTTTATTCTCCTCCCTTGAATTTCATATTCCAAGATTGTTTGAAACTCTTTGATTGGCTAATATTTTCCCACTTTTTTCTATGAAACATTTATTTTGAAAGTTTTTGGTTTATTTTAAAATGACCGATTTTCCTTTTTTTAAAAAAAAATATTAAAATACAATATTTTTTTAGAATTTAAATAAAGATAGAATTTACTGTTTAATTTTAAATCAGCATTTTTTAAAATTAAACTTTATTTATTTACTTTTAAATATAGTAAGATTTGAAGATAACTAATTTCTATGTTTAAAATCAAATGCGCACCCACAATAATTATTAGTCCCTACTACGCATTATGTTTACAAAATTACAATTTAAACTTCACTGGTTTTAAACTCCAAATAATATTAATTGTTCATCCATCTGCACATGTATGACTCTGTAGGTTATTTTCTATATGTATTTTGAGTTAAAATCATTTATAAATTTCCATTAGCTAAAACCGAGTTTAAATCTTATGATCTAATACGTCATTATGTCTTCTTTTAATAAGTAAATATTATTGGATTTGTAAAATTTAAAATTATACACTAAAATTTTATTTTAGAATAGTCTGAGCTAATAAAAAGTGCACAACATATGTATATATACTATACTTGTATTTCAATATTATATGTAAATTAATTAGTAAACGGTATCTCTGTTATATAAATAAAGTTAAATTCACAGCCAAGATGTATGGATGTGCAACAATCAAGAAGATCAATATATATATATATGGTACTTTAGTGTAGCCCTAAACCTGACCTTAAACCTAACCCAGATATTTCATAGCAGTTTTAATACTAAAGTATCATATATATAATGAATATTCTATAAAAACAAACTAGTGTAAATATTTTAGATATGGTTATAACAGTACTATTTTTAATCATTTGTTTTTCTCTTTCAGTTTATCAAATATTTATAATGACTTTTAATTACGTTTATGATTACAAAAGTTGAAAAGTTATGTAATGTCTTTGCATATTGAATTCTATACGATTAGAAAGTTATATAATTGTTCATCAAAAAATTCTTTTGTTAAAGTTTTCTCCAGTGATTCAGGTATTGTTAAAATAAAAAAAGAAAAATTTGAAAAATCAATACAAGAAACTACAAATTATAAGGTTACTGAATAAGCAAATGTTTTCCAAAAAAATTTCTGGATATACAGAGATACATAGATACAAATAACATATAATCTCTTTAAGACAATACGCGTGTAGTTTTTGAACAACCTGTAGAATGGTGGCATCCCTTCTATTGTTTCTCTGTAGAAAAATAATGCAAAAGTCTTATTCCTTCAGAAGACTGATTCAAATCTGTTTTACATTTAATTATATATATATATAAATTGCAGCACACACCCAGCCCAACATGCTTTAAATCTCTAGCTAAATATCACATTAAGTATTATCAAACAATATTACATATAAAGTATCTAATGTTGCCTTGGCAACAAGATTTTCAGCTAGAAAGTTTAGCCATAAAGATATGGATGTGTGACATAATCTATATATGATAGCCAGTACAGCTTTTGATATTTTTCAGTTTAATATATACACCTGGGCCTCGTTTTATGCAGGAGATAGGTTCCACAGAAAACTCGCATTAAAAAAATTGCACAAAAATAGACTTAACTTACCTTGAAAAATAGGGAATAGGGTCTGTAATGTACAGAATTCGCATAAAAGCAAAGCAATAAAGAAAAATTACTTTAAAATTAGCATTAAAAAAATAAGAAAATAAAGTATGACTAATAAAAAATTTCCAATATTTGAAAAAAATTAATACAAGACAAACTTTTTTTCCTTTTTTTTATTACTACAGTATTTAATTTTACATTTTTCATACATATTTTAATCATTACCGCTAGGGTTGTTTGTAAACTGGTAAGAAATCAGATTCGATATGATGTGATGTATTGTGGCTTCTCCTCAAACGAAGTCAAGAATCTCTCAGCAATTATACCCAGAGAAACCTGTTAGCCACTTTATTTTTATTCGTGATGTACAACTAGCACCATTTTGAGTCTTGTGCTGTGTTAATGGTTTTCTGTTTCTATATTTAAAAAATGAAATCGCAATCAAAACAAAAAGATTATACATTATCATTAGAAAAATTATTTTCAGTATATAAAATTTTCATTTTTTATTTTAAAAATCTAAAAGATTATTTATTTCTGTTATATATAACAAAGTACGGTTTAAACGGTTAAATTTTTTGAATATTTATTGCGATATTTTTATATGTAAGTATAAATCTATTATTATTATTTACTCATTAGTACAAATAGGTTATTTACATAGAAGCTAAAATACTAAATACAGCTTCAGGCCATATTCACATTAGCTGCTAATATAACATTATATATATATATATATATATATATATATATATATATATTAAAAAAAGTATTTCAAGTGAAAATAAGTTATTAATAATTTAAATTTCTTGATATCTAATAAATATAGTGAAATATGAAAGATATTAAGAAGAAACATGAATGCATAACTTCAAAATCGCATTAAAATAATCCGCATAAAACGAGACCCAGGTGTATAATATAGATGAATACAGAGTTGGAGATGTTGCTTGTGCTAATGGATATTTGGGTCAGCCTCTAGTGACATCTATTGAACTAAATATATTATTTATATTGCTGCAAGAAATTCATCTAAAACATAAATACCATCAATCCAAAAAATATATACACATATTTAACCTACTAAAATCTTTTATTTTAACATGTCTTTACAATATGATCATATAATGAAGAGTAACTTTGTACTTTCTTAGGTTATATAAATAATGCCAGTAAAAATATACAATTGAAATTTTCTAAAATAGTAGCTATTTCTTGATGTTAAAATTTACACTTGTAAATAAATCTTAAAACTAATATACACGTATGCACTCACACACATATATAATCAGAATGATAATCACAGCTATCTATATTATTATAGTAATTACCCTAAGCCTTTTAAAGCTATCATTCCTTTACAGGAGATTTTTTTAGGAAAATTTGTAGTGATGAGAAATTACTTTCAACAAAGTAACAAGATTTGTCAAGCGTTGTTAGCCGAGAGGTCAGTGCAGCCACATTGCAAGCAAGTAGTTGTTTGCAGACGGTTGTGGGTTCGCCTCCCGGCAGATTCTATGACATATGGAGAAAAAAGTAACAAGATTTTATAAAATAAATTTATAAATATATAATATCCTAAAACATTGTCAGATATGGCAGTAATAAAGTCTTCAAAAATTGGGGAAAAGGATCTTCTTTTACCTAAAAAAGGTAGTCAATTCAAAGTATGATCGATCATTGATTCTTACTTCTAATAGTAATTTACTGAAAACACTTTACTTGTGAGTGGAGTGAGTTTGACAATGGTAAATAAAAATGTAACTATTTACTATAGATAAATATTCTTCATATAATATATATATATATATATATATATATATATATATATATATATATATATATAAGAGATAGTGACCTGGGCCAACTGATGAGAGCTGGTTCAGCATATCTTGGGGATCATTTGTCTTTTATTGTATGTTTATTTGTATGAATTTAAAAATGGGGAAGTATGGAGATTGTTTAATATTTCTATAAAAATATTACACATGAGAAAAAAAAAGTAAATAACTCCATGTGTACTTATGCTTAAAATTAAAAAATCAGATATATTAATCTTTAACTGAGGTTTAAAGTTTAGGTCTGTGCTAGAGATAATCTCTAGTTTAGAAAATGATTAGTAATAATCATTATTGTATTTATCTGAGGTGGATGGTGTCAAAGATTTGAGTGGAGTGAGTTAGATAATGGTAAATAAAAATGTATCTATTATATAAAACCTATTTTTTCCAAAACAATAAAAATTTTCTACCTAAAACAAAGAACACTTAAGAATAGATCTATCAAAATAAATTTGGTTATTAATTTTGCATCAGAAAAATGTGGAGATAAAAGATAGCTTACATATTAACATCATCTATGTTCTTTATTACTTTTTACAATGCTTTTCTACAACCCACTAATGACAGTTTCTATTGCACCAGCAATCTTCTTCAGAATTATAATAAATATAATACAAATATACATGAATATATAATTTTACATTATATATATACGTATATTCTATCTTATAATCTTTATTTATATATCCACATATATACCTCTCTATATAATTATTACCTTTTTATATTTTATACGTTTTAATCTTTTTTATATTCTATATTTATCAATCAATACTTCCTATAATCACACACACACATATATATACATATATATATATTATTTTTATTTCATTTACTTTATTCTTATAAAATTTTTAATATTTAACTCTAACGTTACTAACCTGTTTGCTGTGATATTACTAACAGTTAGTGCATATACTAACCTGTTTGCTGTGATATTATTAACATTTGTTTGCTGTGATATTACTAACAGTTGGTGCATATACTAACCTGTTTGCTGTGATATTACTAACAGTTGAATGCATTTGGAATATTTAACTAAAAATTAAACTTTTCTAAAGACATTCAACACACATATTAGATGATGGAAATAGTCCAATATAAAAATACAGCTAACATTATATATTCATATTTTTATATTTTACATTATTATTATTCATTATATTAACATTCAATATGAATAATTTTCTTTACCTATAATATTATTTTTTAACATACTTTTTATACCTACTTTCTACTTATATTTCCAAATCTTAACTGCTATCAATTCAAACTTTTCAATCTTACAGTTATACTTAAATAAGACTAGAACCTTAGTACATGCACCTTGAGTGCTTAATTTATTACAAGAGAAACTTCTACAAATCTAAACACAAGATTTTTCTAAATATATAGACAAATCTAAAGCATTTTGATTTGGGAGCATGAAGCTAATAAATTCTTCACTGATTAAGTCCACTATTTCTGTTAAACATTAATGATCATGAAATCTTTCAATTTACAATGAGTTAATAATAGCTTCACGCTCCCAAATCAAAATGCTTTAGATTTGCCTATATATTTAGAAAAATAGGTTGAAGATAAGAGGGCCACTCTTATCTTTATAAAGTCGAATCTTGCATTTAGATTTGTAGAGGTCTCTCTTGTAATAAATTAAGCACTCAAGGCACATGTACTTATTTAAGTATTATGTGCTGACATTGCGCTTAATAACAATTAATATTTTACAGTTATATTTTAGTAGCTTCTTTTTATTTAAGATAATTATTAATATTAAAGCACTAAATTAAAATTATTTTTTTATTTAGCGTAAGGATTTTTTTTGACAGTTTAACTATTAACAAAACATCCTAAAGGAACCTGCAGGAAGTCTAACAAGGAAATTGTTAGTTTCGCCAGTGATTTTAGTAGGGTTTACAAATCTGTCACTGTCATTATTGATTTGGTAGTCATTAATTGTGTGGTTAATACTTTAGGTTTATCCATATTTACATAGATCAATGGCTGATAAATATTTGTTTATGAAGCAGATCAGCATAACACCCATGGGACTAACTCTGTTGATAAAACTACAGTTATGTTTAAAAAGATCAAATGCAAATGGTTTTATTGATAGTGCTGGAAAATAAATTTACATAAAACATCACCATAATTCACTCACTGGAGATTGTTGGTTGAGCATCCAAAAAGAGAATTTTTGTTGGAGATGAGTCTTAGGTTATACAACTATATCTTGAGTTATTGTTAAATCCAAACTGCATAACAACTTTTTATACATTTTCTATGAAGCAAATTTTATTCTGAAGTCCGGCAGAGGAATATGTGAAAAAATAGAGAACTACTGCCAAAGAGTAGATTTAAGTGTATGAGTAATATTTCTCATGATAATATCTAATTGTATATCCAGAGGTTTAGTATGGCAACTTGTCCAAACAGGGAAACACTATTCACTGGCTGAATATGCTAGTCCTAAGAAAGCTGTCTGTAAAAGCTGTCTAAGAGGTTATTCCTAAAAATTAATTTTGATCTAACCTTATATAAATGAGGAAAATAAGTGTTAATCTAAGGTTACTTTTAAATAAGTCCTTTTAATGTTAATTTTGATTATGTATAGAAACAAACAATGAAAAATAGAACTTTATATATATATATATATATATATATATAAAGTTATATAAATTATGTTACCATATATATATATATATATATATATATATATATGGTAACATAATTTGGATTTCTTATAATAGTAGTACATAGGTCTTTTCTAACAGCTTAGTGAAAGAATATGTATTTTTTCCTGAAGGTTTGTGATGGTGGTTCTAGTTGTCTTTTTATATTGAACTATTTCCATCATCTAATATAAGTATTGAATGTCTTTAGAAAAATTTAACTTTATTTAAATATTCCAAATACATCCAACTATTAATAATAGCACATCAAACAGGTTAGTATATGCACAATGTTTTGAGAGGTATTATTCATCCCTCTTCTTTAGGTGTTGCTGGTCTGACCAGTGAAAGTACTAGCATGGGATTCGAACCTGGACACTTAGATTCTTGAATATTGAATTTTAAGGTAACATTCTAACCAACTGAGCCATCCTGGTTAGAGTGTTACTTTAAAATTCAAAATTCAAGAATCTAAGGATCCAGGTTCGAATCCCATGCTAGTACTGTCATTGGTCAGCTAGCAACACCTAAAGAAGAGGAAAGAATAATACATCTCAAAACATTGTGCATATACTAACCTGTTTGATGTGCTATTATTAACAGTTGAATGTATTTAGAATAGTTAAATAAAGTTAATTTTTTCTAAAGACATTCAATACTCATATTAGATGATGGAAATAGTCCAATATAAAAATGCATAAAGAATACATATGTATATAGATGCTTAGAAACTACTAATAAATGTGAACATTCAAAGTGAAGGAGTGGAGATATAATCACAGAACCTTAAGCTTCAATGTCCAGCATTTTACCATTTTCACATAGGACAAAAATATATGAAATTAGGTAACAAAGGGGCTACTAAAGTTACAGTATAATTTGATATACAAGAAGTCATTAGTAATATATCTATTACAAACATCTTTCTTAATAATTTGCTTAAGATGAATTAATGCAAAACAATATGTTAATTAAATGCATTTACCATTTATCAGTTAATACGTATATTGGTGAATATTTATCTTTTCAGCATATATGTGCTTGAGTGTATCAGTGTTATTAGATAGAGTGAAGAGTGGTGGGTCATGTGGAAGTCTGTGCTTATATACCCTATATTACATATATAGGCACATGGTATATATTAAGCCTGTGTTTCAGTTATTACATTTATCAGTTAATAAATTTTTTTTTTCATATGTCAAATGCGTTGACCAGGAAGTGAAGCCGGGCCAGTTGCTTGGAAGGCAGCTACGTTAACCACTAGTCCACCAACGTTTGACTAAGGAAAATTTTGTTGTATTCTTTAAATTATAAAATATTTTATTACATTTTGATTTATAAGCTTCAAACTTTCTGCATTGAGAACTTTTACATCAGCCATTTCAGATTAAAACATTAATGATTATTACTAATCATTTTCTAAACTAGAAATTATCTTTCAGATCAATTGATGGTTGTTGGTTCTGCAAAGAAGATATCTTGGAAGCAGATTTGTCTTTTTCAATATTTTATTCATACTGAGGAGAACATTTTAAATATATATGGTAAAGTATATTATGTTTGTTTCAGAGTCAACATGATTTTTTTTAGCAATGAAAATTTAAATATTAGTCTTGTATTAGTAACTATTCTCGGAATGCAGTTATTGATATCGACAAATTGAAGAAATTTTTCATTTAAATTTTGAATGCATAAAATTGTAACTAAAATAATTATTTTATGTGTTAGTTTGCAAGAGTTTCTTTCATATTTTAATTTCTTGATTTGTATTTTTAAAAACATCTTTAATAAAAATAAATCGAAAATTTCATAATCAGCATCATTAATTATCTTCCAAAAGACATGTTCCATACAACAATACAAAATCCACAAATTCCTGCTTTATTCATCAAAAACTTCTCTTTTAAATCATTTATTAACCTCTTTTACATATACCTATCTTTTTTTATTCTCTATTGACTCAAATAGCTACTACATTTCTTTTTTTTTATATGTGTATATGCCCAATTCATTTTCCCTAGTAAATAGAGTTTTTGTCACTTATCCTCTGCAAACCTTCTATTGTTAACTCTACTTTTTCTGATTTACAATTATTTTTGACATCCATATTTCACATTTTTTTTATTCTTCATTCTTGTTTTAATCTTTGTTCCATGTATAGTTGGCAAGAATCTAAATTAAAAACTCTAGTTCACAATATAATATCCATTTTTGAATCCATACTTTTAAGCTGCCTTCAGTTATTCACTCCATCTTATACAACTGATACACATGACCACATACCTATGAAAAAGATTAATGATGTCCAATATACATATTTCATGCTGAATCAGCATTTGCCAATGGGTTTGGATAATCTCCCCCACACATATATAATCAGTGCTTGATTTTATATTAAGATAGCAAATCTTCAATCTGTAATATCCAGGCTTCAATCTTCTCTACTTTCCAACTCTTCATCCATCCATATCATTGAAAATTTGATGATGGCATGCTCAAAGCTATGGTTTGCCAATTTTGTTGTCATATCCATGTTAACTGTGAGTTATTCTGACCCCTCATATGTAAGATATTAATGTCATTTAAATACATGGAAGAGGGATAGGCAGAATACAGAATATATACTACATTTGTGTTTAAATATCCATTCTTTTAAGTCTAAATAATCATCACACCTCTCATTCTATCGTCCTTATCTTTATTTCCACATTAGATGATTTGCTTCATAAATGCTTAAAATAAGCAATGTTATTATTTCTATTCTATAAATTCCTATTCTATTGCAATTATTTAATAATAACAGATATGTAAACTCCCCTTAAATAAACAGTAATATATCTATATGTGCTGATGTGAGGTGAAGCTAAATGAGAATTATAATACTAAGTTGACTTAGCAATTTTGAGGAATTTTTATATCCTCCTAATCGCATCCAGATGCCAGATAGTAGTCCTTAATAAACCCTTAGCCAATGCTGTCCTATCTAAGTGTCCCCTGATTAGTTTTCATCTTATCGATTTCATTAGAGAGCACTTGAACTTTTCTCTAGCAGCCATTTTTACTTTTTTATTATACTATCAAGCAAGAATACTATTCAAAATACACAAGCTCCCCAGTGATGGAATAGAACCGACTTAGTTAAGGATTTACTAAATACTATCATCTGATATCTATTGATTATTAAATCTTACACTAGATGGCATAAATGTAATGAGATTGGAAAAAAAAGCTAATATATTGCTAATAAACAGAAAAAATGATAAGCAAAGATCAGTTGATATTTTGTAGATTGGGTGATGTCTCATTGGTTTATACCAATTCTGGACAAAGAATAAAGATGCTTCAGATTATTAATAAATTAAGGTTACCATAATATATAAAAACTGAACTGGATTCAGATCTATATGACAATGTAAACAAATTGAGTTGAATTGAAAAAAAAATCAAGTTTTTCAATTTAGGCTGGAAGCTTGATAAGTATAACAAAAATGTAAAAAATGGCTGGTAAAGGAATGGTGCATTAAATCCAAATAGCCCAGCTGCACTGTTCAAAAATCCAAAAGCTTTTCAATGATGAAAACCATAAGCTAGAGACTAATTGGTTAGGACTACTCTGAATAAGGATTTATAAAGCACAACAATCTGGCATCTATTGTTTATTTACGCTTACACTAGATGGCATAACGATAGTGAGACTAGAAGAAAACTGTCAATATATAGAAAAACATATAAGCAAAAATCATGTAATGTTTTGTTGATGAAGCTATTGGTTTAAATCTCTTTTTGGTAACTTGCCTCACTACATTCTTTTCTAATCCTACTTAACTAGATAAGATTTCTATACATAATTCTATATACTATAATATTTATATTTCTCTATTTTCTCTACTATTTTATTAATCACACTATTGTTAATTTAAGTTTTACATTTTTATTTAATTTACTCTGATTTTTATTCTGTTACACTAAAATATTAATATTATTTATGTTCTTTATTACTTTTTACAATGCTTTTTACAACCCACTATTGACGATTTTGATTGCCCCAGCAATCTTCTTCAGAACTATACCAAACCCAATACAAATGTATGAATACAAATATACATGAACATATAATTTTACACGTATATTCTGGGTCTATACCTTGATGATCCAATGCTTTAATCACTGAAGAAATGTTTATAGAATCGAATGCCTTTTCATAATCTACAAATCCAAAGCATAGTGGCAACTCATATTCATTGGTCCTTTCTATAATTTCTCTCAATACTTGGATATGATCTACTGTTCCAAAACCAATTTTAAATCCAGCTTGTTCTCTTAGTTAGTGGAAATCCAATGTTCTCTGTAGTCAAATTGTAATTATCTTGGTAAAAAATTATATATAAACTGATAAAAGGCTGATAGGTCTGTAATTTCTAATATCTTCTTTATCACCTTAAGCTATTAGAAAGTAAAAAATAAAATGTTATTCAGTTTTCGCAAATAAAAGTGTTATTCCTATAATTCAAAGTCAGGTTCCAAAGAATCTGTTAAACAAACTTGTGAACAATGACAATTTTTTTTGTTCATCATATAATTTTTTATTTTCCGAATAGATTAATATTGAAGAAAGTGAATATTATTTGCAAGTTTATTTACATGATTCTCAGAAATCTGACTTCTGATTTATTGAAGTAACATTTTTATTTATGAAAGCTGAAAAAAATTTCATTTTTTTTTACTTTTTAGTATATTTACATGATTAATTATAGGGGATTTGAACACAGAATTTCAAGCACCTTCAGCTATCCGTTCTATCTCATACAACCAATACACATGATCACACACATGTAAAAAGATAAATGATTTCAAATATATGTATTTCATGCTGCACCAACACTCATTAGTTGGTATAATCATCATCTGCTTCACACATATATAATCAGTACTTGGTTTATATTAAAATTAAAAATCTTCAAACTTTAATAGACAGGCTTCAATATACTCCACCTTACAACTCCTCAGCCATCCTTACCATTGAAAATATGATGAAATGTACAAATCCCTTGTCGATGCCAATATTATTGTCATGCCCATGTTGATTTTAGGTCACTCTGACTATATACAGGACCATACCCATTTAAATACACAGAAGAGGGCCAGGCAAGATACAGGCTCAATCTGTAATATTTGAATACAAGTATAATTTGTACCCGCATAGGTCAGAATGACTTAAAGTCAACATGGGCATGACAATAATATTGACATCAACAAGGAATTTGGTATACTGTCATCAGATTTTCAATGGTATGGATGACCGAAGAGTTGTAAGGTGGAGTAGATTGAAGTCTGTACATTAAAGTTTGAAGATATGCTATCTTAATATAAATCAAGTACTGATTATAAGTATGTGCAGGAGATGATGATCTGGATCAACTGATGAGTGCAGGTTCAGCATGAAATGCATATATTGGAGCTCATTTATCCATTTCACATATGGGTTGTCATGTGTGTCAGTTATATGGGATCGGGTGGATGGCTGAGGGAAGCTTGAATATCTATGTTCAAATCCCCCAAAATCACATTTAAACTCCAAGTATATAAATTATACTTGTATTCAAATTTTACATGAAAAAAAGTATTTCTTTAATTTTTTTTTAATACTTTTTATTTACTCTTATCATTCTTAGGACTTATTGTCTGAGAATTAGTTTACTGTTTCTTAAATAATTCCCACTTTTCATTTGAATTTATATTAAGAAATTTGAAAGATGTTTTTCTAATGAACATCTTTGTTTTATTAATTTTTTATTTCATTTTTGGTTCAGTAATTTTTGAGATTTTTAAGTCTAGTTTCACTTGGAATCTGGATTAAGATTTCAATTGTCTACCTATTATCATCTTTTCTAACAATATGTCCAACCCCACTCCAATCTTTTAATTCTTTCAGCAATATCAGTAACAGCTGTTTGTTCTTTTACCCATATATCACATTATCTCTCCATACTTCTTTAAATGGTCTGAAGTTTCTATATTGCTCTTCTATTAAGTGTCCATATCTCAGATCCACAAGTAAGAACTGGTAAAACATCTATTAAAAACCTTCCTTTTCAAACACATATCATATTTCCTTTTAATATTAAGTTATTTCTATCAAAAGCACTCCAACCAAGCTTAATTCTATGTAAAGCACTCCAATGAAGTTTAATTCTATGATTAATTTCATTCATTATGTTGCCATCTGTAGTAATAATCTGACCAAAGTATTTGTAACTATTAACTTCTTCTAACTCATCACAATCAATCTTTAGTTTCATCTTTTGAGAAAATCCATTGAACATTACTTCAGACTTTTTAACATTTATGTTTAGTCATACTTTTTTACTTCCATCTGATAACTCTTGCAACATTTCCTGAAGCTCTGAAGCATTATTTGCAAAAACAACTACATCATCTGCAAAGTCAAAATGACTTAAATAATCTTCATTTACTGTTATTTTTTTAGCTTCCCATTTTAATCCACAAAATACTTCGTGCAGCACTACTGTCAAAATTTTGGAGATATGAAATTACTCTGTCTTATACCCTTCTCAATGAACAATTATAAATTCATTTGGAAATCCAAGATTAATCAATTTAAAATTTCCAACAATGTGATTGCAAGATTACTGTCTTTTAGTAACATTTTAACCAGGAAGCAAAATAATCTTGAAAACCCAAATGCCAAAAAAGAACTGCATAATGAATAAGACAAATAAGCAGCTGCTGTCTTAAGAGCATCAGCCAATGAAGATGATAAAATGGGCATTTGTGTATAAAGAGTATTGAAAGTATTTACAAAATGAATACCCAGAAATTACAGAACTGATATAAAAACAAGCTTATTATCTTTAAAATTTTTTGAAATTAAATTATTTAAACCGGAAGAGCAAACATTTTAAAAATAATAATAGCAAAGATTTTTAGATTAAATACGTATTAGTACTACATTACATCTCTGCATGTAAACATGCTAAATTTATTCAATATTAACATGACCCTCCATATGCATCTTTGTACAATACATAATTAATAAAAACATAATATTTTAACGTTTCATTGATGTCTGTAATAAAAAGTATAAAGCATTATATATTTAGTTTAACTACGAATGTAAAAAATCTATTGTAACGTTTAAAATTTCCAAATCATAAAATTTCACATTTAAAATAAATATTCTCTGCTTATATTGTAAGGAAAGAAATAAAAGATGCTTCATTACTAAATGCCAATAGGCATTCAGGAATGATTTAGTGGCTCAGTTTTTAAATGGTTTTGCGATTAGTTGTTTCTGGTTTCAACTAGATTCTTGAATAAAACTTTCTATCAGCGTTATTAAAAAGTAAACACAACGTTATATAGAAAGTTTATAAAACTTCACAAAACAATGCAAATACATTATGTATGATTTTCTTAATAGGAATAAAGAGAAAAAGTTATATATACCAAATTTAATATTCCAAGAAATTATAAAAATCAGTTTTACATGTATATATGTGTTAACGAGGATATGTGCATATTTATAAATCACATCGTCATAGCTCTATTACTTAAATAACCCAATAGAATGCGGGCGATTTATTGTAGACCGTAATTAGAGAGTAAAAAGATTTCATTTTCTATCCAAATTGTTGTGTTGCCTTGACAACAAATGACTAATATTTTATTGGTTTATTTAATGATGATGGATGTGGTGATGTGATTTATATTAGCTGTTACCATTTATGATTTAATAGATATATGTATAAAGTATACAAATATGTTAATCTTACTGCCCGAAACAATAAAGTACTATGACAAGCAATATCATAATATACTGGCCATAAATAAAAAAACTAATAAAAAATGATAAAAAAGCTGAAATTCAAAGATCTCTCCAATATTCTCCAAAGAGAGGCAGTAAAGAAAAAGTTACCAAACTAGTTGACTGTCAGATGATGGGCCTTTAAATGAGTTTCTTTCTTATTGTATTCTTTATTTATGGATAGTTGGTACTAATCTATAAACAAGTAAAATTAATGTTAGCTAACTAGGTAAAAAAATGTGGTACCTGGAAAATGGTAAGCTTAAAGATTTCCCCAAGGTCTACATGACCTGGATTCAAACACAAAGTCATGGGCTTGAAAGATGAAATGTAATAAAAAAGGTTAATTCTAAAAACTATGATGAAATTTGACAATGCTTTTATGAGAAGATAGATATAATAATTTAAAAAAATCATTATCACATTTATTGATAAACTTGTTGACAAAGGTTATGCAAATATTATACAATCTAAAATATATTATAGTTTTATTCCATAATGATTCGCTATGTGCACATTGTAAGAATATGTGTTACAAAAAATTCTACAATATTCAAAATATTAATACATACATTGTATAACATAACTGCCACCATGAGTCCATATTTTACAGTTAAAATGATTTGTTTTTACATATCGGTATTTTGAATATTGTAGAGTTTATTTCAGAATGTCTTGTTTATTTTATAATAATTTATCTAATTAGATGTACATAAAATAGAGTAACCATACCGCTGACTTTAATTCTTTAATAGTACAGAATCCCTATTGCCAGATTCAATTAAAGTTCCAGACTTCTGATTGGTCAATTAGAGTATCAGAAGTAAAAATATATTATTTTTTAAAACTACATTTGTTTTAGTTTAGTTTCTAAAATGCAAACTAATAATCCTTACATTATTAAAGTGAATGAAAGTTTTTTAAAAATAAATTTCTATTTATAATTGTTGAAAATAATGTATAGTGGTAAACATAAATCATATGTTTCTTATCCAATTATAAATTAAAACTGCACTTTGTTGATTTTTCTTTGTCAATTTGCTTTCATGTAAAAGTAAAAAATTTCTACTAAAATCTGAATACTTTTTCTAAAATAATGTATATTTCACACACATTTTGTAAAAAAAATCATCAATGTGTCAAAAAAAAAATTCTAAAACATATTTTCACTTGAAAAATCAAAACAAAAATTCAATGGTCAAAATTTATTGACAGGTGAACTCTGGTGAAAAAAAGAAGAAACAACCAATTTGCTCCTTGAAAGGCAGTGCTTACATCATTGTTATTCTGTTAAATATTATTGATTTATTAGTTTAAATAAATTCTAAAGGTGGCAGCATCAATCAGTAAGATTTTCTCAATAAAATAACTGTAAAATCAGCAAAATAACATTGAAAATAGTGGTTTGAAAAGGAGGCAAAGCTGCATAGAAAAATTGCCATACAGTACAGTTCACAGGTTAAAATCCTTTTATAGATTATTAAATAAAAAATATAAAAGTTAAAGATTATCTTATAGTGTTTTTCAAGAACTTGAAATATTGGGACTATTTTTAGTTTTCATACTATTTTTTTTGTATAAATTGAATCAATTTCACTAAAAGTGTAAATTGTTATAACATTTTTTGAATCAAAATTTTAATATATATATATATTCAGATGATAACATTGCAAATTTACTAAACCAATAAAATCCACATTCTGGTGTCAATGCAACACCTATAGATAAAAGATGGAAGTTATTTTGACAAGAGATTTATCATATGAATTAAATTTGAAACTAGTTAGCTTTAGACAATTTATGCTTTAATATATATATATATTGTATTAAATATTTCCATGGATATATAGTAAATATATATATTTATTATATTTTTTTATACATAGATATATATTCTTTATTATAATAAAGAATAGAAATGAGATCATATCCCTGTAAACAGAGGTAAATTTAAACCTTTGATGTTGCTAAAGAATGATCAGTTACTACTAATTGACAATTCCTGAGATTAAACAAGTTTTCTGATTTATCTTATATATAATAATTAAATTAACATTTATGTAATGGCAAACATTAAAATTTTTAAGTGAATAACAAGCATTAATACACTTTCTGTTTAGCTAGAAATGAATTTAGACTCATAATTAATGCTTTTAGTTTTAGAGAAATCTTATTGTCAACAGATAAGACCTCTCAACACTATCAGCTGTAATTCAGAAACCTTCATGAAAGATAATATTTGTTATTTTTTTGACTTTTGAATTATGAGTGCAGATGCTGAAGTTTCTCTGAAACCAAAGACTTCAATCATGGTGACCTGGATTTCATTGTTTATTATTTTTAAAATAGATAATTATGTGATATCAAAAATATTAATTTCATTTCTATCTGAATAAAAGACATATTATTTTAAAAGGTGATGAATTTTAACCTTTCCTTGGTCAAATAATATAATTAAATCAAAGTTAATTTTACAAAATTTAATTTTTCATATATATAACTTTCAGTGTGAATAACAATATTTTCTAACAAAATTATTATAAAAATTCACTTTAAACATAAAAAAGAACAAAAAAATAGTAAAAGTTATAGATTTATTTGAGAAACAAAAACAAACCTTATTTTTACATTAGCTAGATTAGGGGTGGCCAACTTTTGTGTTCATAAGATCTACTTTTTATTTTTAAAATTTGTTGCGATTGACTTGTTGTCATGGGCAAATGACTTGTTGTCATAGGCATAGTCTAAGTGAAGGGAGGTGTGAAATACATACTATTTTTATATATCTACCTAGAAAAAATAACAATTATTTAATGGGCCAAAAAACTCATGTCCTGGGGAATCAAAGCAACATGAGTAATTATTAACAGTATTTATTTATTCAAATTAGCTACATTAAGTCAAGATTAAAAATATTATTTTCAATAATGATAGACTTAATGAACTTCACCTATCTAGAATTGAAAAAAAATTTAGATGAAAAACAAAACAAAAAAACTTGAAAATCTTGACATATTTTGTTTCACTTATTGCCTGACAGCTCTTGCCAGATTGGCCTCACAATCGACCAAAATTGTCTTTGCGATAGATTGGTGGATCATGATCAACTTGTTGGACACCCCTGATCTAGATAATATAATTTTTTCTTCTTTCCCATGACATATAATTAGAGCATTCTAAAAGCATTACATAATAAAAATGTTTTATATTTATTAACAAGTTTTTCTTTTTTCAAGTCTCAATCAGGCCAGAAGTCAAGAAATTCAATTTGCAACTATAGCCCTTTATTGAGAGATTTTGATAACTTTTTTTTTCAAACTTTAAAATTCACATTTTTCTCTAATATTTTAATTGCAAAAAATCAAGGCTTAGTAAGCTCAACAATGATGATAATTGTATTCTTGGGGGTCTCAAACTTTATAATAATTTTGCAATAGTACTTTGAGGCAATATTATAAATGACCAAAAACTTGATTTTTTTGGAAAGATTATCATTATTTTTGCATAATAATTGTACGATAATTATTACAAATCAAGAATATATATATATTATTACACATTTATTTTCTACAGAAGTATTTCATTTTTAAATATAAAAAATATATTTTTCTGAGTAACACTATAGAAATTACTAATTGTCGGTTAGAAAATATAGCATTATCATAAAAATTATTAAAAAAATTTAAGCTTTTAAAGCATAAATTGTTAGATTTACTAGATATTAATAATTATTCTAAATATCAATAATTATTCATTCACATTTTAAAAACAAACATCAAAATTTTGTTTATTTTGCAAATTAAATCTGCTCCTCCTAAAGTTGAATAATGAAACAGCACTTTAATCTAATTTTTAAAATAATCTTGAAAATCAAATGTGATTTTTTAAAATTTATTTACTTTCTAGACAAAAATATTTATCAAATAAAGTCAAATTTATTATATTCTGATATATAATAATGATTTAATATTAAAATGAAAGTTGAAAGCTTGTAGCAATTGAGAACAAAGAAAGGTGTCAGAATGGTAAAACATTGCAAGATAATTAAATAAAATCATGAGCAATCTGAAAACAAATAAAGTGCTACATTTTATGCAACATGAATTCTGTAATTTAATCTTTAAACTACAGAGCTTTATTTTTGCTGATAACTGCTGCCATCTATTAACCTTTTAATTTTTTTTTTTTTTTTCAACACACAAAAAATAGGGGGGGGGGGAAAGGGTTAATAAAAATTAGAAATATATATATTTTTCATTCATTTGAAACTACTTATCATAAAATTAAATACAACTATGGACATAAATAGTCCTCAGATTCTGCCCAACTAAAGGTATAAACTAATTGGCATCAGAAATAATGAAGTAATTATTCTGAGGAAAACTAAAATTTTCAAGCAAGTGTTAATTAATTAAATTTAATTAACTATCTATCTATCTAATATTATATTAATAAAGGAAGTTTACACATTTGTAATACAAGCTTTTAAAAGCAATGTCACATTATATATGACTTGCTTTATAGATTGTTAATATTATATTAATATTCAATTACATGAACAAGTAAAACTGATACTATTTCTGATGATGTTTGAATTCTTAAGATGTCAAGTAGGGACAATGACATTCACAATCTTCAACATTCAATGACAGAAATATGATGACCTGAATTAATTTCATCTTAAGTAATTTTCAACAGATAGAATCTCAAATAGCTTTATGAATAATTCATTTCATTGTAATTATGTAAATAAATAATTAAATGGTGGCATTTACCCCTAATTTGGCAGATTCTTTTTGTCACCCACATATTAACTCAGGATAATATTTGAGTGACCTGTATGCTAATATTTGTGTTGAATTTCACTCAATGATTACAACAGAATAATAATGAGCTTATATTTTAATTTTTATTTTTATTCAGGAATTATCAATAACATAAGGAAAAAGTCAATAATGCAAAGATCAACTTGCAGAAATCAATTTGTACAAAATGTCAGCACTTGTTCACATTATTTTGTAAAACTGAAAAATTATTTTTGGTGATAATCATTTTGTTCCCCTATTTATTTCTTAAGTTGAAATTTATTGAAAAAATGTAAAATATATTTTTATAAGTATAGAATATTTCTAGAAAGATTTAAAGTTACTTCCTAGCATATAAGAAACAAGTGTTATTGTAAGTATCATAAAAAGGCATGCTTTTTTGATTTCTTGAAATAAATTTATGCTCTTAATTTTTTTCATTCTTTTAGTTATGTTTAAAGGTAATTTTATTAATAATTATACTAAATATAGTTTTATTTTGTCACAAACACTATTAAAACTGAACACAACATACATAAAAAAATCAAATTTTGCAATATCAGCCTCAATTTAGTTTACATTTATTTTACCAGAAAAAATTATTATGTGATGATATTAGGAGCTGATAAAAATCTTTTAAAAATTTCTTTATTAAATTTAATTAATTATTTCACATTATGCTATTAATCTAGTTCCCTTTCAGAAATATAAATAATACTATTTCTGATTTGTTTTTGAGTTTTTATTAATGTAGCAAGTGTGAGCAATAATATGTATGAGACTTAATTCAATAACTCTCAGATTCATTAGAAGTTGTGGCTTAGCAATAAATAATATCAATCAACCCTTAAGCTATCAACAATCTCAATCTGCAGTCAAGGCAAACACCTTTGACATTTATGTGTTTATAAACCTATTAAAGCCTTGAGTAATTGGCTTATATTGTCTTAGTAAAAGCTGGCTTGTTTATTTTTAAAAAGGAGTGGTAGTTCTCTCACTTTATATTGCTGTTTTTTTTTATTAATGTAATATTAGCTTAGGATATTTTAAAAGTCAATTTTTGTGAGCCTTCTTTTATTGAACTTTTAATTTAGAAAACAATATGAAAAGATCATTATGTTACAGACAGTGAGCTTAGGATATAAGGCATTAGTATATTATTTACAACAGAAGAAAATTCTGAAAGGCATGTACTTTCTTCTGGTCTAGTTTTCATGCAAAGATTTGGGAATAAATGAAATATGATTTTGAGTTTATTTAAAAAAATATTTTTGGTTATATTTACACACTAATTAGTTATTTATTATTTAAAATAAAAAAAGTACAGATGCAAACTTTCTGTTTATTCATTTATCTTTTACTTTTAGAAATAGTTGATAAATTTGGCCATAATATAAAGAAACAAAACCATAATGTCCATTATGTCATTATCTGTCAGAACTGATATTGATTTAAAATCTTTTCAAATAAAAAACAAATATCAGACTTTAAATCAGAATTTGATAGATTTATCATAAATCTATCTTCATTCATTAACATTAAAAAAAAAAAAAAAATATTTCATTCATTTTCTGAAAATATTTTATACTTAGTTGATGATGTTTTTGGTACATTGTTCTGATTGACTACTCATTTTTTAAATATTTTTAAAAGGTCAAATGTGATATTTTAGAATATTATTCACTTATAAAATTAAAGCAAATAAAGTCCAACTTATTGAGTTTTAGTATAAAATAAAGATTTTATATAGTGGTGAAAAGTTGAGCATTTTCAAAAACTCTCACCAGGTGGAACAAAAGAAAATGTCAGATTTCATAAGGGTTAACCTTTTAACCGCTAATTATATTATTGGTTGTATGAGGTAAAAATCAAATCTTTTAATTGGCCAACTCGCAAACTGAAGACAAAGCCTATTGTTAAAACATATTCGCCTATAATATTAAATTCAACTCAGATACGTTTATAAAAAGTATATTACTAATTTTTCAGGTTATAAAGAGAACGAAAGTTCTTTCAAAAATAAATTGCTATTTATTTATTCTAAAATATTCAATTTCGGCAACATAAAAGCTATAATATAAACAAAAAGGTTGACTTTTACGTTATAGAAAAGTAAATATTTCTTTTTATTAAATCTTTAATATTTTTACTAAAATCTTCAATATTTTTCGAAAATAATTTTGTTTTTTTAGTATTCTCTCTGAAAATCATTTGTAATTACTGAATATATACTTAATATTCTTTAAAATTATATTCAAAAGAAAATCTCAGCATTTTTCTTTATTTTCTTTGATCAGGCGGTTTCTTTGTTCTTTCCAGCCAATCAGAATGTCTTTTTCGGCTGAGAGCTCACTAACAACCAATTACAACTGATGTTCTTTCTTTGTTTAGGTTTAAATGCGTTTTTTTTTAATTTTTTACTTGTAAAATAATTCGGAAGAGGGCACCATCTTACAGAACTTTTAAAAACCTATTCAAAACCTATCAAACGAATTTTTTAGCATAAGAACTGGCAGAGTTAGAGTGACGTCAGATGTCTACGAGGAGCTTTGTAAGAGGCGGGAAAAGGGTTAATATGTATGTGAGGAAAAACAAGGTTAACAATATGGAAATGATAAAAATGTTACATAATCAATCACATTCTTCTGTTTTCTTGCTCTTTAGGGAACACTGTTGTAGGCTTACACATAAATTTGTTCTCATCAACTCTAAGAAATTTAGTTATTTAATATTTATATAAAATATTTAAAATTATCATAAAAATTAGCAATGGAGCATTGTTATAAAATTTCACAGTATACAACAGTGTCTTTGACAGATTCTTCTTAAATGGAGTGTTGACTTCGCATCCACCATATTTAATATCTGATAAATATTAAATACTTAGTTGAGAGAACAAACAGGTGTCACTGACATCATTGAAAGAATTAAGAGACTGAAGTGAAGTTGGGCTGGACATATTGCTGGAAGAGATGATAATAGATGGAGAGTTGACATCTTAAACTGGATTCTAAGAGATTGTAAAATACCTAGAAACAGACCACAAGTGAGATATATGGATGGAATAAGGAAATGTGCTGGAGTGATGTGGATAAGAGAGGCTAGATACTGGAGAAGATGGATAGAACTTGGAGAGACCTTCATCATGCGGTGTATAGATAATGGTTAAAATGATGATGAAATATTAAAGTTTTATTCATTAAAGTTTTGAATTAGTGCAGTGATACAAAAATAATTTTCCATTTGAAAGTATCTTCATAATCTAAGGCTTCGGCACTTAGTTGCAAAAGCAATAGAGAGTTTTCAGATGACTAAATAAACTATGGAGAAATATATATTGGAAGTAACATGGAGGATTGGAAAGTGACATTCATGGGTGAGAAGACAAACAAGTCATTTACATAACTGAAAAAAATTAAGACTGAAATAGAGTTGTCTAAACGTACGATTAAAAAATATTATAATATCTGAAAGTGGATCCAAAAAGACTAAAAGAGTTAAGGGTCCACATGTGATATGACTAGATGAACAATAAAAAAATTTTCCTGGACTTATGTTGAATAGAAAAACAAACTGAATTAAATTTGGAGAAATCATTCAGTCTATATTAATGAATGAAAACGATAGTGATTTTCTTTAAGCTGATAATACATAATTATTTATGTATTATTTCTTAAGATACTGAAGGTATAATCTTTATCATTATTTACTACATATTGTATCAACTTCAATTACTCTACCTAAACCAAATAATGTATCTCTTAAATTTTTCTGCTAATTATCAACATCTTCACATAGAGCGGTAATTCATTCTTGCTTTACTTTAGCGTCATCTATTGTGAGCTTAACTAATCAAGATGCAATATCTATATCCCCTGTCTAGTTTCTAGTTAGCAACCAGCTTTACTTCTTATATTTTACCAAAGCTAATATTCTAAGAGTGAAACAACCCTATGTTTCGAATCTAGTATCAGAAGTTTATAAATATAGAATCTAGTTTACAAAAGTGTTATTTAAATTCAGGTTATTAGTTTACTAACTATAAAAGAAATAAAAGTAATTCTGTATACACAAATTCGATCCTCCTCATGGATAAGAGCTAATAACCATCAAATTAATCTGGCGATTCAACTGATAACTCCAGCTAAATAGAGATGCATCTGGAAAAATATTATATAGAATATATTTTTACTTGATATATATATATATATCTTTTTATAAATGCTTTTTTTTTAATTTAAAAAAATTCATTTTTTAAACATTATTATATTTCATTATAACTGCAGTATTGCTACTTAATAGGTATACATTAAATACCTACATTCCTATTATAATACTAATTATTTCGAACTTAATAAATAAAAAAATTCTTTTATAATTCTAAATAGCTTACCATTTTATCTTTTCAAAGCAAACGTGTTCCTTACATTGAGTTAATTTTATACGATCTAACTTACAAGAGGTGAAAGTTCGAAAGAGATGAAAAAAAAAAAGAAAGAAAAAAAAACATTAGCAACACCAGCCTATTCAAGCAATTGATGTATGGCTTAGAAGTACAAGGCAGACTATTAAAAAATAAATGATTAGTAAAACAAAATCAGACACACATTTGATAACTACGAATAAAAAAAAATGTTGTTGTAATAAACAAGTTGTGATTAATTAAAACAAACAAACAAACAAAAAAAAAATAGAAACACAAGGTGAATTTATTATTATTATTTTATAAAAATGATAAATGTTAGGTGAATGGAAGAAAAGAAGTTTTCATATATGTATAAATCACACCATGACATGTTTTTACTAGCTGTTATGCACTTATAATATATTAGATAATCATATATATATCCCTACACCCTATAATTATCATTTTCCATCATTATCAATCCACTGCAGGATGAAGGTCTCTCAAAGTTCAATCCATCTCCGACCTCTAGCCTCTCTTTCCACATCACTCCAGCACACTGTAATACAATTTATTTAACATAATCTGGATTATTCAGAATATTACTTAATTGAAATCTTATCTAAATTGTAAATTTAGCATTTGGATGATATATTTCCAAATTTTTATTTAAAAAATGCTTTTCTTTAATTTGAGAACTAATGTGCTAAAACGAAATAATACTTTTTTTTTGGATCACAATTTACATTAAATAAAAGCACGTGACATTGGTAAATTAATCAATTCACTCAATACAGCTTGTGATCAAACCAAATACTCTACGATCAATTGAATTAATTTATGAAAATCCCATGCTTTTATTTAAAGTTACATATATCAATCAAAATTGTGGTTCAACAAAAATAGTATTTTTTCGCCTTTTAATGCATTAGTTCTCAAATTAAATAAAAACAACTTTTAAAAAATATTTTATATATATCTTATTTTTTCATTTTTGGGGTATTATGTATCAAAAATACATGTGTACAAAATTTGAAGAAGATCCATTTGGTAGAAGCAGATTAAAAATCAGTTATAAGATTTGACCCAAATAAACATAAATCTTAAATTTAAAAAAAGCATTAAAAAGTAAATTGAATAATTAGTTACTCAGGTAGTCATGTGACATTTGAATATCATTAATGGCACAATCTTTAGTTCCTAATTCCATCACATTACCACTGCATTAAATCATACAGAGTGATTTAGCATACAATTGAATAATTAGTTACTCAGGTGGTTATGTGACATTTGAATATCATTAATGATACAATCTGTATTTTCTGATTCCATCACATTACCATTGCATTAAATCATACAAAGTGACTTAGCACAAAACACTTATAAAAATTCAAATGCAATGACATATTAGCATAATTCAAATTCTTGCATCTGTCAAAGTACTTTTCAGATATTTGTTGATTGGTTGTCAACAAAGATGGAAAAAAAAATATAGCAACATATAAACCTCCTTACTTTAATCTAATTAATTTTGCTTTACTAAATT
The DNA here is from genome assembly GCA_028023455.1 of Epiperipatus broadwayi. Taxonomy (NCBI): domain Eukaryota; kingdom Metazoa; phylum Onychophora; class Udeonychophora; order Euonychophora; family Peripatidae; genus Epiperipatus; species Epiperipatus broadwayi. The sequence continues at coordinate 2,147,185 of JAQFVV010012536.1, read as the reverse complement.
GTCTTTTAAAAGTGTGGCTGCTTTTGATTAGATTATGTTCACTGTTATGATTTAATTTACATTGTTAGAAAGTTGGTAATAGTCAATAAAATTCTACTACTAAAAAATTAGCGTAAATAACCAGCAAACAATCATCTGCTAACTTTGATTTGAGACATATCTTGTGTGTTTTTAATGCAAATAGAATATCTAATCTATAATATAGATCAGCGATGCAACATATACAGCATTTGCTTCATTTTATTGGGTTCATATCATTCATATAACTAACGTTTCAATCTTCTACAAATTTAACACAGTTTATTCATTTTAATAAAAAATAAAATTGAAAGAATTAAAATAGTGAAGTGGAGTTGGGCTGGACATATTTCTAGAAGAGATGATAATAGATGAACAATTGACATCTTGAACTGGATTCCAAGAGATTGTAAAATACCCAGAAAGAGACCACATGTAAGATGGATGGATGAAATAAGAGAGTGTACAGGGTGATGTGGAGAAGAGAGGCTAGAAATCAGAGAAGATGAATTGAACTTGAACTTGGAGAGACCTTCATCCTGCAGTGGATTGACAATGGTTGACAATGATGATGATGATTCATTTTAATTTTATATGTTTAATTCTGTATTGTTTGACTATCTTGCTATGTTTAAATTCATTTCATTTAGTTCAGTAAAATGTGTGGTTTAGCTCAGCACTATAGCAATGAACTCAAAAAACCAAAGCTCATGAATCAATTTACAGCTAAGAAAAATAAAAAAATAGACTACCTCATTCTGGTCATCTCAGTGAAATTGTTATTCTTAATCTACCATATTAGCGCTTGATCATCATATGATAGTATGATCTTTTGTAATTTAATTCAATTACATTATTTTATTTTTAAAATGGTAAATTGCATATGCCTTTTTAATTAGATCAATATTGCTTTTTTTCCCCTGTGTCATAGCATCGGCTGGGAAGCGAACCTGCTAACCCAGGACAACTGCTTGTAAGGCAGCTATGCTGACTTCTTGACCACCAAGATCAATATTGTTTTTATTACAATCTAATATATATAATGACAATTTAGATCAGTTATAAGGAATTTGATAAATTTCTAGCATTTCAGGTTAAACATATGTTTAACATATGTTGAAGTAAAATTTAAAATAGCATGTTTATATCAAGAGAAATAATACTGAAATTGATAAACCTTTACTATGAAAGTGATAAACCTTTGGGATTGCAGTTTAAACAAAATGGTTAATCATGGATATTGGTTTTGGTAAGTATGCAATAAAATCTTCGTATGTATGTGTAAATAAAATTAACAAAATTAAAGTAAATGAAATCCAAAAGCTGGCAATACTGAATATTAAAAAATTCCTAGGATCTGTGCCACATGAACTATCCATTAATACAATTCCTATATATTCCACAATTTGAATAAAAAGGATATTGTAATTGATGAATTAAACTGGCTCAATAAGAACATAATAGCATTAACCAAAGAGAAATTTCATGCAATGGAGAGCAGATGGCCTATGGGGCTACCACTAAATGGCATAATAGACAAAATTCCTCTGTCAAAATTCAAAAATACTATTATCCCAAAATATTTATCTTCTTTATCTAATGGAAATTTACATGAGACATGTGGATGATGTGTTTATATGCCCATTAAAACACATATTAATGATATACACCAGGAACTTGAACATATATCACGTTTACAATGGACAATTCAAGCAGATGATAATAAATACTGAATTAATTTTCTTGACATATATATACAAAAACAATCAAAATCACAGACACAAAATGAAATTAAAGCCTGTTGAAATAAGAGAAGCTATTCATTTGAAATTGAAAACTTATAGAACACAAAGTAGCAGGTTTGAAGAGTTTTTTATACAGATAATTTAAATTTATACTAATATGAAGCCAACTGGAAAAACAATATAGAGGTTTACAGCCATGAAATCTGAAAGGGAATCAAAATATATTTATAAGCCCCATCAGTAAATTCTGCAATAACATAAACAAGCATAATGATCTACAAAATGAATCTAAACTATAGATAAGCATTCTATACATCCCTAGAAAAGCAAATAAACTAAGAAAAATATGTGTTAACACCTTTAACACTAGCTTTAGATCCCCTATATCATTGAATAAATTGTTGAATAATGAAAAATATAGAATACCTCAACATGTTTCCCAAATGGTTTATAATATTACATGAAGCTTCCCTCATGCAAATGTTGACTATTACAGCTAATCATGGGCTAATAGATTTCAGTCAACACAAATATTTATATAATAGGGCAAAACAAAATAAGGAATATAATTCAATATTCAATGAACATGAGCCTAGAATGGATCATGCTTTTAATCCAACTAACATGAAGATAGTTTACACCAAAAGAGATGATAAATATTGAAAATACAAAAAAGCATGGTCAATTGTAAAAGTCCCATATGCAATTAGTAAAAAAGACATATGTGGCCCATTATCAAAAAATGGAATATTTTAATGCCCCATTTACATAATGAAGTACACTTATTTAAGGAAGTAACTTTTTAACTGCAAAATAAGATGACACTATGTTTCTGGGAGTGTTGTGCCAAAAGCATGTTTATCGCAATATAAATTTTAAATTTAAATTATCTTACTTTTTTTTAACACTCATTTATAACAAGTTTATAAATATATTTAACATGTGAAAAAGTAAATTTTAAAATGCCATGGATATAGTAAAAGAATTAGATAAACTTTTACCATTTCCCTTTAAGTATATTCTCATATGATTAAGTAAGATGTCGTGGCCTGCATGTTAAAACACATACTTCTCATATGATTAAGTAAGATGTCGTGGCCTGCATGTTAAAACACATACTAGAAAAATGGTGAGATATTAGTTTTTGGTAATCCAGGTAAAATTTTATTCTAAATACATTTTAAAATATTTAAATTTTGTTTGGATCAACATATTTAATTTCTCATTTGCATATACTACATCGTTAACATTTTATAGCCATTAAAAATTATCACATGAGAAATATAAAATTATTTACTTTAAAAATATTGCTTAATAAAAATTATTTTTATGATAATTATTTCATAATTATTTTGATAATTAGTTCATGTAAATATTATGTAAATATATTTTAATTATTAAACTTTCTATGCAAAGAGACAGCTAGAAAAACGGAGTAAATTAGCAGAGGGACATTTTTATTTGGTATTCAATATGTAAAAATCAAAAATGAAATTTAGATAATGAACATTAAAAAATTTCTATTGAGCAGAATATATCCTCATTATATATATATATACACACACACATTAGAAATATATTTTAATTATTACATTTTATACTTTTAGTATGCATTACAATAGTCATTTTTACCGGCTATTGATAACTTGTGTATTATTTCATGTAAATATAAATTAAATATACTTTAATTATCAACTACATTATATTTTTTAATCTAATAACATGATCAAAGCTGCTGGTACAGCTGATAGTAAAATTATTTAATGTATTTGCAAGGATGGCATTCTTTGAGATATTAATCATATTATATCCTTAGATGAAAATATATAGTATTACTGTTGATAGATCTACTAATATTCTTAATAAAAGTACCAGAGAAATTTTGTATATATTTCACTTCATAATCCCAGATACTAAAAAATGTTAATTCCTTGCCAATAGCATAGAATTGGGTAGAAAATAGCATGTACTTCAAACTGATGTCAAGTCTTTTAATTACTATTTCTTTTTCCAGAGATGGATTGAGATGAGTGCTTGGACAATATTTAAAAAAATTATTTCATGTTGTAAGATAAACTCAACAACAAGCCAGGTTTTATATTTAATATTGTACCATTCCTTCAAGCTTCTTTTGATTACTGAGGGCGCCACTAGGTCACTAACTACCTAGAGAAAACTTAGACTGGGGAATGAAGAATAAAGTGGCTAAAGGTTTCTCTGGACATAATTGCTGAGAGATTCTTGACTTCGTTTAAGGAGAAGCTACATTACATCACATCACATAGAGAGATGGAGAACTAGTATGGAGAGTAAAAAGACTTTTAAATATATATATAGAAATAAACAGAATATTAGGTGTGAGTTAATATATGATAATAGTAAGGAAAGTAGTTTATTGTTTAAGGCTCAAACAGGATCTTTAGCAACAAGAGAATATACATGTAAATGGAAAAATATGGGTGATTTAGTTTGTAAATTATGTAAGGAAGGAATAGAAAATATTAGGCATTTGTTAATTGAATGTAAATGCTTGAAAACAGAAAAGGCACATATAATGAAATTATGGAAAAATAAATATGAAAAAAGTGATTATACAGAAAGTAGAGTACTGGTTTTTATGCTGGGTTTGGAAAAAGATAAGGGGGATTTATATATAAAGGCTATAGAATTGACAAAGATTATATTGTGGAAATGTGATGGAGCAAAATATGGTAAAACGTAGACTGGGGAATGTAAAATCAAGTAGCTAACACGTTTTTCTTGGTATAATTGCTGACAGATTCTTGAATTCGTTTAAGAAGAAGCTACAGTACATCACATCACATCACATAGAGAATTTAATTTACAGTGATCCAAAAGTTAATGAACATAATGAATGTTACCAGCTAGAGCCAGGGAGTGAAAGAGATTTTTAACATTATTCAGACAACTGAGAAAAAAACACAGAGACAAACATTAGCCAAAATAATTCAAAATAATTTTGAAGTTTATTAAATTAAAAAAAATCACAGGCAAACAAAAATATGAAAATTTGACTTAGATTTTTCAGCAGATTTATCAGAAAGTGTAGGAGAGAATTGGCATCAAACACTTAAACAGAGCAGTTTGTTTTCTCACATAAGAATTAAAAGGGATTTATGTCTTTCTGCTAGTGATTTATATAAACAAATTCCAGTTTTCCTTTATTTAGAGATTTCAAAAGAGAACATTCTGGTATGGAAGTTAACGAACAGCATAGATGAGCTTTCCTTAGCCTGTAAAAGAAACATTGGGACATAAGAATGTCAAATGCCTGCAAACACTCCAGGAAAAAGGCCACATTCAAGACCTCCATGCCCGCCTTTGAAAATAGAACAAGAAAAGATTATAATTTTAGGTAATCTTAAATAGAAGAAAACAAAATCTTCAATTTAGAAAAAACAAAACAATATACTTGATGAATTGCTAGCAAAAAGATTTACACTCTGCAGAAAATGCAAACCAAGCTTATATAAATTAATTATAATGAAAAGGGACAGGTGAGTTAAAAGAAAATTACTAATAGCTGCCCAAGCATTTATCAATGGTTAGTAATACAAACAGAGAAAAACACTAGGCTTATAAAATATAAACCCAACTCCAAAACACACTATAAATAAAATACATAATAAAATAAAGATGTTTAAATGAATATGCAAAACTTATTATAAAGATGGGTCTCTTTTAAGATTAATCTGATACTTTTAACATAGATTTAAACCAAGAGATTTAAGCCTTGATTATCATATGAAAATGTTCATTTACCTCAAGGCATAATGCAAAGTTCAGATTTATATATGGTTCCTTACAAAAGGTTTGATTTACATTTATATGTTTGGGAGTCTGGAGGCAATCTTCAGATCAATTCTGGATTATGTTTTAGGTCATGATCTTGAAGGCACAATTATGGAGCTCTAATGTTTTTCTTTGTGTTGATTTAGAACTGCATATTATTAAGATTTCTCATGGCATATATTTTTGGCAAGGCAAATGGATGGTCACTATTTTCAATGTTGTTAAGCAATTATTCCTTAGCCTAGAAGGCAGCAAATACTATTAGAAAAATCTATTAGAAGCCAGGACAAGAAATTTAACTTCATCAGTCTGCATTCCATGATCTGGATGGAGCAATTAGAACACAATCCAAATGTGTCACAATACAAAAAAGCATAAAAATGCAGAATAAGAAGCAGGATAATCATAATAAGCATAATCATAATAATCAGCTGAATAATAATCAGTCAACAAACCCAGGACTATTTATTTAAACTGCTACCTCTTGCTTAATCTTTAATTAGAAGTTTTTGACCAGAGTAAATCTCTATTGCCAGCTTAATCTTAATTAAAAAAAATCTGACCAGGGCTTTTATCTTATTCAAAATTAATTAAAAAACAACAAATAAAAAAATGTCCCAGCATTTTGAAAATAGATTAAAATTAATAAAATTCTTTACTTTGCTTGCTTTTAATCATTGTAATAAAAAAGGAGACAAAAGAAAATTCTTTTAAATTAAAATCTATCAAAGTAAAATCATAGAATTTTAAAATATAAATGAATAAGTGTGCTACAACATACAAAACTTTTAAATAGTTTTCTTTTAAAAACTTTGCAAATATAAATGTTAGTTTTAAATTTGTGATGGCACTTTTGAAGTGAATAAAAGATGTGATTCAACTGTCCCATCATGCCACGCACAGAAAAAAACAAATAAAACACTTCTGTGTTGTTTTTTTAAAAAAATCTTTAAATATTTGAACCCCCCCCATCAGAAACCTGGCTGCAAATTTGCCTTGCATTTTGTCTACTGATCTATTACAACTAATTTAACTTCTAGAACATACCCTAGCATTATCAATCTTTTGCTTGGCCAGTCTGAGACTCCATGCATTATAGGATCCATAGACTCCAGACTTATTCTCCAGAAGAAATGCATTCTGACCACTTTCCTTTTGTATGGTGAAAGAAACATCATATATAAAGAAATTTTTTTTATACAGATGCTGGTTTGGGTTACTAACATGAGGTTTTCTGACAAAGACCATGTTACTAGTATCAAATTGGCATGGCTGCCGGTTTCCATGCCTTACTCATAATTCAGTCATGTGCTTTAATCTTATCCTAGCCTTTTCCCTTTATTAATATTACCTCGATTGGTGGGAAATGAGGGCTTTGATAAGTATAGGATAATTCTGACTAAAATGTAACCTAATTGGCCTGAACCTGTCAATTTGTTTAACATCTGATTTATGTAGTTGATAGTTTGTTTTACCAATTCTCTGTGATTCTTGTTGACATACAGATGAAACAAACCATTTAACTCTCTCAATCCACTCACAGGGATTGGATTGGGGATTATATACAGACATTAATATATGCTATATACCCTGTTGTTGAATCCAGTGCTTCCATTGGTGGTATTTAAATGATTTTCCATGATCAGTAAGTATAAACTGTGGTTTTCTAATTCTAGGAAAGTGCTGTTTTTGCAAGTATTTAATAGTGCTTAAGGCATCAGCCCTTTTTAGAGGATAAGTGGTCATGTATTTTGAGAAAATATCATACATGACAACTAAGAATCAGTACCATCTGTAAGCTGCTAATAGTCCATAAAAGAATATGGCTAGTAATTCATTAAGACTCTGAGCCAAAATTGGTTGCAAAACTCCAGTAAATTTTTTAGCTTTTGTGTGTGAACATGTGTGACAGGTTCTGAAAACAGATAAGATAGTTGAGTACATTCCAGGCCAATAAAATAATTCTTGGAATACCTACTCTCTATCTTATGTGGCCCAAAATGTCCATAAAGGCAATGTATATATTCAATCAGTCTGTTCCTAAACCTTTTAGGTATGAGTGTCCTCCAGGAATCCCTTTTCTGAGGTAACCTTGTATTGCAATATCCCATCCTTGATTTGATAGCCTCCTTCATGTTGCTCTAACTTAGATGTGTGAGCCAATGATATAGTCAGTGTGCCTCTCTTGTACATTGCCATCTGAGCATAATCTGTGCCTGTTGCTTGTATTTCAGGGAGTCTGTAAATCTTGGACTGATTCATCCATAGCCAGTGTAAATGCTGCAATACCGAAATTATCTGACTGGAGGTTATGCTGAGATAGATCTATGGGATGTCAACTCAAGGTATCAGCCACAATGTTATCCCTTCCTGGGCAATAAACAACCATATATTGAAATTTCTGTAAGACTAGGCACCATCAAACTAACCAATCATTTGTCTAGTAACTATTGTTCAGAAATTCTAAACTTTTATGATCAGTAATAACAATGATGTTCAATCCCAGCAAAAACTTTTGTAAACTTACTGAAGGTCCATACAATAGCCAGAACTTCCTTTTCTGTAGCAGTATAATTGTTTTCAGCCCCCTTAAGCATTTGGTTATAAAAATACAATTTCTTGTAGCATTTCTGTTAATCAATTTGAAATAAGACTACCCCCAAACAATGTCTATTGTCAATTTGTGTTCAGAATGCTTGGGAAAAGTCAGGATAAGCCAGAACTACTTGTTCCAGGAATTTCTTGATATGTTGAAACTCTTGTTCTTGTAGGTAACCCCAAATCTATTTCTGATGTTTTTAATAACCGGAATAAAGTTGATGAATCTACAGTGAAGTTTTACTAGAATCAATGATAACAGTTGCAGAGTTCTAAAAAGAACCATACCTGACACCTATTGGAAGATGTAGGGAAACACTCAATTGCAGCCAGTTTATCTGGTTGGGGTTTAAGGCCATCCTTTTTGATCACAAAACCTAAAAATTCCACTTTGTCTATGCCCAAGTAACTCTTCTGTGAATTGATAATGACAGTTTTTTTGATGACACTCTGTTAAAAACACTTCTACATTTCTGGAAGTGATAACCACATTTTCCATGATCTTTTCAGATATATCTGGTTCAGACACCTTAAAAGTCCCAACCGACTAATGATCAGCCCCAAAAGGCATCCAAATAAAAACATATGTATACCCTTCATATCCAAAGGTGGCATATTAGTGGTCAGATGGATGGAGATAACTGCCTTTAACTGGAGATCAAATCCATCATAGTAAAAATGGTTTTCCCTTGAAACTTAGCTAGAAGTTCAGTTCCTGGAACTGTGATAGCACTAAATCACTAAGCATCCAAACATATTCTAACAGCCCCATTTTTTCTTTTTCACCACCACTAAAGGGTTAATATATGAGAATGCTTCCTTACCAATAAAATTCCATTTGATCATCTACTATATAGATTATCCACTTCAACTTTATACTGAAATGGAATGGGTAGGATTGACTTTATTCCTTAACTTTAATTCAATGGACATATTCTTCAATAGCACAAGGTCTATTAGAAAAAAATGTATAACCCTGCCTTAATACCACCATTAAAAGATGTTGCTGCTCCATCACTTTTAAAATTGACTGTTCCATTTTATTCTTCATTTCAGCTGTGTCTATTACCTGCTGTATACACTGTATTTGTAGTGACTGATAACTTTTTAACCTGTTCAAGAGTATTATGATTTTTCTGCAATAAAATAAGCATCTATCATAATCCAGCACACATTTATGCCTGTATAGAAAATCAGTTCCAACTATGACATCTTATATCAGCTCAGGTATTTATCAAACAGATGTGGTCCAATTCCATGCCTCCCAGGTGCATCTGTATCCATATTTGCTTTATTTCTATGTGTGCCATCTTCCCATTGGCCATTGTAACTTGCATTCTCATTAGAGAAAGTGTACCCAGACATGTCTGCTTTTTTATCTGCAAATATAAATGAATAGAAAGCAGGGACATCTGATTCCTTGAATCAATTAGAGCATGTCCCAAAATGAATCAAATCTTTATGATTATGATGAGACAAGTCTGGTTAGCTCCAACTAAGGTTGGTTCATCTTTATCCACCACCACATTGGACACTGTTCTCTCAGTTCCAGTTGGTATGCTTTTCTTCTTCCCTCTCCCCTCAGGTACTTCACAAACTCAACTATGATCAATGTCTGTTAATAATTTTACAATTTCTTTGACAATTATCTTATTATTGGTCAATATGGTTTGCTGTACAACTGCTGGCATATTGTCTCTTATTATTCTGATTATTTGGCTTTCAGACAAAGAAAATGCTGTCAGTGACTTCCGGGTTACAGCTAATTTACCGAAAAGTTGAGTAGACATTTCTCCAACCATCCTGCAATATGCTTGCTGTAGCACTTTCCTAAAGATGCACTGTTGTCTCTCTTCACTCCAAAAACTACATATGATGGCATAACTATATTCTCCAAATTTCTCTGGCTTTGTCCTTAAAGTATGCCCAATCTTTGGCTACATCCTGTAAATGATTACAGGCAACTGCAATCTTTTCTTGTTCCTGCCATTTGTGAAATTGAAACACTTGAAGGTTTTCAAGATATGCAGCTAGATTTTTTTTATATCAGTCCTGAAATTTTTTTATCTGGATCGATCTTATAACTAACTATAGGTTTAACTTACCTATACTGTACTCTATTTCTGACCTTCCCATGTTCAGATATATCTTTCCTCTTGATGTCCAACATATTTAGCATCTGGTCTATTCTTTTCTAAAGTAAAACATACATTGCTGACCTGTTGTTATTGTTATTTCCTGATGAGTTTGTTCTCCTGTCTTAGCACCCCATAACATTTCTAACTTTTTTTCCTATTGGAAATAACTTGAAATTATTTACTTACAAACAAAACTTTATATCCTCCATTTAAAAATTTTTCACTTTACTATATATAACTACTTAATATTTGCTTATTTAACACATTCAAAAAATAAACCCAAAAAAACACTATTTAACTGTTTATTTAATTATTCATTTGAAAAGGATGAACCCTATTCCAAACTGCTCTAACAATGCACACCAACTAGCACAAACTGATCCCTAAGATCTTACCTCCTACACCTGAAATATTTCTCAATTATCCAAAAAAAATCTCACATGGGTTTTCAATTCATGTCCCATGTTGGGTGCCAAAATTTTAATACTTATTGTACCAGTCATTTTGATCTTTTGATAACCAAGGGTTCCATTAGGTCACTAACTACTTTTATAAATTATGGTGATCCAAAAGTTAATGATGATGATGAATGGTATCATTGAGACCCAGGGAGAGAAAGAGATCTTTAACATTATTCAGACAATTGAGAAAAGATACAGAGACAAATGTTAGACAAAATAATTCTAAATAATTTTAAGTTTATTAAATTAAAAAAAAACAGGCAACAAAAATATGAAAGTTTGACATAGATTTTTCAGTGGATTTATCAGAGAGTATATAAGACTATTGGCATCAATCACTGAGACAGATAAATTTATTTTCTCACCTAAGAATTAAAAGCAATGTATGCTATCCTGATAGTAATTTATATAAACAAATTCCAGTTTTCATTTAGTTACAGATTTCAAAAGAGGACAATCTGGTACAGAAGTCAATGAACAGTGCAGGTAAGTATTCCTTAGCCAAAAAAAGAAACATCAGGACATAAGAATGTTAAATGGCTGCAAACACTCCTGAAAAAAGGCCATGTTCAAGACCCCAATGGCTGAATTTAAAAATAGAACAAGAAAAGATTATGATTTTATATAATCTTAAATAGAAAAAACAAGAATCTCCAATTTAGGAAATCAGAACAATACACTCAATAAATTGCTAATCAAAAGATTTATGGTCTTCAGGAAATGCAAACCAAGCATATATAAATTAATTATAATGAAAAGGGATAGGTGAGTTAAAAGAAAATTACTTATATTTGCCCTAACATTTATCAAGGGTTAATAATACAAACAGAACTAAACACTAATTATAAAATGTAAACTCACAATACACTCTTTGATAAATAAATGTACAATATGAAATCTTAAAAAATAAGACTCCAATAATAAAATAGTCAAAGATATTTAAATAAATATGTAAAACTTATTATAAAGACAGGTTTCTTTTAAGATTAAGCTGAGACTTTAACAGAGATTTAAATAAAAGATTTAAGCTCTGGTTTCAATATATGAAAGTTTGGTTACCTTTCAGGTTTTAGATAGTCCATAGAGTTATTCCAGTGAGATACACAAACTGTGGGTTTATATATGGTTCCTTATAAAGGTTTTGATTTACCTTTAATATGTTTGAATTTGGAGGCAATTTTTGGATGAGTTCAGGACTAGTTTTCTAGTTCATGTTCTTGAAAGCACAATTATGGAGCTCCAAGGCTCATCTTTGTGTTGATTTAGCACTGTATATTGTTAAGATTTCTCATGATTATATTTTTGGCATGGCAAATGGATGGTGACTATTTTCAATGTTGTTACATATTCACTTCTTAAGTTAGGAAGTAGCTAGACAATTATTTCTTAGTCCAGAGCTGCAAATACTATTAGAAAAATCTATTAGAAGTCAGAAAAAGAAATCTAACTTTAGCAGTCTGCACTTTGGTAATCTGTGTTGGACAATTAGAACACCATCTGAATAAAAGTTATAAAAGCAGAATAATAAAAAGCTGAACTATCATATCAAGCAAAAGAATAATCAGTCAAAATCCAAGACTGTTATCTCCCAAATAATCTTTAATTAAATGTTTTTGACCAGGGAAAATCTCCATCTCCTACTTAATTTTAATTAAAAAACACAACATCTTACCAGGGCTCTTCTCTTATTCAAAGTTAATTTAAAAAAAATTAAGAAAATAAGTCTTAGCTCTTAAAAATAAATGAAAAGAAACTTTGCTTGCTTTTAATTACTGTAATAAAAAACAAGAGACAAAAGAAAATTATTTTGAACTAAAATCTATTGAAAAAGTAAAATCACAGAATTTTAAAATATAAATGAGTCCGTGTGCTGTAGCATACAAAACTTTTAAATAGTTGTCTTTTAAAAACATTATAAATATAAATGTTTGTTTTAATTTCATGATGTAACTTTTGATGTGGATAAAGTATCCAGTTCAAAATATTGATGTTAATTACTGATTCCAATATTAAAAATTGTCTTTCTTTTTAATGAATAATAAATCTATAGTGTAATTTTCACTAAACCAGTCTCATGCAAGATAGGAACTGGTATGTATCCACTTTTAACATCTTATAAAGAAGTGTTATCATAAACATATAATCAAAGACATGAGAATAAGATGTATGATCTTTAAGATGCATTTTGAACCAGCATTCATCAGGTGGCCCAGATCACAATCTCTTATCCATATCTTTATCACTGTTCAGTAGATATAAATAGCCAATCACTGCAGTTTAATTGATGTGTCAATCTTTTTGCCTTCACAACTTTGACACATATCACTTTTAAACAATGAACTCTTTATAACTTATAATCAGCTGATAATACAAATTATACACACCTTGGTTTAATTAACATTAAGATTTATTATTATCATTTTACAAACCAAAACAATAATGCAGCCATACTAAAATTTTATAATTAAAGATTTAAATGCATTGTTCAAAGAGATTAACAAACATATTTGTTTGAATCAGTACAAACCAAACTTATAACAAATTCAAAGTGGTATAACATAGAAATAATACTTCTATGCAATATTGTCACTGGTCAGGCTAGCAATACCTGAAAAAGATTGGAAGTGAATAATATTATTCAAAACATTGTGTAATTACTAACCTGTGTTGTTTATTTGTGTGTTATTACTAAAACGTTGTTTGTATTTGAAAAGTTTAAAGTTTTCTATATATTCAACATTTAATGATAGATAATGGAAATAATCCAACATATTATCACATGTAATATACTATCATCACAAACTTTCAGGCAAAGATGCTAACAAATGTGTTACCCGATAAATCATTGGATCATATTAGCATCAAATTTCTTGGCAATATTTTCCCAATTACTAACATTTTGCAAGAACCTACTAGATGGTGTTATAACAAACAACTTGTAAATTAGGTGGAGATGAAAAAATTTCTTACACATTATTGACTATGGTCTCTTTTTCATTAACTTATGATCAAATTTAATCCTCACCAATAATCATTTAAGTATAAAATGATAAAAAGAGCTATTTTATCACTGATTATTGAGACGTATAACCATTTTTTAAACATGCACAGTTATTCTATTTAACAGTTCCAGGAATATTGCTGGAAGCAGTATTATGGAGATTTAAGATACCTGCCAAAAATAAGATTTGTAATGTGGCCTCAGGAATTAACTTATTGGTTCCATTATAATCTAATTTTCCAAAACCTGCACAGTTATTCAGCTTAACAGTTCTGTGAATACTGCTGGAGGCAGTATTATGGGGATTTAAGTTACCTACCAAAAACAAGTTTGTAATGTGGCCTCTGAAATTGTTTACCATATATGTTCCATTATAACCTAAAGAAAAAGTATATTTTCAACCAGAAAAATATTAATTAAGACCTAATTCTCATATAGTAATATAAAACAGGCAAAACTCACTAAACATACCATGCACAGTAAGCTAGAATAATCAATGGATGCCAGAAGGCTTGTGCATAAAATCCCTATCTAGTGCCTACTCATCCAATAGCGCCAGACTAGTTTCTGGCTTGTGGCCTTTGTCAGTGAGGAGCCTTGGATCTGAAAGCACTGCACCTAGATCTTAGGATCTAGTTATACACAAGCATAAGAGGTGGTGGTCATGTGATGTTTATCGGATATAGTAATATAGTTATTTACATATGTTCAGAGATATGCAGGAAAAATAATAACCAATGCAATACATCAATGGCTTTAGTTTATTAAAGGTTAAATATTAAGTTCTGATGGGAATTTCAAAGCATATTATTTTAAATGGTTATGAATACATTTATTATATATAGTAAAATAATCTCATTTTAAAATAAATGATTGGAATACTTGTCGCACCTGTCAGCCATTTCCATGTCTTAGTGTTAGTATGTGGATGGGTGTGTGTTCTATTTTTAATTAGAGCACCTTCAATTAATTTCTTTGTTGTATAGAATTTCATTTCATTTGTATTTTATAAAGCTTCACTAATATCACTGGCTAATAACTGAATGTAAAACAAATCTTTAAATAGCCTATTGCAGAACAAGTTATTCTCCCCCCTCCTCCATCACCAAAATAACGTTTTACATTAGATTATAAAAGTCATAATGACTTCCCATCATTCCTTCACTATCCAGCTAAGAATTGCAAGATATCTTGAATAGCTACATAAAGAAATATAACAACACTTGCTTGAAATATATTTTTATAAAAAGTTTACTCAGCTTAGATTTGAACCCAGATCATTAACAAGACAACCAAAATGCCCTAATCAGTATGCCAAGAATTAAGTAGAAACACAATCCATAGTCCATATTAACCTACTGATTAAAATTATCAGTGAGGCAATGATTTACATATATAGAAACATATTTGGTGCACATAATTGCTTTTCAGTAAACAATAAAAACTTATCCATTTTGAGAATACTTTTCAAAAACTAATATTAAATTCCAATATTTTACTTCTCCTGACAGTTTCCTAACTATATGATGGTTTTATATGTCTTTTTTTAAAAACATGATAAATTTTTCTCTTTTACTGTCAACGTCAAAAATGTCAAATTTTTTATTTACAGTATGAAAATAAATATTATGACGCTGTCAAAACATAGTTACATTTTCCCTATAAGTGTGTAAGCTTATATATATATATTCATTTGAGTAAAAAAAACCTGATAGTAATATGATTTCAAATTTATTGTCAGATACAGAGCCGTAATAAAATATGTATATAATTTCCAGAAATAGTTTTAAATGTTGAACCATATATATTCAGAAAAGAGACAGAAACAGTATGTAATGTGATGTGATGTGATGTATTATGGCTTCTCCTTAAACGAAGTCAAGAATATCTCAGCAATTAAGCCCAGATAAACCTGTTAGCCACTTTCTTTTACATTCCCCACTCTAAATTTACCCATAATCTGCTCTATCCCATTTCCACAACATAATTTTTGTCAACTCTATAACCTTTATATCTAAATCCCCCTTATCTTTTCCCAAACCTAGCATAAAAACCAATAATTCACTTTCTGTATAATCACTCTTTTCATATTTATTTTTCCACAACTTCATTATATGTACCCTTTCTGTTTTCAAACATTTACATTCAATTAACAAATGCCTAATATTTTCAATTCCTTCCTTACATAATTTACAAAATAAATCACCCATATTTTTCCATTTACATGTATATTCTTTTGTAGCTAAAGATCCCGTTCGAGCCTTAAACAACAAACTACTTTCCTTACTATTATCATATATTAACTCACACCTAATATTCTGTTTATTTCTATATATATTTAAACTCTTTTTACTCTCCATACTATTTCTCCATCTCTCTAACTCCCTAGTCTTTATTAATAAATTTATTCTTTTATCCCATTCCTTACTACTATAACACTCAATAATCCTCTTAACACAATCATCCCATCTTTTGTACAAATATACTGATATAAATTCTTTATCCAAATCTTTTGCATAGCGCATTACCTTTCTCACCCATCTTGTTACCTGCCCTTTACTCATAACCCAATTAAATACTATTTTAGCTATTCTTTTATTATCCATAAACTGCAATCTACCAAACATTTTCATTTTACTTTTTGCATCTCTCATATGAAAACTTGACCATCCCATTTCTCCTTGAATTGCCTCCCTTGCTGTCCATACTTCTGCATCCAATGCATGTCTTCCTACTTCCCTTTGAGTTTTTTCTAAATAATCTAATATCTTTTTACTAACATATAATGCATCATTACCATATGTTAACCCTGCTACTGCAACTCCTTTCCATATAATTCTAGCTACATCATATTTATTATATGAAAATACTGTTAATTTCTTTATCAATCCCTTTCTTTTCTTTGCTTCATTTATCAATTTTTTCTCCCATTCATCCAAATAATTTTTCTGATTACTTAAAATAATTCCCAAATAACTATATCTATTCACCACACTTAATTTAATATCTCCCAATAAAAATTCTACATCTTCTCTTTCCTCAGTATTAACCATCATTATATTTGATTTTTCTTCACTAAATTTAATCCCCATCTCTTTATCCACCCTTGCACATGTCCTCAACATAACTTCCATATCTTCTCTTTTTTCTGCACACAAAAATATATCATCTGCAAAAAAAGACCTGACAAAATATATACTCCCTTACTACCTATTAACGGTATCTCTATCCCTCTTCCTAATCTTTCTATTGCTCTTTCCATTTCACTCAAATACAACACAAACAAAATAGGTGACATAGTGCATCCTTGCCTTAGTCCCACACCATTTTTAACTTTAATTGATTCTATATTCTCTAATTGATATATATAATAATTATTTTCATATAATTTCTTAATAATATCTATTAAAGCTTCATCCATTCCCAAATTTGCTAAACTTATCCATAATCTATTTCTATTTACTCTATCATATGCCTTCTCTATATCTATAAAACTCATATATAACTGTTTATCTGCATTCCTACTCATATCCATAAGTTGTGTAACTACAAATAAACTATGTCCTATACGCCTATCTAATCTAAAACCTCCTTGCATTTCACCCACTACCTTATTCCCTTCCATCCATTTTACAACTTTACTAGCCACCATATACGAGAAAACTTTATATAAAACTGATGTTACTGCTATCGGTCTATAATTATTCAACTTTCTATGATCCTTACCCTTTCTTTTAAATAATAACCTTACTCTTGTATTACTCCAACTACTTGGGAAAACTCTATTCTGTGCCATTTTATTAAAACAGGATAATAACTTTACTTTTGCCCTATATCCTAAATTCATTACCATCTCTGCTGCCCATCCATCTAAACCTCTTGCCTTCCCACTTTTCAATTTCTTCTCTACCTCATTTAGTTCATTTTCTGAAAAACTAATATTCCCATTACTATATTCTTTCATATTTTCTAATATTCTATCATTCACATTTAACATCTTTTCTACATTCATTACATAACTATTTAAGATTCTCTCTAAATCTTCTCTAGAACTACACTCAGTTCCCTCATCATCTAGTAATACTAACTCTCTCTCCCCTACATTTCTTTTTTTAATATAATTCCAAAATTTTTTACTTCCATCTCTTCCACTTTTATTAATATCCTCCAACAATTTACTATTCAATTTCATTCTCTCTCTATAAATATCTATTTTAGCCAACTTCTTCTTTTCTAAGTACTTTTCCCATTTAGCATTAATATCTTTTTCACTTTCCTTATTCTTAATAGCACACTTATATTCTCTACATGCTTCTTTCCTTTCTTTTACACTTTTACTAATTTTAATTTTTTTATTACTTTTATTCTTTTCAATATTCTCACCTAAAACCCTATTTGCAACTTTTTCTACTTCCTTACACCAATCCTTATACTCATCCCCAACCCACTCTTCCATTATTTCTTCAACTTGTATTTTATACTCTTCCAACTTATTCTTATCATTTACTCTCCATCCACATCTTTCACTATTATTTCTACTTTTATTTCTATTCTCCATCACATTACTAACCATTTCAATTACAATGAAATTATGATCACTAATGCATACTTTTTCTTCATTATCAAATACCTTAATTTTCCATATTTTATTTATTCCCTCTTTCTCTACCAATACATAATCTATTGTGTGAAATATATTATTTCTGGACCATGTGTATTGTCCCTCATAAATATTTAATAAATTTCCAATACTCAAATTCACTTTCTGACAAAAATTCTTCAAAAGTTGTCCATTTTTATTATCTACATCATCAATTTCTTCAATATGTCCAGTCATATCCCCTATAACCATTATTTTCTTCCCCTTTTCTTTAAAACTTTGTATATCCTTAACTAAACATTCGTATATGTTACTATTCCACTCCAATATAATTTGACTATCTCCAGTAGCTATATAAACTATAGCCACCATCCATTCTTGTCTACCCAACCTTATTTCAAACCACAAGTGTTCTTGACATTTAACAATATTTAAATATTTTTTTGATATAACACCTATACCACCACCCCTTTTTTCTTTTTCTTTTCTATTTATACCCTGCCATACCAACTGTTCCAAAATAGGTTCTTCTTCTTCTCTTAAATGTGTTTTCACTACTGCTAATACCTCAAGCTCTTCATTTTCAATTGTTTTATTTAATTCCATCCACTTTTCTGGTTTCCTACCACCTTGCATATTCAAAAACCCAATTTTAACAATTTCTTCTTTCCTAACTACTCTTTTATAAATTCTTTTAATTCTTTCTTCTCCATTACATTTATAAATTACTTTCTTACCATTAATTTTACAAACCCATTCATTCTCCATATCTATATTTATATCAAAATCAAATTCCTTTTGCTTACTTCTTATATTCCATCCATTCTTTTTAATAATATTACAATTTAAAAACCCAAACTCTCATACAGTAGCGCCACCTAGTGCAAACCGTAGTAATCAATAGATACAAGAAGGTTTGAGCATAAAATCCCTATCTAGGGCGTACTCATCCATTATCCCCAGACTTTTCTAGCTTGTGGCTTTCATCAGTAAGGAGCCTTGGATTTGATAGCACTGCACCTAGATCTTAGGATCTAATGCTGCTCAACAGCAGCCAATTGCCTTTTTAGCTAGCTATAAAGCTATGAGTCTAAAATAAAAACAGTTGTTTTCAATCCAAACTCATTTGCTTATATACTCACATAGATCTGAACCCAGCTCAGTATCTACACATTTTGGTGCCTTTTGTTCTTTAATAACCATATGTAATCATAATCCCATAGGCAGAAATAGTATAAAACCACTAAACATCACCAGTTCCTATGCTTACACAAGCTATTTTAACAGCCTGTGTAATCATAGGAAATGGTGATCATGTAATGTTTAGTGGTTTAAAAGAGACAAAGCTCATAGATTTTGTATTTTTTTCAATACAACTACCCACCACCATTTGGCACTACTAAATCATGGTTTACTTTCTCTTATAACATTATTTTAAACTTTTATACACCAATTATAACAATAAATAAAATGCTTTAAGCTCTCACAATAGCAAAAGCAGCACTCTTTATAAAGCTTTACATAAAAATATTACTGGATATTTAATCTGGTGAATAGAAAAACCATCATAAAATGTTCCAGCAATGGAAGCATCAGAATTGAATTGAAGCCACCAAACATGGATTTTGAATTCTTTGGGCAGCAAATTTACCACTGCACTAAACTACAAAGGAATGAATTCATTGATAGATACTGATATCTATATGTCATAGACTCTATCTAACAGAAACAATGTAATATGCACAATTTATTGCTCAGAAACACCAAAGTGAGAAGCAGTTGATGGTTCAGTTGCCAAATAATTTCTTTCAATTCTCTCAATTGAAACTTATCTCTCTTTGAGTTAGTTTTTGCATTATATCACACACAGGCAAGTAATGTAACAGTCCCAAATAAAGATGTTATATCATCCAAATCTATCAATTTTACTTGCCACAGATCAAAGTCAATCAATAATCGTGAATAATAAAATAATCAAATCATTCTATTGCTCAGGAGTTCATAAAAAGTTTGATAACCAGAAATGGCAGATCTGGTCATAATCCATGAATCCTAAACACCGATAATTTTCCATTCTCCCATATTTAGATTACCAAGATAAATGAATGGCTTTATTGCTCAGGAATTCATAAGATGTTCAAATGCTGGAAAGGACACCTGAATTTCCCAATCTACAACCACACCAAATTAAGCAGGGCAAAGATAATTTAATGACTATATTGCCTAGAAGTTCATAAGAAGATCAAGCACCAAATATGCTAAAACTGGCACCAATCCAAGGACTTTATGTTGAGTCTCTTAATCTACCACTGCACTAAACTGCAAAGAGCTAATCAAATGGTGCTACTGCTAGGGCGTTCATAAGAAACTTGAATGTCAAAAGGGCCAGAACTGGGAGTAATCCAGGGACTTTATACTTTAAAAACTGATATTCTATCACTACACTAAACCATCTATCTATAAAGAATTAAAAGTAAACAGCAGTTTATGTTATAGAGTATAACACATTGAAGAGCTGTTTGGAACTGACTACCTATTAGAGGATACTTAGTGATGTCAGACAGAAAGAGATATGACTTTTGGAAGTTATGATATTTATTCTTTAGAATATATACAACATAAAGATATAATCATTATAAATTAGTAAATAAAATCAAGTCATATAACATGTGACTTAATTTGGTAAGCTTGTAATTATTAATTAAAATAAAGAGTATGCTAATAACTCTAACAAGCTTCATCGATAAATGTTGCAAGAGAAAGCATTTAAAATCTCTATCTAGAAATTATTCCCATCTCTAGACCGGTTTCAAAATATTGGCTTTCCTCAGTGAGGCACTAGGATTTTCAAACACTAGATTTAAAATATCAACTGCCTTTGTTTTGAATCTAGTGTCTGAAATATCCTAGAGCCTCAATGAGGAAACCCAATAGCTTGAAATCGGTCTGGATATGAGGATAATTTCTAAATAGAGATTTTAAATGCTTTCTCTTGTGGCATTTATTGATAAAGCTTGTTAGAGCTATTAGCATGCTCTTTATTTTAATCATTATATATGTTTCTAACTGAAGTATGTAATATTTAATATAAATTCATTATAACGACTGTTTTAATAAAATGGAATGTTTTATTATTATTTTTATTTTCAAGTTACAATAACAATTTTTCGAATTCAAACGATTCTCATTTAAGCAGTTAAAAAAAATTACAAAACTTCAAAATAGCAAATCAGAAATGTTTTTTTTTTTTTTAAAAAAATGTGTTCTCCATTTTGTTTTTACTAGTAAAAAAAAAAAGACAGCAAATTAGCTACATAAAATTAAATGTTTATAACAGATAACTAATACTTCATTCAAAATAATATTGACAAATTATTTTTTTGTTTATATCAATATAAAGCTTTTTTTCTTATATCTAGTAAAACCCAACATTATGTTTTAGTGTGCAATGATTATGCAGGCTTCCAAAAGGGGACTCTGGAGTCGAATGAAAAAACCAATTGCAACTCTTAAAAAGCTTTTTTCAACATTTAAATTCAAATATAAAAAATGGAGAACATATATAATAGATTTTATAAAGTTAAAGTATTTTAAATTTTAATAAAAGCTTTAAACAATTGTTTTATTTATCCACAGAGGTTAATCAATTTATCAAATAATTGTTAGGTTAACCAATGTCTAACGGGCTCAATATTGTATAATGTTCGTAATACTTCATGCAAGTAATACATAAACCTAGCCGATAGTTCTTTGTGAGAATATTCAAGTTAGTATTCCAGTGAGCCTAGTTGTTAATATGTGAGTAGGAATTACTAACAATAATCAAATTAAATGTTAGTTACAATGAATACTCCAGCAATTATTATTCTTATATGTAGGCATAATATTATAACGAATCTCTAGTAAGTAATTATTATTATAAATGGGAATGACATTACCTAATACTTCGTCCGCAATAGTACCCTATATCGACCTACTGCTGACTCTATCAGCACATCTTCTTTGTTCTATGTAGTATCATCCATGTGTAATTGTAATCAGCCAATAGTATCGCTAGTATCTCACAAGAATCATGAATTGATAAATATTTTTCTCCATTTTTAATAATGTAATTTACTAGTTATTCCTCCCTCTCCCATTGTTGTTTTAGAGTCATTTAATTTCAATTGGAGCTTTCAGAAGCACATATCTGGAATATTTCTAGAGCATCAATGCTCTATTCTAAAAAAATCTAAAATAAGATGACATACAATAACAAAAACAATAGATTAAAGTTAATAAATTTTAGCTGTACATTCAGAGAAAACATTGAAAATACTATGTCCATCTCAGTACCAAAAATGCATTAAGTTTCATATTTAATATTTTCAATGAATGTATGTTATTAGTATTATCTTTAATTTGTTACATAACAAAAATAAAAATTTTATAATCTTTCTGCTGTTATATTACTTTTCATAAGAATTTCAGACGTTCAGCATTTCACAATTTAGTAATTAACATAAAGGTATTCGTAATTGGTTTAGAGTTTTTATGATGTAATCTCAATTATGCATATGTCAAATAAACTTCAGCCATCTGATGTATCCATATGTATGATTATATACATTAAGACACAATGTTTTTAAGTAATCAGAATAGCTAATAGTCCGCAACAACTCTGTCTCTACAGTTCGCTAATGTTCAATTCCCTCGATGTTCATTCAGGCTGGCTGCTACAAAAACGGTTCACAATGGGCAAGGTTTACGCATATCTTAGCCCCAGTCCAGTTTAGCTGTACATGAACTCTTCATAGTAAGCACTGCGACTGACCTTAAGCTCCTTACAGCTTCCGTCTCTGCAACAGTCTACTCCGCTTGAAAACCGCTGGAAACTCAAATCTTTATTCAGTTGCTATCCGGATGGTTTCCTCAGGCTATGGTCTCCCAATCAATCTCTGTGGGCCCTTTCCAGCTATGCCTGTGAACTGCATTTCCACTGAGTTCTAGTCCTTAACTGAAAGCACTGCCACAAGATTTCTCCTACTGGAATTGAACAGAACTGTGTACTGGAGATGCACATGAATACTGTCTCTAATACTCTATATACTGCTCTGCCCAGTTGTTATACAGTCTTTTTATAGCTTTCTGATAACTATAACAATCAATTACATTGTCCAACAAGGTATGGTCTCTTATCTAGAAATATTTGCAATCAGCAAATATTTCTTGGAATTGTCGATTGCCATTATATCAAAGCCTTAATTAAATTCCACAGTTATCAGCGAGCGATCAAAAAACAACCTCTCGAATACATTCTAGTTTTTCTGGTGTGCACAAACATGTCTGCCATTTTTACAAAATACTACACCATCTTGAGACTTTTATTACAAAAATTTTATATGCTTGCTAAATACTTTTTTCTGACTTTTAAATATTGAAAGAACATGTATATGACAATACAAGTGAATGATCTTGAAATGAAAACATTATGGGGTTTTCATCTTGGGCTTCTAATATTTATAGTTAACCAATTAGGTAAAAGGTGGATTCTGGAGAGTTGCCATAGATCTTAAGATCTAGGTGCAGTGCTCTCAAATCTAAGGCTCCTCACTGATGAAAGCCACACCATAGAAACTAGTCTGGTATGTTGGATGAGTAACCATTAGATAGAGATTTTATGCACAAACCTTCCTTCATCCATTGATTATGAAGGTTTGTATTGGCACTATTGTATGGAGAGTTCATGTCAGTATACTTGTACAAAAGGTGGGATGATTGTGTTAGGAGAATTGTTGAGTGTTATAGTGGCAAGGAATGGGATAGAATAATAAATGCATGAATAAAGAATAGGAAGTTGGAGAGATTAAAAAGTGTTTAAATATGGATAGAAGTAAACAGAATATTGAGTGTGAATTAATTTATAATAATAGCAAGGAAAGTAGTTTATTGTTTAAGGCTCAAACAGGATCTTTAGCAACAAGGGAATACACACATAAATGAAAAAATATGGGCGATTTAGTTTGCAAGTTATTTAAGGAATACATAGAAAATATTAGGCATCTGTTAATTGAAAGTAAAGGCCTGCAAGAAGAAAGGGTGAAAATAATGAAGTTGTGGAAGAATAAATATAAACAAAGTGATTATACAGAAAGTGGGTTCTTGATTTTTATGCTTGAATTGGGAAAAGATAAGGAAGATTTAGATATAAAGGCCATGGAGTTGGCAAAGATTATGTTGTGGAAATGGGATGGAGCAGGATAGAAAAGAATAAATACTTAGGGCAGAAAATGGAAATGAAAGGTAAAGTAGCTAACAAGTCACCTAGTGGCTGAGAGATTTCTGCCTCTGATAAAGAAGAAGTCACAATGCATTGCAATGTGATACTTTTATTTACAGCATATGTAAGCATATAAAATGGAGATCATGTGATGTTTAGATGATTTTATATCTATCCTGCCCACAGGATAATGATGATTGTGGTTTTTGAAAAATCAAAGACAAAAATGTATAGATGCTGAACTGAGTTCAGATCTATATGACTCTACAAGCAAAAAATCTTGGGTTGGGAACAGTATGGTATTTTCATCTTGGGTTCTTAGCTTTATAGTTAACCAAATAGGTGAAAGGTGGCTACTGAAGAATTGCATTAGATCCTAAGGTCTAGGTACAGTGCTCTCAAATCCAAGGCTCCTCACTGATCAAAGCCATAAGCTAGAAACTAGTCTCAGGATATTGGATGAGTAGGCACTAAACAGGAATTTTATTCACAAACCTTTCTACATCCATTGATTATGAAGGCTTACATTTGGTGGCACTACTGTATAGAGAGCTTGGTGTAATCATATGGAATGATGATCATGTGATGTTTTGATGATTTTATACATGAGAGATACATTCCAGACTAATAAAAAAAATAAATTTGTTGTGACTACTGCTTATCTCAGTACAGTAAATGAAATAAAAACATCCAATAAACAAAGACTCAAGATGTTTTTATCTGTCTGGAGAAGTTTAAAATATTATTTACAGAACATCAAAAGAATGTTCTTCTTTCACAATGTCATATATACAAAAAATAACTTTCTGGCTTTAAAATCCATTTAATAACTTGGGCTTGAAGTAAAAGAGGATCTCCTTTTCCTTCAATTCATTAGACTAGAGATTATCCACTTGATGGAGAATGTTTGCATAGTGGAGAAAACTTGTTTAGCCTCAGGAGTATAGTCATTTAGTAGTAATTGATAGTTTCCTGGCAACATCAAAAGCTAAGGTTATCTCTGTTTACATGTATATAATCTTATGTCTACTCTTTACTATAATAATAGTCTATAAAAATATTTAATTCAACATATATATATTATAGATATGAAGAAGATTGTTAGACATTTAAAACTGTCAATTATTTTTTGAAAAATGGAACAAAAATTTGTTTCTATTAAATGAAGTGCATAGAAAAATATGTCGTTTATATTAGCATGTATGTATGTTACATGATCACCATTTCTTATGCTTACACATAACTATTATTAAAACAGGTAAAACTCTCCATACAATAGTATCACTTAGTGCCAGCCTTCTGGCATCCATTGATTACTCTGGATGGCACTGAGTGGCGCTACTTTATGGAGAGTTTTGTCTGTTTAATGAATGTACGTTATGAGTAGAACAAAATGCTACAGAGGAAAACCTGTCTTGTATAAAAAGAAGATATGATTAATAACAAAGACTTAAAAAATAGTAATGAAATATGTCTTGCCAGAAATGAAGAAAGTAGAGTGGATGTGAGTGGAACATATAATGAGAGCATGGAATTATAGATGGCTAATATTTATCATAGAATGCTTATCACACAATGAAAAGATGGAATAATGATTTGATAATTTTTCTGGAATCATATAATCAAGATTGGCTAAATATTAAGATCTTATAAAATGTAAAAGGAGTGGCTTAAGTTGGCAATGGGTTATATTAGTCTAGCAATAACGACAATGACCAGATAACTGTTGGATGAGATGGTGGTTGCATCTCTTTGCACAAATTCACAGCTAGCCAAATTTTATTTTATTAAAAATTTTAAATAATAATTTCTTTTTATTTAGTCAATAAAGTATTTTCAATTTATCTGGCAGATTTAAAGGCTGTTTTCGTCTTTTATATTTTTTTATCGACTACTTTTTAAATATCCATTGGTAAAGAGGTAGACACTGCAAATCAAAATTCACAAATTGTAACCCATCTCTACCACTTCTGGTCCAAAACTTCTCATGAATTCCTGAGCAATAAATTCATACGATTATTTATTTTATTTATATTTATTTTTTAATATTCTTTTTCCAGGACTTTAATTTTACCTTTTATGAAAGTATCTTCAATTGTATGTTGTTTTAATAATTTTTGAAATATGTTTCATGCTGACCTTGATATCTTGCCTTTAATTTACTGGGAAAACATTTATAAAATTTTCTCTATTATCAAACTTTTAATTTAATCGAAGAACTACTTGTAAAGGTTATGTCTTCTGAAAGCAGTCTAATCAGCCATGTACTTTTATTGGTAAAGATAGACTGCAGAAATAAATCATAAAAAAGGCAATTTAATTTGTAAAAGTGTGACCTTTTTAAAACATACATCAAAACTTTAAGAAGGAATTCTTCATAGTTTAAATATTTTCAAAATACAAATATAACAAATAATATATATATCAGAATAAATTATAATGTACATATTATGTTTATATTTAAATATTTTCAAAATACAAATATAACAAATAATATATATATCAGAATAAATTATAATGTACATCATTACAAACCAGTCAACACTTAGACAATCCCAATATCAATAACAATCAACAATTTCAAACTGTTGTTAAGACAACATCCTTTTAACAATTAAGGTGAAAGACCATCTTTATTAATGCTCCATATAGATATTAAAGATTGCAACTTGATCAGAGAAATTAAATAAACCTCTTTAAACAATTAAATATAAACTATTGTAAATGTAGACTAATAAATAGTGAATTATATATATATATTATAATGAGCTATAATAACTCTTAACAAGCTTTTCTGAATATCCTTGTTCCCAGACCGGTTTCTAGCTTTTGGCTTTCATCAGTGAGGCATACAAGCTTATTAAATTAAGTCGCATGATGTATGATTTGATTTCTTTGCAATATATATATATATACCATAGATAATATGTAATAAAGTAAATTCTACAAGAGTATGTAGACAATTATCTCAATTCTTATGGTAATAAATTTTATTCTAAAACAATATTTATCACTTTGTTAAGCCAGGCTTTCGAGACTGAGTATATTTGTCAAAGCATTACCAAAATGAATATTAGCAAATAAATTAGCATATTCACATGCATATAAATGTACATTAAACTAGTCACTGATTATAACAGATTTGTATATTTGCAGGTGAAAATTGACCTAGCAGTTGCTTATGATGTCATTAGACTAAATAACCAGTGTTTGCTAAGAGGAATGCTATTGGCTCTTATATTTATGTATTCTTAGAGTTAATTATAAGTCATACTTCTTTTACTTATAGTTTTTTAAAGGGTGGTTGAACACAAACTTTTGAGCTTCCTTCAGCTATTCTCTCCATCTTATATGACCGATACACATGACCACACACAAATGCATAAGATAAATGATCTCCCATATATATATATATATATATAAAATTAAGAGCGTGCTAATAGCTCTAAACAAGCTTTTTTTTATTTATGATAAATGCTACTACAAGAGAAGACATTCAAATCATTTTTATCTTGGATTGTCCCCATTCCCAGACCGGTTTCGACCTATGGGTCTCTTCAGTGAGGAGTTGGGACATTAGATTTAAAAAACCAACTCAAGAAAAGCATTATATATATATTGTCCTGAACCAGCACTCATAAACTGCTCCAAATCATTATCTCCCACACACATATATAATCAGTGTTCAGTTTATATTAAGATAGAAAATCTTCAAACGTTAATGGAAAAACTTCAATCTTCTCCACCCTCCAACTCTTCAGCCATCCATACCATTGGAAATCTCATGATAGAGTGCTAAAACACTTGTTGATGCCAATATTGCTCTCATACCCATGTCGATCTTAAGTCACTCAGACCTCTCATATATATGACCTTAATATGACCGTTTTTTTATTATTTTCTAGGCCAAACATTTTAGAATCAGCAGGCTTAAAGGAATGACCAGATTTTATCCCATGCTCTACAAATACTAAGCGATAAGCATTGTTGCATTTAGCTCTGTTATATAAATGAGCATGAGGGTACGCTAATATTAACTTTAATCATGCTTTGACAAAGATACATCCCATCGAAAGCCTGGCTTAGCAAAGTAATAAATATTGTTTCAGACCAAAATTTATTACCGTAATCACTGATAATTGTCTTTATACTCTTGTGCAATTTATTTTATTATATATATTCTATCTCATGATAATTTTTGTCTAAATTTTGGAATTGTAAGACTCGTAGAATATTATTAATTTTTTTATATAATAATGCATGGTTTGGTATGGTAGTAGAGAGGCAAATTTTTGAACAAAATCTGTAGACCATATTCAGTGTTGTCACTTCCAATACTTGAACTTATCCAGTCATAAACCATAAAGCTATTTGAGTCGGATAGCTGGGTTTGAAAACATGTAGGTGTCTGAAAATTTCAGATTTTCCACTCAATAGATAGCTTTTAGATAAATGCTGGCTTTGGGTTGGTATTTTTAGATCTAGTGTCTGAACCTACCCTGGCACCTCTTTGAGGAGTGCCAAAGCACAAAACCATGGTCAGGGGTTTGGGGAGGGTTCCTGACAGAGATATTTTAAATGCTGTCTCTGGCTAAGCATTTATCACAAATCTTGTTGAGGAATTGGAAATCCTCATTTTTTTATAACTTACAAGCTTAAGAGAATAGGGTCATGTGATCTATGACTTATTTTGAATAAAGCTATTTGATTATTTAATTATTATATTTGGATTTTTGATCAAATGCTTGAGTTGATAATTTTTATATAGTTAAATGCTTTTCTTTAAGCTGTATAAAATAATAGAGTAGTTAGTAGCTATCTAGAATAATATATGACGTTTGAGCACAAAAGTGGGAAGTTGAGCCTGTATTCGGAGACCTTCAGTTCAAATTCATCACTTTATCCAGAGCTATCTACAAGCTAATATACATGAGGTTATATAAAAGAAAACTGATATTTTTATTTAGTGATTTCCAGAAATGATTGCACAAATTTCAATATTTGACAAAATAGCTGTTAACACGAACATACAAGAAATATATCTTTAAATGTCGAAAGTAATATTTAAAACAAATAGTTGTGGAAAAGAAACATTCTATAGTTATAAAGTGAAATATAGATATACAACATATCATGAAAAGATGTATGATTTTTATTCTATATTCATATCAACATGTGGAATTTGAAAAGATTCCGGAAAACATCATCAAATAAAGTCCTTCAATGGATAAAGAATCTGGAGGCAAAACTGAAAGAATATTATTCTATATTCATATCAACATGTGGAATTTGAAAAGATTCTGGAAAACATCATCAAATAAAGTCCTTCAATAGATAAAGAATCTGGAGGCAAAACTGAAAGAATATGCATCAAAGTTTTTTTGAAAGATACTGGAAATATCATGCAATCCATGATCCTTCAGAAAATTATTGGGGTGTTGGTACACAAATGACGTGGTGGTTAATTTGACCCATGTATGCAAGAGTC
The DNA here is from genome assembly GCA_028023455.1 of Epiperipatus broadwayi. Taxonomy (NCBI): domain Eukaryota; kingdom Metazoa; phylum Onychophora; class Udeonychophora; order Euonychophora; family Peripatidae; genus Epiperipatus; species Epiperipatus broadwayi. The sequence goes on along the minus strand of JAQFVV010012536.1, from coordinate 2,117,064 downwards.
ATCAATTTTTGAGTAATGTGAACCAGATAAAAACAATTTATAATTGATACTACATGGACAAAAATAATTGGTAAATAGAGAAGATAAAGGCAGAGTTCAATTCATAGTCAAATTCTTGCCATACACTGATGTGATAATTTTGGTACTTTAACAAAAAGCATGTCTCATCACAGAATATAACATGGTACCATCCATGATGCTATATGGTATAGGGAATGCTTTTTAATCTACAAAATTATCACAAAATCTAGAAAGTTTTCAAACTGACCTTTATTAATTTGATTCACTAGACCACTCATAATATCTATGTCTATGATCACCACTATTGTGATAAATTGTTATTAATAAATATCTTAACATATCAAATTGATGTTTCTCTAAAATGATCATTGATTTCTTTCTTTAACCATTGTTGCATATTACATCCAAATATCTTTACATCATAATCCACAAACCTTATGATTTAAAATATGAATCAATAGCAGTAAATAGGTTTACAATTACTTCATTTTAAATCACAGTTATAAAATCTTCTTAATTGTCAATTTTTAAATGCAATATTAATATTTAATTATTATAAGGTTTGAACACAGGCTTTCAAGCTCCTTTCAGTTATCCAGTCCATCTTATATAACCAATAAACATGTCCACATACATGTGAAATGAATGATGGAATCTGTTCAAATCCTCTCTAATTACATCTAACGATCAGTATATACATTATACTTGTATTCAAATACTAATATTTGTATTTATATGTTGGATTATAATATTAAATATTGAAATGTCTTTAAATTTTCAAACAGTATCCAGGTTAGTATATATATATATATATATAACATTTCACCTGGTATCATTCTCCTCTCGTCTTCAGGTGTTGTTGGTCTGATTAGTGTCAATACTAGCGTAAGAATCAACACAGCTTTTAGATTCTTCAATATTAAATTTTACCGTAATACTGAGCCATCCTGCTAGAGCCTTACTTCAAGATTCAATATTCAAGAATCTAAACGTCCAGGTTCGATTCTCATGCTAGTGCTGCCACTGGTATGGGAATCGATACCTGAAGAAGAGAGGAGAATAATATCACTCAAAACATTGTGTATGCACTATTAATAACAGTTAAATGTAATTGGAAATTTAGTATTCAAGAATCTAAACATCCAGGTTCAATTCTTATGCTAGGACTGTCACTGGTCAGCCTATCACCATCTGAAGAAGAAATATTAATACCGTTTGAAACATTGTATATATACTAACCTTTATGCATTTACTAATAGATATAATTGGAAAATTTAAATATGAAGTTATTTTAAAAACATTCAATATTTAATATTAGATGATGAAAATAGTTCTACATATAAATACACGTAAAATGCTGTCATCCCAAATATTCATGCAAATAATAGTAATATGTTTCACATTATTATTTGGTTTAAGACAAAGCCTGTCTCTCTGAATGATTTTTTAAATTCTCATTTCAATATTTGAAGATATGTGACTGGATGACAAACTTGATGATTAATAAGAATTTTTTAATACTTTACATTCTATCATGTTATTTCTTTATATATAGGATACATTTCATCCTGAGCAGTGCATATAGTGTATCTCAATAAAAGAGGACTAGTGACTGGTTCTCACTTCAAGTTTCCTAGAGAACCATCTCTAAATCAAAGACAATGTGATATATAGTGACTCAGTTTCCCTATTGGCCACAAGGAGTTGTAAGATAAAATATCAAAGTGTGTTTCATTATTTAATCCAACATTGAATTTTGTTTTAAATTGGACAGTAATGCTATTGAAAAATTGAAAATTATACAGATTATGTGTGCAGTGAAATCGTATGTAATCTCAAGATTTTTTGGTGGCAGGTAAAGGACTGATAATAATCAAAGAAGATATAAAACATATTGCTATAACTCATAATTGAAACATTTGGGTAACTTAAATTTTTTGTTGTTTTCATTTAAATTAGGACACTACATAACACAGGCATTGATTTATAGGTGATACTGCTCACAACTTGGAGAGAGAATGTCATCTTTTCACTAGTTTACTCTGTATATAACTCTGTAACCATAAAAACAATAGACAATATAAACATTATCTGTAATACAAGAATCAATTTCTATTACTTATTTCTACCATCTTATTAGTTAAGAACATATTCTAAAAAAGCAGTTTTAATTTATCGAAAACTTAATTATTTTTAAAGATTTGAACAAGATTTAAATAAATTCAAATTTTGAATTACACTTATGTGGTGAAGTATACTTTGTAATAACATTTGATTATAGAGATTCTTTATGCAATATATATATAGTATAATAAGAGGCAGATTTACAAAAAGTCCAAAAAATTGAAATGCTTTATATATAGATGACAACATATCCAATATTACAATTATTAAATTGTCTATAAGTAATTATTTTATAGAGTTGGTCCTTAATTTAAAAAAAAAAAATCAAGAAAAAAAATATATATAAAGAAAATTATTGTTTTAGAATTGTATTAAAATAAATTAGATGCAAATTTTGTAAAAAAATAAATAAATTACAAAGTAAAAAAAAAATAAGGCAAAACTCCATACAGTAGTGCCACCCTGTGCCAACCAGAGTAATCAATGGATGCCAGAAGTCATGTGATGTTTAGTAGTAAAAAAAATACTAATTTTTTTTTACTTTGATGACACTTGGCATTGTATAGTTTCAGCAAGTTTGTCAAAATTTGCTTGTATGAACTTAAACTAATTCTTAAACACAATTCCAAATGTAGATCCGATAATTTGTCAATGTTCAGGTCAGCTTCATGGTCAACTTCCAGAGACCTTGCAGGCAACATTTTGCCCACCCCTGGTCTATGACTTGTAAATCAGAAAAGAGTAATAACTCATAAGTCGAAAGATGCTGCATTTGGAATCTCTTTGGGTATAAATATATTCACGTTTTCTTCAGAATGTATGCCTAGAAATTGAGATTGATGAAGATATTAGTAAAATAAAACATATATTTAAGACTTATTTTAAAAGATGTAGTATGCTTAATGTTATCTATTAAACTTTGAGCGAAAAAAACTAAAACTTTATTGGAAACTAAATGAAAAATTAGTAAATAGCGTCAAAATGTATTTTTTAAGAAAATGGTGCATAATGTTTTCTAATTAAACTTTCCTCATGGATATTAATTTTTACAATATATTATTTAAACCAATATTATTTAAGGGGAAGCTTCTTTTTAAAGATAAATTCTGTATTCCCTGTCGCTCTCCCTGTCCAAATATGGAGAAGTTAAATGTAGAAACAGATGAGCCAAAAGGACAATTGTCACAATGACTAAGCATAAAATAATTTATAAAAAGTAAATCTATTAAAAAGTTTTGTAATAAAGTACTATTTCTGGACTGACTATATCGAAATTCGGGAAAAAAATATGTGTGTGGTTTAATGTAGATAGAAGGATAGACTCAAAGTACAATAAGTTCTGGATTTAAAGTCAACTTGTCACTTTTGATAGTCAAATATCATTTGGCTTCCTAAGCAAAAAGCCACATTGATTATTTTTTTAAGTTAAAAGCAATACAAATAAGGAAATGAAAATATTAAAACAGGCAAAACTCTCCATACAGTAGTGCCACTCAGTGCAAGCCAGAATAATCAATGGATACCAGAAGCCTTGTACATAAAATCCCCATCTAGTGCTTACTCATCCAATATTCCCAGACTAGTTTCTGGATTGTGGCCTTGGTTAGTGAGGAGCCTTGGATCTGAAAGCACTGCATCTAGATCTTAGGATCTAATACAACCATCCAGCAGCCATCTTTTATCTCTATTTAACTACAAAACTATGAGGCTTAAATTGATAACACAATAATATTTTCAATCCGAGCTCAGCTATACATTGATAAGTAGGCATTAGATGGGGATTTTATGCCCAAGCATTCTGGCATCCATTGATTACTCTGGCTTGCACTGAGTGGCAATACTGCATGGAGAATTTTGCCCATTTTAATAAGTTATAAGCAAGCATAAAAATGGTGATCATGTGATGTTTATTGGCTTAAAACCAATCCTGCCTAATAAGAACTGGTGATCATGTGATGTTTATCGGCTTGAAATGAAAATATCGCACATTAAGTTGCAAATATGTGGCTGAAACCATAGTTTTCAATCAAGAATCAATTATAGTCATTTTAAAATTAAAATTTTATTTCACATAAAAGCTATACATACTTACTTAATTAAAATTAATATAAATATTTAAGGGACCATTTATTTGGATTAGTCCTTTATGAAATAGATTCATATCTTAAAATTCCATAGTTGTTTTTTTTAAAAATAATATTAGAAGAAAATGAAATAAAATATACAAAGAATTTAAAAATTAACAAGATGTCAGTATTTTGATTTTTGTATAATACAATCAACTTTAATAACGAAACCCAACTTTGTCTCTTAGTAACAATCAGCCGGAGGGGAAAAAAAAACGTTAACCAATAAATTAAACCCTCGCAGGAATACAAATAAATGTAATGCAATATGTTCGAATAATCTTTTTATTTTGTTGACTTTTTTAAATAATATTTGTGAAAGATTGCAAATTTATGTAACAACTTACAATCTTATTCAAAATTTAAAGTTATTAAATTACTTAAAATATTTTTAAAAAATGACACACAAAAAAAATCTTTATATTTTACCAAATTAACTTATTTCACAACATGCATGGTGATGTGATGTGATATGGTTGCATCTTTATCGAAGGCAGGAATCTCTCAGCCGATATGTCCAAGAAAAACCTTTTAGTTACCTTCTCTTCCGTTTCCGCTCCCCACCCTAAGTTTTTCTCATATTTTTCTCTATCCCATTTCCACAACATTATCTTTGTCCATTCCATGACTTTTCTATCTAAATCCCTCTTATCTTTTTCCAACACCAGCATTAAGACCAATAACGCACTTTCTGTATAATCATTTGGTCTATATTTATTCTCCCACAATTTCATTATTTGTACTCTTTTTCCCATAAGCATTTACATTCTATTAGCAAATGCCTAATATTTTCAATGCCTTCCTTACATAACCTGCAGACTAAATCACCCATAATTCTCCATTTATGTGTATATTTCATTGTTACTAGCTATTCTGTTTGATTCTTAAACAGTAAACTACTTTCCCTGCCATTATCATAAATTAACTCACATCCAATATTTTGTTTACTTCTATAAACCCTTTTTACTCTCCATACTTGATCTCCATCTCTTTCTTTTTTATTAATACATCTTTTCTTCTATCCCAGTCTTTGCCACTATAACACTCAACAATTCTCCTAACACAGTCCCCCTTTTGTACAAGTATACTGACTTAAAAGTTTTTATCCAAATCTCCTGCATACCATGCTGCTTTTCTCACCCATCTTGTTGCCTGTTTTTTACTCATAACTCAATTAAATACCATTTTGGATATTCTCTTACTACTCACAAATTGCAATCTACCATACATTTCCATTTTCCTTTTTGCATCTCTCATATAAAAAGTTGAAGAACCCACTTCCTATATAATCACTTTGTTTATATTTATTCTTCCACAACTTCACTATTTGTATCCTTTCTGCTTTTCTACTGCTGCCATCTAGCAGATTAAATTGTATCAAAACTTTCTTCACTCCTAATTTCTGGAATTATATATAATTAAAAATAAAATATACACAAATTATTTTTTTAAGAAATGTTTTTATTCATATAAATGCAATAAAAGGTTAAAAATAAATTTTATGCACTTTTTACTTTTTAGTACATTTTTTACCTTTTAATATATTTATATGAATAAAAGCATTTCTTTAAATACTCTTTAATTTTTTTCATTATTACTATTCTTTAAAAAGATGTTATTATATATATATATATATAACAAGAAAATTCTGAAATAAATTTAAATTCCAAATATTTCTACAAGTAAGCTGTTTCCAAGAATGGTTACCTCTAATAAATATTCGCACAATATTGTTTACAAGAAATATAAATGAGATATTTATTTTATATAGCATGATGTTTATGAATTGTAATAAACGAAAGATCAGCTTTTCAAGATAATTCACATGAATCTTAATAATAAATGAATACTTTCACTTCCAACACAAGATAAAGTCTTTGCAAAAGAGGAAAATGAATCCACCTATTCTTTCAACCCAAACACTTTCATTTCCAGTGCTTAAGATTTGCCCATACTTAAACATTTGGGTTGAAAGAATAGGTGGATTCATTCTATTCTTTCACAAAAACTTTATCTTGTGTTGGAAGTGAAAGTATTTATTTATTATTAAGATTCATAAAGCGCATGTGAATTAGCTTGAAAAGCTGATCTTTAGTTTAAGAAATATAAATGTAATATTACATAATTATTGTTGTAGAAAAATGGGTTTACTCATATCATTCTTTATATTAATTATCTTGAGTCATCATGCAATCCAATGTATTCTGCTCATAAAAAGTAAATATAATGAATGCTTGTTGACAAAGCAAAGACTTATGTAAGAGTTATATTAAAATTTCTCCACCAGGATAATGATTTCAATTGTTTTTATCTTTTATTGTTAAAAGGAAGTTGCCTTGACAACAGTTTGAGATTGTTGATTGTTATCTACATTGGGATTGCCTAAGTGTTAACTAGTTTTGAATGGTTATATTGTGAATGTATTCACTGCTATAACCATATACCTTTATTATTTTTTAAGATTTATTTATATTTCCATTCCATGATATATTGAAGCATACAAATAAAGATCTAAAAAGGTAAAATGATCCACAAGGTGCAGATTTTATATTGAACCAGCATTCATCAGTTCATTAAGATTACCATTTATAAGACATCTTCATCATTTGTTCTACATTTTGTCATCATTAATTCTACATTTTGATTTACAAGTACTAACCTTTTTGTATTCAGAACTTTGATACTAATCACTTCAGATAAATATGTTAGTAATTATTACTAATCACTGATTAAACTAGAGATTATCCACAGATCAGATATCAACCTAAACCTCATTTAAAGATTAATATATATGTTTCTTAGTTATACATAAACACAAACTTCATTCTTCAGGGGAAAGGAGTTCATCTGTTTTTTTTTCAGATGTCATTATTCATATGTTTTGAGAATATACAGAAGAGAGAAAGTTTTATATATTAAAAAATTATAATATTAATATCATCTATGTTCTTCATTACTTTTTGCACTGTTTTTTTACAACCTATGACAGTTTTGATTGCCCCAACAATCTTCTTCAGAACTGAAGAAGCAATCTTTTTCAGACCTGAAGCTGAAGCAATTGAAACTGTTGTGAGTTGTAAAACAGCATTGTAGAAAATAATAAAAGAACATAGATGACATTAATATTATATGGATTTGGCAATGCAATAAGAAATATAAACTTTTAATACTTCATAAAGAAGATAAAGAATATTGGTAATTCTGAAGAAGATTTCTGGGGCAATTGAAATGGTCAATAGTGGGTTGTAAAAAAGCATTGTAGAAAGTAATAAAAAACATAGATGATATTAATATTATATGGATTTGGCAATGTAATAAGAAAGATAAAGTTATATTAAGAAATGATTGCACAAGAAATAAGAAAGAAAACTGAATTATTGCATATGTTTAAGTATAATTAAAAACAAATATATTAATCTTTAACTGAGATTTTAATTTTATATATGGGCTAACGATAATCTGTAAATTACTAAATAGTTAGTAGTAATCATAAATGTATTTATTTGAAACAGTCAGCATCAAAGTTGTGACTACAGAAAGATGGACACTTGTAAATCAAAAATAGGATAATTTTATTATTGTATTTTATAAATATAGTACATGAGGGGTCAGATTGACCTTAGGCCAACATGGGTGTGACAAGAATCTCGGCCTCAGGGTGGCCTTTGAGCATTCCATCACCAGATTTTCAATTGGATGGATGGTTGAAGAGTTGGAGTGTGGAGTAGATTGAAGCCTGTCCATTAAAGTATGAGGATTGGCTATCTGAATATATATCTGAGCACTTATAACATATATGTGTGGAGATGGTACTCCAGACCAACTGATGATTGATGGGTTAGCATGAAATACGTATATTGATGATTAATTATCTTTTCAACATATATGTGTTCAGGTGTATCAGTGTTATAAGATAGTGTGGAGAGTGGTGGGTGGTGTGAAAGTCTGTGCTCATATACCCTATATATTAAATATAGGTATAAGATTTTTATGTAAATAAATTTTAATATTGAAATTTACTTAAAAATCTTATTTACATTAAAATACGAAAAAAGTGCATATTGATATAAGTTCTATTATTAGAGGCTTAGATTTAAGACTATAAAATTGAAAGATGTGCCCATTTAAAATCTGTTTGCATTATTTTAAAACATTTGAAGTTAGACGCATTTTATTAAATTTCTTTAAATTGTTGAATAAACAAACAGCCTGCCATTAATGAATATTAATTTCATATCTATAAATATATTTAAAATATCAAATAAAATATTTGTGTTAAACCTAATCTGTACTAACTTAAGTATTTCGTTTAAATAAATAAATTTAAAAAATGCATCATAATTAGTTAGATGTAAATGTAAAAGAACATAGATTTTACATGTGTGTATATGCATGTAAATCTATAACTATTTTTTATTTAAGTAAATGCATGAAAAGTAATGATCATCAAAATCATTATCATATTCCAGAAGGTTAGTATTCAAAATGGGATAAATGTAATGCATCATTATTTCCTCTATGATTATTTATAAGGGTTTGATATGTTTTTAGGAATTTCAAAATAATTTGAATTCTCATGTGCTTGCATTGAAAATATATTTGAATAATGTGAACTGTGTGAAGTATTATCTTATTTTAACATATTGAAATGAAATAGGATTGATCTTACTTATTACTTTATTTAGTAATTTTTTCTTAGGTATTAGTCAGTAAACAAGGTTACTGATTTATTGGGCAACCTTTTATATCTTATCAAATTTTACTTTGTTATATAACAATGTTATTGCAGTGAAGCTCAACTGTGTACCTTCCTGTTGTTGAATACTGAACCACAAGTTCATAGAGAGATTTTAAGCATTCTATGTATTTTAAATCCTGATGTATTTTGAGAACAGTAGCCAGCAGATATATTTTGATCAGTTTGTAAAATATGGCATTTTCTCTACTAATCATTATAATAAAGCTTGGTATGAAGCTATGGTCTACATTATATTTTGTTCCAAAGGTCCCTCACATATGAATGCATAGAGTATATAACTCACATGTTGTTGACAAGCCATGTTTTTAAGACAATAAGTATTATTTATTGTACTGTAAGTGCTTTTCAACACACACACACACACACATATATATATATATATATATTGTTAAGAGGAGGTTGCCTTGACAACAGTTTGAAATTGTTGATTGTTATTGATATTGGGATTGTCTAAGTGTTGACTGGGTTTTAAGGATATATATAAAAACCAAGTGCTTTATATGTATTCTTTATAAGTATAGTATGCATAAATAAATTAAGATTGTAATATAAATAAAATGTTTAAAAATAATGTTATTAATAATAAATTGAGAAACCACATTTGCATATATATTTACAATACTGTGTACATATCAGTCATTCACAACTATTTGCCATTGCAGTTAAATACCTGTTCTGGACACTTTCCTAATGCAAATATAGTGGCAGATCCATTTTCAACAGATACAACTTCACTGGTTCAATATTTTAAAGAATGTAACAGTTTGGAATCTATACAATCATCCTCTATTTGCAGTAAATGGCTTAGAAATATTTAATCTATATTCTTGGCTAAATTCTTCAACAGAGAATTAAGACTTTCTGATTGATGCAATGTTCTTATAATTAATATCATTTAACATTAAATTTAAAGCTTTTTTTTTATTGTAACCAAAAACCTATCCCTAACTTTAGCTTAAACTAGTATTTCAGAGGTAATTTCTCTATAATTCATTCTTTTGAAACATGTAATTAATGTCTTACTTTTCCTTATTAAATCAATGTTTTTTTCTCAGTTAGCAAAAGTACTTACAAATTTTTTCAGATTTATCACTCAATGTATTAAACCATCAAACATCACATGATCACCACTTTTTATTCTTGCTCATAACTGTTTTTAAAACAGGCAAAACTCTCCATACAGTAGTGCCACTCAGTGCAAGCCAGAGTAATCAATGGATGCCAGAAGGCTTGTGCATAAAATCCCTATCTAGTACCTACTTGTACAATATCTCCAGACTAGTTTCTAGCTTGTGGTTTTCATCACTGGCATCCATTGATTACTCTGGCTTGCACTGAGTGGCACTACTGTATGGAGAGTTTTGCCTGTTTTAAACTCAATATATTACAATACACTTTTACTAAAGATATGACACATACTATATATAGTATAAAACTTTAAAAAAATTGCAAAGAAACATTCTATAATGTGCTTTTTAAGTATGGTATGTAATTACTTTCAAATCTGAAAAAAAAAACACATCAATAAATATGTTTGAGATTTGAGAATGCTGGTTTAACTTTTCCACTTCTTGATAGCAGGCTTCCAGCTATATTGTTTGGTGTTTAGCATGAGATTCCTTGGTAAACCAGTGATTTATGAATATGTCTCTAAAATTTTCCATATGATATATTACCAATGTTCTGGCACATATTGCTGATTCATTTTTATTCAACTCGGCCCAAATTTGGACAAATGACTAGTAATTACCACAAAAAGTGGCCATCCCACTTTTCTCCAGTCTCATACACATTATCTATCTGCACTGCAGTAAGTTCAGTATAGAAAGATAAAAAAAAGTTGGCAAAGACAAATCCTAGATGCTAACTACCATGCATGTATTTCCATACATATACAATGCCCATACCAAGATTGGTAAAATTTAATGTTTGTAAATTTCAAATTTTTAATTATTTGTTTGTTTACATTTTTTGTTTATTCACTTGTTTTTTATTAGTATATAATTGAAATCACTGGGTTACAGCATAATTTGTGGCTTCACTCACTGAAGTTTTTTTTACAAATTGATATAATTAGTTATTTTATTTAAATTTGTACTAAGAACTTATTTATATTTATAAAACTCTATCTTCACTTATTGTTCTTACCATTTTATTGTTTCACGTATGTGAAGTGAAACACACTATCAAATATAGATACCATATAATTCAATAATTAAATTAGAACCTTTGAAAAGCATTCTGTTTAAAATACTGTAATTATAAGATGCACTATAAAATGAAGTGGAAAATCTGATAGTGCTAATAACCAAATCATTTTTTTTTCCCATGAAAAATGGCCAGTTTTTGCAAGCATCTAATAATGTTATACAGAAAGAAATTCAGAAAATGAAATTATGTCTATAATAGATGTAAACAATGGGCAAATGAATTTTATTTTATTTTATTTTCTCCAGAAAGAAACATTATATTAAATATACATTTTTAATAACGTTAAAAAGCATCAAACCACATATATAAACTTCATTATTTGTGTTTAAATGATTCTACTTAATTAGACAATTACTTAAACAACTGTGTGCTTGTACTATTACTACTACTACTACTACTACTACTACTACTACTACTACTACTACTACTACTACTACTATATTATTATTATTATTATTATTATTATTATTATTATTATTATTATTATTATTATTAGTATTATTATTATTAGTAGTAGTAGTAGTAGTAGTAGTAGTAGTATAGTGTAAGCTTGTGGTTAAACACCTGTAGAGGTCCGTATTATCACATTTTACATGCATATTCTCAGGTTACAGCCTCTACTTAGTAATCAATGTGCGTTTAATAAATTTATAATTACAACTTTAAATAATAATAATAATAATAATAATAATAATAATAATAATAATAATAATAATAATAATAATAATAATAATAATAATAATAATAATAATAATAATAATAATAATAATAAATTAACCTATTTTATATGATTCTTTTCTTTTTGGAATGGCTAAGAATCTGATATTTCTTTGTCTTAAAAGAACCTCTTATTCAATAGGTAGAGTATTTATTTGATGGCTTAGTTCCAGTATTTTTTTTTTTAAAGTTAATTTTTTTTATTGAGTATATTCAAAGATTATATATTTTACATATAAACAAATTTGGAAAATATATTTCTTTACAAATAGATAATACAGACAAATAAAATGGTTTACATGTATTACTAAAAAAAGTACATTTAACACATAGAGAAGAAATCAACTGTTTACAGAGGAAAAGTAAGGGAATCAAAGCTCCATATGGCCTGTACGATATCTGAAGGGCCTAATGCTCTATTTCTATTTCTGATTTAAAGTATTTTGAATGTGGTATTAAAACAAAAATGGCATCTCAAGAACCAAAGAGTAACTTTCCACATAATAGTGCCACAATGAACCTTCATAACCTATAGATGCAGGAAGGTTTGTGCATAAAATCCCTATCTAGGGTCTACTCATTTAACATCCCCAGACTATTTTATAGCTTGTGGATTTCATTAGTAAGGAGCCATGGATTTGAGAGCAATAGATCTAGGATTAGAGAACACTGCACCTAGGGGCAGGGTTCTCAAATCCAAGGCTCCTCCCTGGTGAAAGCCACAGACTAGAAACTACTCTGGGGATATTTTATGATTAGGCTCTAGATAGAGATTTTATGCACAAATCTTCCTGCATTCATTGATTATGAAGGCTTACACTTGGTGGCAACATTGTGTAGGAGTTTGGTACTCTTATTAACAGCACATGTAAGCTTATGAAATGGTGATCATGTGATGTCATAATGAAAATAGTGATCCTAAATGAGGGAAGGAAACCATGTTTCATATTGTCAATGAGAGTGTTAATATATGGAGCATGTGATCTGGTGACTAACTTAATATCAGACAAGAAGAGCAGGACATTTCAGAAAAATATGATGTATTGTCTCTTCAGACTTGTGACAGAGTGGACAAGTATGGTCAATGTTATCATTTCCATGATTAGTGGACAGAGCTTCTAAATTGATTTTAATAAGGAAATTGAGGTGTTTGGTTTCCAGATGCCAGAATTTGAATTGTGGGATCATCTGTTTATTAGTGAGATTAAGTAGAGATGGCTGCTGCAATTGGTTATCGCTATCATTCATGTTATAAGCCTGCCAGCAAAATATTTTCCAATAAAAGGTGCTTTGACTCAGATCAATGTAAGCAGAAATATATTTGATTATAGACTGAAAAAACATACCACTATTGGGCAGTGGGGTATCAAAAGAGTAGGGAAGGGAAGGTGGCAAATAGGTTTCTCTGGGCATAGGGCCTGTGAGATTCCTGACTCCGAAAAAGAAGAAGCCACAGTGCATCACATCACATCATATCACCAGAACAAGTTTCAGAGGATCTGTATACTCAGAAACAAATTTAGGCAGAATCAAATGCCCTCTGAAAATAAAATGTAGGTACTAAGTGAAGAGAAAGGCCATTACTCTTGGTATATTTGTTTAAAGTTCCAAATTTTTGCAAGTAGCTTTAAAATATAAAATATCCGTTAAAATAATTTATGCAACTAAAAAATCATTTTGTCAAGCGTTGGTGGTCGAGTGGTCAGCACAGCCGCTTACAAGCAGTTGTCCCGGGTTTGCGGGTTCGCTTCCCGGCCGATGCTTTGACACACGAAAAAAAAATCAATTATAATTTTATTAATTAGCAAACCATTCTATAAACTTAGCTGACGATGTCATTGGCCAAACTTATATTAGAATGGGGGGTAGGGGGATTTCGAAAGGTAATATAGTGATTAAAATAGAATAAAATTGAAGATGATTTTAGAAAAAATACCTCATGACAATCAATTGGCAATTTCTGAGTTTTCATATTACGTTAGTAGATTAAAATAGAAGCAAAAATTACTTCAAACTATTTATTAAAACTCGACAGTTTAACGATTTGATTTTAATGTTCTATTCTTTTTTCACACTATTAACTATTTTCTTCAATTACCGTTTAGATCCCGGTAAAGTATAAAAAAAAAAAAAAAAACCTAATAATTTGCTGAGAAACAATTTTCTAATCTTTTACCTTAAATTACAAAGATTAATTTTAAGACGGAATACACTATACGCTCACTTGACAGCTTGGATTAGAATTGGGTAGGTTTTTATTATTATTCTTTTATAATAATTGATTGCTATAATAAAAAAAAGACTTGTGTTTAGATATTTCTTAGATGATTTCAAGTTTTCTTGATAACATTTCATTTTCTTTTGTAAAGACAGTTTGACAGAAAATATATATTATTTATTGAATATTTCTAAAAATATATAATCAGTTTGAAAATATAATAGTTGTAAGTAAACTAACAAAATAAATAAGGAAATAATTAGCACCAATCTAGTACGGCGTAAATATGGTTAGTTATAAAAAAGAAACAAGCACGCATACGCACATATTTACATGTAACCGGGATAATTTTCTCACGGCGGTTAAGTAGAATAGGAGTTACTGCCTTCTTGTGGTTGTGGTATATTAATGTTTACACATTAATCTCAAATTTAATAATCGAAGATACGTTATTTAGAAAGTCAAATGACGTTTAAGCAATAATCTGGAAGATTAATTGTAACACCCCTCTTACCACTTGTTTTTTATTTCTTTCAATTGACCAAAATGACACTCTTATTTCTTGTTTTTTTTTTTTTAGAGAAGAATTAATCCAAAAAGATTTATATCTAAATCCAGGCCCTTTTACCACTCTTAAATTGCATCGAGATCTTAAATCTGGAAAATACATATTTCAAAAACCTTTGCTTAAAATAATTAAATTAATTTCTCAATTTTCATATTGAAATAGACTTTTCAGACCTTTCGGTGATGGATTTGTTTACTGACCCCTAAAAGAAATGCTAAATCAGAGTTTAAATATATTTATTAAATTATTAGCACCAAGTATAATTTGGAGCTTTTCACATTATATTCATGGTTATTCCGCTGAATATATTTATTTATATTTTACTAATTTGAATACTATTTGTTCTGCTTCATTATGTATTCATATTTGCAATGAACCTTGCTCCCTTGATTTGGTGTTTATGATCATTTCTCACATTTGAATACAACTTCAATGTAACCAACCAAATCTTTTAGATTTAATAATAAGTTTTCACAAAGTAAATCTAAAAGATTTGATTGGTTACAATTATATTTTAGACACGTTAGACCAGTGGCTCTCAACCTCCTAATACCATGACCCTTTAATACAGTTCCTTATGTTGTGGTAACCCCCAACCTGTAATTTTGCTACTGTTATGAATCAAAAATATGTGTTTTCCAATGGTTAGGTGACCCCTGTGAAAGAGTTGATCGACCCTCAAAGGGGTCATGACCCACAGGTTGAGAATTGCTGTGTTAGACAATTCATTGGACAAGTAATTTTTACAGTTTGATCTTTCAGTTCCATTAGATGTTGAGATGTGGATATAAAATATCTTCATCCAAATATAAGAGTTAATACATTATAGTAATAAATTAATCACCAAATATATGTATGATGAAATGCTAAAAGACTCAAGATCCACAATCAAATTGGAATAATTAAGACATTTACACAGAAAGTGAGACTATTATTTTTATGAGGATGTTGAGGTATTTCAAATCTTTGTTCCCCTAATGATCAGACAATAGTCTTTGACAAACATGTAGAGTGAGAAAGGCTGCTTTGGAAAATTTACACAGAATTATAGCTTATTGTTTTATGTCAAGCATTCACAGGAATGCAATATAAATATGAGAGATTTGAATCAGATACAAATATATTTCATGCACATTAAACAATTTCATTCACCATCATCAACATCAACTATTATCAATCCACTGCAGGATGAAGGTCTCTCCAAGTTTAATCCATCTTCTCCAATCTTTAGCTTCTCTTCTCCACATCATCCCTGCACAATTTCTTATTTCATCCATCCATCTCACATGTGGTCTCTTTCTGGGTCTTTTACAATCTCTTGGAATTCAGTTTAAGATTTCAATTGTCCATCTATTGTCATCTCTTCTAGCAAACTCCACTTCAATATTTTAATTTTTTCAATGAGGTCAGTAACACCTGTTTGTTCTCTTAGCCATACATTGCATTTTCAATCTCTTCTTGTTACTCCCAACATGCATCTTCATACTTCTTTGAGTGGTCTGGAGTCTCTGTATTTCTTTTCTATTAAGGGTCCAAGTCTCAGATCCATAAGTAAGAACTGGTAAAACACATTTGTTAAAAACCTTCCTTTTCAAACACATAGGCATATTTCCTTTTAGTATCAAGTTATTTCCATCAAAGGCACTCCAACCAAGTTTAATTATATGATTAATTTCATCCATTATGTTTCCATCTGTATTAATAATCTGACCAAGGTATTTCATTACAAATATATATTGTGACTTAATGTTTGGAACAAGTTGTTTCAACTACATATTAAGCAACATTAGTATTCCAATTTATGTGCTTAAAGTTTAGATCAGAACCTGTACCTCTGACCAATGATAGTTGTGTAAAAATCAGAATCTCCATATTTTTGTTGAACACAAATGAGATATGTCATGTTTGGTGATATCACATTTATATACTATTTTAATCACTGTAAGAGGATGAAACTAATCATTGTTAATCTTATAACATTGCACATTAATCCCACTTCTTGATTATCTATCAAAAGCCTTTGATTATGAAGTACCAAACAAACACACATATATAAAGAATATATAATCCAATATAGAATGTACTTCAGAAAACAACGATTATATCTGATGCAAAACTTTAGTGAAAGTTTAATGCTATGTAATAGAAATTGACAATTATAACATACAATTTTATAAAATAAATGATATAAATAACTGAAAATATATACACGTACAATATTTAGCAAACAAGAATAGCTTAATATATTATTAAGTTTATTTTGCTATATCTGAGCATAATATTGCATGTGTGTGCTCTATCCTGATTTCATAATTGAAATTAAGGAGTAGTTACATAAACATTATATAATAATAAAAAGAACCTACAGATAAATGCCTATATTTAAGAACAATGCACTTCCCACATACACATACTTAGGTTGCTTTTTGAAATATTAAAGAGTAGTAGTTAGAAATCAGCTATTTATTTTAATTTAAAGCAGTGAGTGACAAGGTGTATTTCATAGGTCATTTAAGTATAAGATGAATATTATATTTTAAAGCAGAAAATACTTATGTGTGTCTAAACAGTTAAATTATTTATAAATTAAGACCTTTTAAAACATATATTTTAGAAGGTATAAAATTGGAATTATCACTTATAGTTTTATACGAATAATGCACTTTATAGAATACATAGGGTATATGAGCATAGACTTTCACACAACCCACCACTCTCCACATTATCTCATAACACTGATACACTTGAACACATATACGTTGAAAAGATAAATAATCACCAACATACGTATTTCATGCTAAACCAGCAATCATCAGTTGGTCCAGATTACCACCTCTACACATATATGCTACAAGTGCTCAGATATATATTAAGATAACCAAACTGCATACTTTAATGGACAGGCTTCAATTCACCCCACACTCCAACTCTTCAACTGTCCATCCAATTGAAAATCTGTTGATGGAATGCTCAAAGGCCACCCTGAGGCCGAGATTCTTGTCACGTCCATGTTGACCTAAGGTCAATCTGACCCCTCATGTGCAATGTGATCAGAGCTTTCAAATGTAGTATATAATTTTCAAGTCAGTTATTTTTCCAGTGGTGATATATCAATTTTCCTTTACGCCGAATTCCATGGCTCTGATTTTTGTTAGAAAACAGACAATATATTGAAAATGGGTTAATTATTTTCCAAACTCATGATTTAGAAGGCAAAGACATTTTTTTTCAGACATTAAGAAGTTTAATCGATACTCTTTCACATTTCTATGTTCAAGAGAATAGACTTTCAAAAGAGAATTCCTAAATTGGTCTTGTTGATATATTTATTCACTTCTTGATGATTATCATAATTTTAAAAATACAGAAAACTTACAATAATATTTACACTTCTGTTACTATAGAAATTAGTTATTTAATCCTAACTTTAGATTAAATTTGCAAATGCTGGTGAATTACTTTCTCTTATAATTTCTATCTATAGCTCTTCAATCTCCATAATCAAAAGGTTTATTACTCGGAAGTTCATAAGTTTGAGACTCAGAAATAACACAACTGGGTTTGATTCCTTGACCCTGAACTTCGGAATCTGCCATTCTATCCTGGATTGAACTACTTAGGGGACCAAGTACAATCACTTGATTAGATAGCTAAAGGTTTGAACTGAAAAAATTAAATTTCTAAGCATATTCAATTAACTGACCATAATATATTGGATGTTGTTTAGCTGACATATTGCATACCATTAAGAACTTCTATTAAAAGATTGCTTTTTCATAATTAATAATTGATAAGTGTATTAATTATATTGTTTCTAACTGAATTGTACTTTTAATTTATATAAATTCAAAGGTTTTATAATTTATGTTTACAAATTTATTCTACACACAATTTTAATTTACATTCTATCTTAGTAAATCTTATTCTAATTACAAATGCAGTTATGAAGTCATATTAATTTATATTCCCATATTTTTGACATCATAAAAATGAATACTGGAAAATAACTCTCACAGTTTTTTTCTTTTAAATGCCATCAGAAAGCATAAACATTATTTGATTACGTTAGTTTTACATAGTTATCTTAAACCTATCTCAAAACAATTGCTGAAAGATGGGAATCCAAAGAAATCATTCTTTTCACATTTTTACATGTGTTACAAAATAGCAATATGGCAAACACTTAATTTTAAGATTTTAGTATTTTCAACTCTGACAAGATACAGTTATGTTGAAATTTTAATAATAATTTCGTTTTCTTCGCATTGAAACACATATTTGTTATATTTAAAGCATAACTAATATTGATTTAATTAACTATTATCACAGAGGTAATTTCATCTCCATTTATCCCTATCCAAAATAGAAATAAAAAAATGAGCATCTTTTTATAAACTATGATTTTTTTATCATTGACGTCATATTTTGATATTCACTTCCGTTTGCCGTGAATTCTTCTTTTTTTCCCATCCTCATAATATAATTTTTACTATTCTTCATATCTGTTGCTCTCCAATTTAATGTAAATGACGTACATTGCATTTTTTTCTTAATCACTTTTAGGGTAGTCATTAAGCATAAATGCACTAGTTATTGCAATATATATTATTTTAGTAATATTTTGTTTAATAAATTCTGATTTTTTTAAAAATTCTCTTAGCAAAGTAAATAGATGAAACACAGGCTTATTACATACCTGTGTCTATATATGTAATATATAGGGTATGTGAGCACAGACTTTCACATGATCCGCCACTCTCCACTCTATCTCATAACACTGATACACTTGAACACATATATGTCTAAAAGATAAATAATCACCAATATACATATTTCATGCTAAACCAGCATTCATCAGTGCTCAGATATATATTAAGATAGCTAATACTCATACTTTAATGGACAGGCTTCAATCCACTCCATCCTCCAACTCTTCAACCATCCATCCAATTGAAAATCTGATGATGGATTGCTCAAAGGCCACCCCAAGGCCGATATTAGCAAAGCAAAATAAATTACGAAAACAGAAAAACAACACAAGCAACTTCCTCCCAAAAATTTGTTAAGCTACAGACTGAAAAATATCAATATCTGTTCCCTTTAGTAATTTGATATGTTTAGCTATCATAATTCTGGTCAAAAAAATATTTATTTCCACATTCAAAGAATAATAAATCAAGACATCTGATAAAACGCTCAGAAATTATGTCTGATATAAAACAAGGAATAAAAATAACAGAAATGGACTATCTGGTAATATATATATCAGGGACGAAGCATCCATGTATTGAATGGAATCACTAAAACTTTCAAAAGCTTAAATTAAAATTCAATTTAAAAAATTCACTTTCAATTTTTTTTACTAACAGTTGAATTGCTTTTATATATGGCAAGAATGAAGTTGACTAACACATTCCCATAGATTATAAGAAGTTCAAACAATGCTAAGATCTAATTTACAGTTAAAACTTTTAAGAATATTAAAAGGATTTGGAAAATAAAAATATATTGATAATATATTCTCTGATTTACAGATAAGAGAGTTTCAGATTTTTCTAGATGTGTTTAATATATATATATATATATTGAAGCAGTCAATCTTAGCTTAATGTTTTGATATATACATATATATATATATATATATTCATTAAATGTCGATTTAAACATGTTTATTTTGTATCAAGCCACATGCCTGTGTGCTGAATGGGTTTTAAGTAAACCTAATGTATTAATCATGTAAATCAATGTAAACATTTTAGTGCATATATAATTTTGTATATTTTTCAAAATCAGAACCTTTATCCTATAAGACCTTAATTTCGTTTTTTTTTTTGTTAATAATAAACTTGTATTTAGTTGTTTAAAATTGTATTAAATCATCATTTCTTGGTCACATGCAGAAATAGAGCTTGTGTTCTCTGAGCTAGATTTGTGCATGGGATGAATATATAAATGGGGGTGTATTTAATGCTTTTGGGCATTAAGAGATGATCAATCATCATCCTGGTTGGTGCAAAAGAGAATATTCTTTAAAGCCCATGCACTACCTTTAATTTTGAGTTTAGTCTTATTGGAAGTTATGTTTATAGTTAGCCAGAACAAATGGATAGAGCATTGATGATGATCAGCATGTTTTTATATCCCAGCATTATTGTTTAGATTTTTCTGGTTATGTATTCTGATGGATGTGTACTTAGGTTGTGCGTCCGAATTAATAGTTAAATAATTGTTTAAGCTGGCAAAGGCTCAATAGTTAGCCTGGTCTACAGAAGACCCATTTCCATTCCAGTCACAAGGTTGATTTATTATAGTGATTTATTTTATTGTGGATCATTCATGACAATGAATGGTATTTTGAGTAATATTCATTCTCACTTAGACTGATTTTTACTTTTTGATAATGCTGGTTGATGTATGATTGAAGTTATAAATATACTTATAGTTGCTCTGAGGAGTGAGTGACTGATCTCTAAGAGCTTTTATGATCTCATGTTCCCCTTAAATATATATATTTTTATAGATATTTTTGTAAATTATTAATATTTCAAATTCATGTTTTTATTTGGGGTTCATGATGATTTGCCACCACTCCAGGTTCACCCCTTTTCTTTCTATTTTCTACCACCCTATCCTGTTACAATATATATATATATATATATATTGTGCCCTTTTGTATGGGTCTCCATAAATTGTTGTATCCATCTAATTAAAAAATTTTAAATTTAAGATATATTTAGTTATATGATGTGAATTTTATTTATGACAATCTTTTTAAAAAGTGTAACTAAAGTAATTCATGAGTATTTGATATGTGAAAATTGTGCTGATGTTTGAGAGAGACATTTCAATGGGAGTGATAATAGTATATGGTTGGGAAAACTGGCCATAAGCAATACTGCATTAATAAATTTAATAAATAAATGTTTAAAGTTAAAGTTTTAAAAGACAAGTTAAAATTAAATGCCTATATTTATTGTTGATAAAGATTAAAATTTAATAAATGAATATAAATATTTTAATTATTAGTGTTACATAATAGAAGATTAATATTTGATTTTAATAATATCGAATTATTATTTTAAAAATTGTTATAAAATATTATTTATTTTAAAAAAATATTTATTTTTAAAAAATGTATTGTTAGTTTATTTTTAGATTATTACAAGCGTCTGTAGCTCTGTTGAAAAACAGATGTTAATTAAAACACGTACACACATGCTTGGGAGTATTTTAGTAAAGTTGCAAAACTATTTTAAAAATTCTGTTATAAAATTTATAAATATTATATTGGTTATCACGAGATAAAAGTAAAAATAATTAATGTGAAACATTAAATCTGATTTTTAAAATACTGTTTAAAAAAACATAACGAATAAAAATAGACTTAGTTTGTTTATAAAAATAATCTTATAAAAGTTAAAAGTAAAGTAAGAAAGAATATTTTAAAAAATGTTTAATGGATTTAAATAAATGATAAGGATTAATTTAAGAATTTAATAATGTGATAAATAATAAATATTATAAGTCATTATTTATTTTTAATTCTGTCTTGTTGGTGAAATATGTAAATAAGCTAGCAAGTCAATTGTTTAATTCACCAATCAAGTGGGAGTTTTCTTCCCATATAAAACCAAGGTTCAATTGTTAGGAGGTGACTTGTGATTGAAATTCTTAAAGTATAGTATGCTATTAAAAATAGCTAAGTGATTATAGACGCTTTCAAAATCGTTTTAAAATTATTAGAGAGTGGTTTTTAAAAAATAATTTATAAAAGTTACCGATGAATATGCAGTGTTAATTTGTTATAGTTCCCTATTGATCGTTTCCTATTAATGCTCAATTTACTATCAAATAATCATGAGGACATCGTGTAAGGATAAAATGTATTGGAGACTTCATGCTGAAAATTTAACAAATGCTGGATTGACTAGCAGAGTTATTAGATGCTTAACAGTAATACGTTGGACTTTGTATAGATTTAAAAGCTAATGATAGTTAATTTTTTTTTAAAATAGAAATTTGAAAAAATGAGAAATACTTCTTTATGAAGCAAGTATTTGTAAATTCTAAATTTAAATATATCTTGGTAAAGATATAATATGTAACAGTAAGTGTATAAATATTTGCCTTGTTAAGTCTTTATGGTTTAAAAGACTAAATTCTGACAATTTTAAAAGGCAAACAAATTGGAGATTTAATAAGTAAAGAAACACTTATAAGTAAAAATTATTGTATTATTAAAGTCTAAACGCTGGTCGTACAAAAGACTTTAAAAGTAATCTTACCTGAATATCTGTTACGGAATGCGCAAATAAATCTACGTGGATATCCAAATCAAATCAATTAAAATAATTAAACAAGAACTTATAAATTATAAACTAATGCTAAAAAAATAATAACTTTAAAATAATTTTCCTATAAAGAAAAGAATATGGATCCTATAAACTATTTTAATTTTATTTTGTTTTCTGATGGAACTGACTTTTATTTTTATTTATTTTTAAAAAAAGAACGTTTTCATTTTTGTCATAAAAACTTTTAAAGAACACGTGATGTACCGGAAAAGGAAGTAATGTTTGGTGAAAATTTGTGCCTAGGAAAAAGAACATTATAGCTGGAAAGAAGACACCGTTGGATGTTATGTAATATATTTATTTATTGACTAACATAAATATTTAATTAAGTATTGATTTATTAAAGATAGGAAAGGCACATTTACATTTTTTTTAAATAATAACTAAATACTAATATAACTTTTTATTGCATAAAGTTTATTTTATAATTATACAACACGTAATATTTTAAAGAATAATTGTCGAGTGTAAATGTGAAATTATTTTGTAAAACTGGAATCCTGGAGGACATCGTGACGGACTGTACATTGAAGTATCATTTATGGTAAAAATTGTGTACTAATGATAATAATTTGATGTATTTACTATGTTTTCTTTAGATCAACCAAATGTTATATGATTATTGTATGAATGTATTAATGTTTAAATAATATACACGCATAACAGTAATAATAGCAGTTTTATTTTAATATGCATATTTTAAATTAATGATATAAATTTAATACAACGTAATATAATACCCTAGAAATAATTATATGATTCTTCCGTGAATGAATTTCAATGTTTCTGTTCCAATATTAGAAATCAGATTTATTATACTAGTGTAAGTTATTTTTTTTTTTTCTTTTAAAGTTATTAAGAAGTATATAAGGTCTATATTTTATTTTATTTTTATTAGATGAGTTACGTTAATTTTACATAGAAATTTATATTTTTGATTGAAGGCTTATTGTAAATAGATGATGAGGTATAGGAGAGTTTGGATCGTTATTATTTTTTGTTTTAAAATTGGTCATTTGTTTTACTGAAATTAAATAGGGTTAAAATGATTTTTGTAGATAGTAGTTTTATAAAGGAATAGGAATAATAAGTAAAGAAAAGTAATGATTTAAAATGGCAAAGAATCATAGAATTTTGTTTAATATTATACTTTATAAAAGTTGAAATTGTTGAATAATTTTAAAATATTATTTTTTAAAAAGTACATATACGTATTGCATATTTTAATAAGACAGGTAGTATGACACTATATCGGAATGAAATAAACATTGATAGTCAATAATTGTTATTATACTGCAAAGTTATATCAGTTGATACATTAATTAATATTTGAGTTATACTGATAATAAATGTAATACAACCTTATACATTATAATATAAATAACAGTAGGACTTAAGTGAAATAGCATTTAATTATTAAAGTTTGTTTATTTACATACATGCTACATGAATGATACCTTACATAAAATCTTTTCTTATATTAATTGATAACAAGTAATGTTTATGTAAATTAAAGTCATAAAATTAATTGAATTTTATTAATAAAACATTTTCTGAAATGTATAAATTACCTGCTTATAGTTATGGAAGTAATAACAGTATAAAAATCTTGTATTATTATTTTTTCTTATTTTTATTTTCTTTAGTTCCATTTAAATGTAAATAGTGTAAATAAATTATTTGTTAAAGTTAATGTAAATAAATTTGTTAAGTTGTTTAAAAGATGTGTTGAATTCATTATTTTACACCACAGCATTTGTCAACAGATAATTTGAATGTACATGATATTTGCACAATATGAACTTATTATTATTATTATTTTAGAAGAAACACAGTATTTTCTTAATATAATTTATAGAAATTGATTGACATTAACATATGATATTACAATGGTCATAGAGTAATTATAATGCACAATATAAGAGTATAAGATTATTTATTGCCACAGATTGTTAAATTATAAGATTTTAGTATATTTTAAAATTAAGATACTATATGGAAATGAAAGACATGTATATGATTTACTTATTTTCTTAATGATTAAAAGTATAATCCAATAGATAAGATTAAGATATACCCTAAAGATTATTATTGTTAGTGATTATTATTAGAATAAGTTAGGTGTATTTAGGTTTGATATTAAATCCCTTATCATTCCTATTTACATGAATTATTATTACTTTAAGATAATTAGAAGAACCTGAGATCATTTTAATTATATTTCCTTAACAATAAATTGAGATTTATTTATTATTATTATAAAAGATAATTCATTTATAAAAGTCATAAGAGTGCTGTAGAGTTAGTAATGAGATAATTAGAAGTAATAGTATTCTTATGCCATTGAGACATTGTCTTGGAAAGACATTGACTCAATGTAAATCTGATTACCAATTGTAACTTCACTTCACAGTCTCATGATTTTAATTAAATATTTATTTAATTAGTATATAATATTGAACTAAATTAATTTTTGATAAGTTTGTAATAAGTCTGATAAGTTATAATATTATAAAATATATTAAAGATAATTGTACATATTTTAGCCGAGCATAATGATTTAATTGAGCTAGTCATATTTTAAATTATAGCATATATCGAGAAGTGAGGGTACAATATATATATATATATATATATATATATATATATATATATATATACCCTCACTATATATATATATATATATTGTAACATAAATAATGTAACTCAAAAGATATGTAGCTTAAATTAAATTATGAGAAGAATACCTGAGTAGTGGCTACATTATTAAAGGAGTTCAATGATAAATACCTTAAATTTTATTTGTAACTAAATTTAAAGAGAAACGAATTATTTAACCAGAGTAGTGGCTATTAAACAAAAAGATCCGGCTGAGTTATCAATCATATTAAGGGTCATTGGATTAAATGAAACATATTTCTATAATTAGATTTCTCAAGATATCACAATATCAATAATTATAAACAAATTATTAGGAACGAACTACTATAACTCAGGTATATGGAAATCAAGTGAGTGAGTACACTGGTAACTCAATCAAATACCTTCTCAGGTATACAGACAGTAGATTTTATCCACTTTCATTTCTTGGTTTGATGTTAAGTGCATATCCAAACAAAAACCAAGTGAATATGGTCTAGCAGGGTACCACTAGATTATTTGAATCTAGACACAGTTATATCTAATAACCTTTCACAAGTACCGGGTTTGAATCTCTTTTGGTACCTTATTTCTTACAAAATGTATGATTTTGATTTTAGACCCATAACACTGTATGCACTAATATTTAAGTAAACACCCAGGTAACATAAAACATCTTTAAACTGAAGTGGAATTCATTAGGCATAAATCATTTCTTAGATCTTAGCATAACAAATGTGTTTCAATATATTTTTTTTATAAGTTTTACTAGCTCAGATTACTATTAATCTAGGATGGCAATTCACTCATCCTTGCATGAAATAGATGATGGGATGGTGGTTATAATAATACTAAGAAATCACTAAATATTATGGAATCAATATTTATTTATGGCCTTTAAACATATTAATTAAAACGTTGATGATGATGATGATGATAATGATAATGATAATGACAATGGTTTCAACCACAGCTTTAGGACTAAGCATAAATATAAAACCTAATTTTTATAAAGAAATTCATAATTATTGTTAATCTTAGCATATTTAATCATATCTTAACAACTAATATTCAACCATTGATGATGAATGATCACACTTGATAAAGACTACTCTTAATGAAATATATATACCTCGTTTAATAACATAAACTAATATTTATTACTGAATTTCTAACATATACATAAAAATTTCTATATTTACATGAAAATTTATATTAACAATAACAACAATAATCATAATCGACTGTTTTAAAATCATAACATTAAATTTTAAATTCTTCCCCCTTTCCTGTAAATGTATTTCAAAAGTATATTGTATTAAATTGAGTAACCGATTTGTTAAAATGTTCCATCCACAAGAAAAGTATTTCATAAAAAAAATATTCACTCATTGGCACACATACCTTATAATCTAACATGTAAGCAGAATGTAAAAAAAAATGTTAGTAGAATTGAAAGAGCAAGTTTTACCGAACAAGTTTTAAATTATTTTCTCCCCCTCTCTTCTAAGCGCTGATATGCTATATTTCCTAAAACAAAATAATCTAATATTTTAATACTACTTATTACTTCACATTCACTCACAATTATACACATATAAATATTATTATGTATGTGTGTGTTTTATCCCATAATAGCAAAATATTATTTAAAACCAAAATAATAATACAAAAAATTATTTTACACATTAATATTTCATAACTGTAAATTAATAAACAAATAATTTTGATACATTCAAGATCATATATGAAGCTCAAAGTTATTATTAGTAAGACATTCTTGGATTTAATCGATCTGAATAGTCTTTAAAAGTTCTTTAAATAAAATATACCACTTTATTGCTAAAATTTTATTAAGACTCTGCTATCATAAAGAAAATATATCAAAATTTTTTTTTATACTACCAGTTCTTTGTAGTGACTTCTAATGAGTCAAATTTTTCTTGTTTAATGTCTATCTTTGGCAGCAACAATTTCCATGTTTCTTTGGAAGAATCTCTTTCTTAAAGTGTATAATTATTTGATGATGATGATCCTATTGAGGTTATTTGCTTTAGTGGACAATTTGGAAATCTTTATGTTAATTTTTCTTCTCTTCCTGTCAAGCATGATTCTTTTAGTGGATGAAATACAGCAGTTGTTTTCACATTTATAAATTTCATGGGTTTTAAACTCAGTTGCTGGAACAATTAATTGGACTTGATGATTAATATTTATCAGTAGATTAATTCAACTTTCTGATCTCCTTCGAATGCAGGTGAATGTTTTCTTCTTCCTATTTAAAAACATCTTATTTCTCTGGTCAGTTGAAAGGTGTAGAATATTATTTTTCAGACAAGACATCTTTTCTTTCCTATATGATTGGCAGCTCCACAATGGTCAGGTCTTGATGGGACACATATCTATTTTTTTTACCCCATCATTTCTTATATTTTCAACACTCAAAACTTCATAATATATTATAATAACAATAATCTAATCGCTCAATCAATTTTCCAGACTGCTTTTATATCCGATTTTTGAGTCAACTCACCCAATTAGAGTGATAGTGTGAATTGCTATTTTTGACCAACCCAAAAAATCACACACCTGGTTTTCAGATACTTTTGTCTTAAAAAAAAGACTTAATCCTTTTTCCTTTTTCATGTATATCTGTAATATCTAAAATTGGAGTTTCTTTTCTTTAATCTTAAGATGAGACAATTTCAAAATTAGAGTTCCCACCAAGCTTAAGCTCCCAAAATGACAAACAATCATTTACAACAACAAAATTGCTACAAAAATAGATATCTGATTTTGTAAAAAATAATTTGACAGATTTAACACTTCTTTTTCTTTCAATATTTAATAAATGTAAATTTCTGTATGTAATGTACACACATACTTTATCATTTCAAATCATTCATAAATGGTCATTACAATAATCTAATTGCCAGCTTAGTTATTATAACCCTAATATTTAAAATCAAATCCTTAGCTTTTAAATCCCAATTACAATTATAGAAAAGCAAAATAGAAGTATAGAATAAGATATTAGAATTGATCAAGCATAGGTTAGTTTTAAAGAAAGTTTAATATCTGAAATATAAAACAATTCAATAGCTTACACATACACTGCCTATACGTATACGTTATAACTTTGCTTTTTAAAGAAAAATTAAAAATTGAATAGTTTAAATGTGTGTATTACCTTTCTATCAACACACTAACAATATTAATTGTTGACCCACTCTCTTTCTATCTAAAGCTTTTAGAACTGGACATTGTAGGGTTTAAACTTGGATGCCCTACAACTTCCTTTTATATAAAAATGTGATGATGATTTTGTTTTACATTTTCCTACATGCACATGACTATAAATTTAGCTAGTGACTAAATTGTAATGGCACAATATATATATAGTAGGCACTATTATGTAAAAATTGTTGAGGCGAGTAAAATAAAAACATAAAAAAAAAGTGTGCTTCCATTCCTAAAAAATTCATGCTTCAGCACTGATATATATATATATAGATATATCGAATAAACTATTTTAATGGATTGGATTTGAAGTAAAAGAACAACTCCTTTTTGTTTCGGTAAAAAATCTCAATAAAAGAGCTATTATAGGCTAATGGAGAAAAACTCGTACTTGTCAATTAGTAGCAATTGATATTTTCTTAACATCAAAAGGCAAAAATTATCTCTGTTTACATGGATATAATCTTTTTATTTTTGTTCTTTGTTTATGTAACGAGCACAGACGTTCGTTACAATATATATATATATATATAACCATTAGAAATGAGTTAACACTTAGATAATTCCAATATAGACAACAATCAACAATCTCAAACTGTTAATAAACTATTTAGCCTTGAGCATTTCACCATCAGAGACAAGTAATTAGTTCTATATCTATGAAAATGCATGATTTGTCAATGCAGCAAAAACAGAATTACAATGAACACATGATTGTTTGGGTTTCTCAGCAACCTAATCTTCAATGGCCAAGCACTTCAAAAATCACACACTGCAAAATACAATCTTCTACTCATAAAACATTTCAAAGAATGCACAGACATTTTTTCACTATGCTATTTTTTTCAATCCCAAACAAAAATCCATTTTCTAAGCTTTACATTGAGGTTTTCATCGAGTCTTTCAGATATCCTATCTAATTTTTATGATAATATTTGATAGATGGCTTGTATTTATGAAATTGTATTTAGCGATTCTATCCATATCATTATTTGTGACATTGCTTAGAAATCAGAGCAGTGGATTTCAAATGAATTTCATAAGTTGCATTTTTGTAAGGAAATCTTTTTTTTCAAGCTGTACAGATTCAAATGCTGCAAATAAAAAATAACTTCACTTTGATAAAACATGTTATATTATCAGGTCTAAATAGGATACTTAAAATGGTATACCTCTTAGATATTAACACATTCTTAATAT
Source organism: Epiperipatus broadwayi (assembly GCA_028023455.1). Classification (NCBI taxonomy): domain Eukaryota; kingdom Metazoa; phylum Onychophora; class Udeonychophora; order Euonychophora; family Peripatidae; genus Epiperipatus; species Epiperipatus broadwayi. The sequence goes on along the minus strand of JAQFVV010012536.1, from coordinate 2,086,886 downwards.
TTTATTTTGCCTCATATATGTGACAAATTCATCCATGAGCGAGTTAAAATTTCTTGAAAGTATTCACTTTTGAAAAACCATAAAAGTTTCTGGTGTAATATTTTTGGCACATGTCTTCCAGAATAATTGTTCATAAGTTGATTTCATATAGACAATCAATAAGATAAAAATATTCATGCAATACACATATGGTAAAGACCAGGAATTAATCAAATATTGAAATGAAAATTGATGAAGAATTTATACAGCTGGCAAATATATTGTTTGAAGACCAGATATAAATTATCTGGTACTTTATTAATATGGAAGAATTGGTTCAAAAAACCATTAGCTAGAATTTACATGGATTCTCAATTTCTTATTCTGCTCCTTTACTTTCTTTGCATTTCTTCATATGTTCATATATATTGATTATAATAACTTCTCTCATATATATTTTAATGCAAAAATTTTTTTAAAAAGTAAAGGAAATTTGAGAAGCTCTGATGAAGACTGCTGGATCGTCGAAACCGTAAGAAGTTTTATTAAAACATGTTTTGCATTAAAGTGTATATGAGAGAAATTACTATAAGCCAATGGTCTTCAACCTTTTTGCACCTGCGGACCGGTAAAAATAAGGATAAAGTTCTGCGGATCAGCAAAAATAAGGATAAGATTTCGCAGACCGGTAGAAGTCTATAGATAAATTTTCTTAAAGATAAGCATAATTGTTATAACTGATCAAAACAATGTTAACTATATAAGATAAAGTTATATATATATATGGAGTTTATATAATAAAAAGCTTTTTTTAAAATTTTTTTAAAAAAGTAATATAAAATTTAATTCTACCCCCCCCCCCCCCATAAACATCTGTGATAACTAGAAAAACAAATTAATTTATGAATGATTGATTAGATTTTGTTTTTGTTCTGTTTACTTTTTTTTTTAATTGGGTAAAAATGAAATGAAAAAATAAATAAAAATTGGCTATATTAATTAAAAGTTTAAACTCTTATTATTTATTATTACAAACTTTTTACTGCCCGTCTAGCATGCGGACCTGCAGAAAAGTTCCGTGGCCTGGCACCGGACTGCGGACCAAGGGTTGAAGAACATTGTTATAAGCAATAGATATTCTCAATTTCGTATAAGGATTAGTTTGGATCCTCAGAATCAGTTCTTTTGATGATGACCAAATGTTCTTAGACACACCTAAAGAACATATTCACTTTTATCCTAAACAGGGATCCTCATGGAAAAAAATTGAGATCTTGACGCCAATATCTTGCTTTGTTAGCAATAACTTGAAACATTGATTTATTTCTTAATATTTTTCTTAATACCTCTTTTAGACACGTTTTCATTATAAAAAATTTTGAAAATAGATTGTTTATACAAAAGTATAATCTGTTTATAAATGAGCATAATAAGTCTGCTATAGAAATAATTATTAAACATTAAGTTTTTCTAAAGTGAGGGTTAATTCCATCTCATTTTTTAAAGTTTGAATTTAAGACCTTGTACTATCTAAATCATTATTTAAAGAAAAGACTTATTCTTTAGGATCTTTGCCTCTTTAATTTAATTTTAGCCTTGCCTGTGTACAATGATAGAGCAAAATAATTATCTTCTATACAACTGTCCAAAAACATTATAAGATCTTTTCCTCTTCATGCTGTCTTTTAATCTTTATATACTTATCTTAATATACATTGTATGTTTGATATGCTTCTTTAGATTTTACAGTTTCATCATATTTCTTTTTATCTTTTATTTCATCTATACAGTCATCCACTCCTGAGATATAACATCAAATGAAAAGTACTGTCATTTTGAAATTCCTTACTCAAATAAGTTTCTGCCATTTTCTAAATACTTGTTATTAAAATTAAATATTGTTATATTAGGAATTGGGGATGTGGCTCCTTATTTCATGTGAACTTTGATATATCTAGACCCACTTTTAGAGTAATGGTTTTCCCATTCAGTTTCCAGGAATATCTTCAAATGTGTTTCATCAAACTGTATACTGTTGCTGAAGGAGAATATATTTTTCTTCTGCAATTACATCCATTTTTTAAACACAACTTAGTCTCTACATTATTTCTAGATTCCTGCTGGGGGTAGTTTGGGAGTCTTTTAAAACTTTTACATCACTTAGACCTCTTTCTACAATATTTATAAGTTTGACAGTTTCTATATCTTTTTGAAACATTTTCATCCATCTTTGTTATCAACTGCTTTACAATCTCTTCATTTTTTATGTATTTGTTTCCAGATGTCTTTCTGTTGATGTCCACTTTTGTATTCGTTTGTTGAATTATTTTTTTAAGTACTAGCTCTTCTTGTTCTGTTTTTTATCTGCTAATGTAAATTGCTGTTCAATACTGTTGTGATTATGCTTCTTAATTTTGTCTTCTTGTCTTTCTGGCTCTTCTGTAATTTGTGCTGTCTGTGTTTTCTTTATTTGTTGATTCATCATTATTTTAGATCTTATAATCATTTAGAAAACTCTTCAAAATTCATATCTAAATTATATAACTTATAAATAAAAGCAAGGCAAGAGGGATTCCTTAAGAAAGTTATATTAAAAATCTCCTTTATATATATATATATATAAAGCTAATTTAATTTTTTGAATAATGTTAATACACTAATACAAGAAAAGATTACATTCTGGCAGACAATTAGATAAATAATTTGCTGAGCACTGCTTTTGATCGGGAGGTTATAAACATAGCACTTCTGCTTGTCAGTCCTACTGGTGCTAATATTGAAGAAAACATGATCTTGATATTTGCTGGTTAATATGTAAATACGTAATTTATTGATTGATAAGTAAATACATAATTTGCATATTCAACTTCTTGGACAAAATAAAAAGAAAAGATAAAGAGGTCTCGTTTCTCATTTAACAACATGCATGAAATAAACAAAAAAAAAGAGTCCTGCATAGCTTTGTCCAGGAAGTTGAATATGCAAATTATGTACTTACTTATCAACCAATAAATTAGTATTTATATATTAACCAGCAAATATCAAGATCATGTTTTCTTATTATAATAAATGAAATCGCATACATTAATAATTAAATCCTTTAGTTTATAAATCCCCAAAATAAATGATCTAGTTATCATACCTATGCAAATAACAAAAACAGACAAATACTTCCAGAATAATCTGAAGATTTGTTTGAATTGAAATATGTAGAGTATTGTTGAATATATTGAAATAGGTCCGCTGAAAATCGCTTCAATTATTTTCTTTAAATCTTGATTTTAACTCAGGTTACACTTTTCTCTATAGCAACAGACTGTCCCTTCAAGCAGAGAAAAAAATACCATTGATAGCAGAGCCATCAATGATACATACCCATGATCATATTGAGCTATGCAGAGCATACCACAATCACATTTCCAGGCCATGGCCCATCGTGACTGCTAGATCCAAACCCTATCATCCAAAGCATTTTATTTGTTTTGAGGATCAACTTCAGGGACCAGCCAATCATAGGTTATAGTTAGCATGCTTTGGATGACAGACACACAATCCAGAAATTGAAATATCTCAGGGTCTACAGCATTTATTCAACACATAAAAAGACTCTACACTAATTTATCGGTGATGCAGTGACAAAAGAGACATAGAAAGTAGACAAATAGCAATGAAGCAAATGTTAATATTTATTTATGCATACCTATATGTAATATAATATAAAATAACACAATAAATTTTATATAAGAAAATTTTAAATGATTACTTTAGGCTATAGTTGTAATAGTTGGTTAATTAAAGTTCATTTCATTTAAAATAAGGTGTCTATATACAGTGATAAAAATATATTTAGTTATTTAAAGTAGCTTTATATAGGGTTTTATGATTGTCAGTTTCCAAACGGTTGGCTTTTTGGTTCCATCGATGCTTTCCATGGCTTTCCTTTCAGTTTTCTGTCGAACAATGGGAGAGGGAGAGAAAGAGTTTGAGGCAGCCTCTACTTCACAATCTTGGCATTGGTTCCAGATATAGGCAGAATAGTAGATATTTGAGGGCTTGGTCATGAAGCCCTATCTGACAGTTCTATGGCTTATAGGACTTATGCATTATGTAGACTAGAGCAGTAATGACTGCTTTGTTACAGCATTTAAAGTTCTCCAAAAACTCTAAGTCTGCATTCTGTATCACTGGACTCTGAATTGAATGAATAATATGAACTTAACCATATAACCATGACCCTAATAGCAATCCTGACTGATTTGCAGACTTAAGAATGGAATGAATTACAGATCACAGACTCGACTATATAGCAATAACACAAACCTGATTGAAGAAAAATAACCATGTAACTTTTATACATTTTCTCTTCCATTGTCTTCCATAGTTTTTAATGTTTATCACACTTAAATCTATTTTTAAGTAAGTTCATAATTTAAAGTCTGTTTTTTAATTAATTATTTTTACATTTCATTTTAATCTAATCTTTTGCTTAGATTAATCTACTATCTTAAGGTCCAGGAATCTTGCAAACTTAATTGCATTCGAAAGCCGATGAGATATTTTCACAAACGTTTCTTTTATAACAAATTTTATTTTACATTTGTTTATTTTTAGCCATTTTATTATTTACGAAAAGGAGAGAATAAATTTTAAACTTTTTTATTTTAGATTTCGCCTAAGATCTATTTTACACATTTTATTTCCCTAACTTATTTTTGCTTTATAAAACAAAAAGAGTTTTCTTTTAAAAAAAAGTGTTTTTAAATCTTTCCCTATCCTCTTGTTAAGAGCAGCTTTATTCTAACTGAAAAATATGATGCAACAATTTTATTTTTACAAGTTTGTGTTTTAAAATCTATTTTAAAAACATACTATTATATTTTTCTACTTTCATTTTTATTAATAACTTAATCATTTATTTTAAATGAAAAGTATGTAACATGAGATATATGTAGTTTTTATAACACATATCTCACATTCGCATTACAATATATATATATATATATATATATATATATATATATATATATTATTTTTCAAGTAGCAATTATATATCTAACTTATGTACAACTAATATATTCCTGATCTGGTTACTTCAATATGAATTAATAATTACTATTTAGCTTTTAATACAATATTTTGCAGACACCCTTTGCTCCTGTCAAATATTACTTTTTAATATTGACATATTTAATATACATATCAGCTCATGATTTTCAAGTCTAATTATTTGCTTCCTTTCATATTTTTAAACAGAATTGTAGCATATTATTACATATTCATTAGACTGAGATGAACATTTTAAACATGTTATGGATCAAATACATCTATTAACTGTTAAAAATTTACATGATAGAGATGGTGCTTTATCCATGTTATGTTAATATTGTGACATTTTCCTCATTACATTTACTTTTAGCACAGGAGTGTAGATATTGCATGAACATATAAATGACTGATTATATACATTTTGACTAGAACAGGTATCCTAATCCTCAATAATATTTGGTACTTTGGTATTATTTATGCTATAACATATTACTTCAATGGTGTATTACTCTAGGTTTACAATATGTTTAAACTAACACTTCCGAGGAATGTGCGGACAAACTTAATTGATAAAATTTGTTTGCAGATCCCATGGAGGTGTTATTTTAAACATATTGCAAACTTAGAATAATATGTTACCAGGAGCAATAGGTCATAGCATGTGTAATATGAAAGTTCAAATCTAAAAAAAATAATGGAGGCATATATTCATTATGCAAAAAGGAAAAAGATATTACAACACTAAATAAAACAGGTACTTGTAAGTTGTGCCTTTCTAATATGACACTGTGCCATCGAAGCCATCCTCCCCCCTCCTGGCATACTCTATGTGTAATAGCAAACTTCATGTACTTTCCAATGATGGAGAGATAGATTCATTATGGAACAAGGGAGAAATATGAAAAAGAACCGTAAAATATTTTTTAAATGGTGAGTTGTAAGAAAATTGTAGATTTTCATAATTTTTTTAACCTGGAAAAAAAAAGCAAATTGTAAGATAAAGGTAGATTTTTATCTAAAAATGGTGAACTGTAAGTTTAACCTTATTTTTTAATTATATTTTTTTAAAAAAAAAAACCTTCAAGTACTGGAAATGTATATCAAGTTTAACAAAAAAAACCCCACAAATATAACAATGTTTACTGCTGTATTTTGACATGGATTAGTCATGTCAGGATTCTTGGTTGCCATGACATCACAAACAGAAATTTTGAATAAATATTACAGGATGCAAACGTCAGCAGAATAAACATCATAGCAGGAATAAAACCAAAGCACCTAATCATCTACAGTAGTATATACTTATCTGAGTTAAATGTAGCTTTTTAATAGCCCAGAATAAATAAAATAATGTGGATGTACTTAATCCCCCTAGCGAGCTATAAGTACACTAATACCAATAAATTTTAAGTTTACTGATGTTAGTGTACATATATATAGCTCAATGGAGTTTTTCAGCACTTCTGCATTATTTTATCTCAGTTAATTATATAAGCTTAATTTATAACACCATATTCTTCAAGCAGTGTTATTATAAACAATAATCATTTTAATAAATTTACACTTGTAGTGAAATATTTTTTATTAGGTTAAGGACTATTATTTTCCCCTCATTATTATTGTGAATATATTTTTTAAAAAAGCAATAAAATAAAACTTGAGAAATTCTTTTTCCAAACAAATATTTATCTAACATGCAATCGTTAAAATTAGGATAGTTTTATAATTCCATGATTCTCATTATAGTATTTTTGCAGTACTTTTCTTGGAAATAAAAAAAATTGCTTAAATCTCACGACACTTTGCAAATATTAACTGATTATTGATTTAAACCTTACCTCAATAAAATTAACGGCAAAAAAGTTAATTTCTATTTCAATAAATAAATGATAAAAAAATAAACATAAATGATATAAAATTTATATTTATAGTAATATGTATATAAACTGCTGCTTAACAAGCGACAAAGAACATTATTATCTTACACATAATTTTCTCTGTCTCTCTCTCTCTCTATATATATATATAAATTACGAAACACATCTTGGACAAGAAGTGGTTTTTTTCTTTTGCAGCTTAGACATTGATGAGTGCACTTTCAGTGAGATCCACCAGAATTATAGCTCTCATAAATTGATTAAGTCAGCTGCTCTGTTTAAACAGTGAGATCATTATGTATGTGCTTTATTCAAATTAGAAATTTGCATATTCCATTTACTTGATAACTGCTTAAATAGAGCGGCAGACTTAATCAAACTTCATTGACGATCACCAGAATCATAGCTCTCTTAGATTAATTAAAGCTGCTGCTCTATTTAAACAGTGAGATGATTAGGTAGATGCTTTATTCAAATTAAAAATTTGCATATTTCATTTGATTGGTAACTGCTTAAATAGAATAGCAGACTTAATCAAACTCCAGTGAGGTTCACCAGAATCATAACTCTCTTAGATTGATTAAATCTGCTGCTCTATTTAAACAGTGAGATCATTATGTATGTGCTTTATTCAAATTAGAAATTTGCATATTCCATTTGCTTGATAACTGCTTAAATAGAGCAGCAGACTTAATCAAACTCCACTGAGGTTTACCAGAATTATAATCCTTTTAGATTCGTTAAATCTGCTGTTCTATTTAAACAATGAGATGATTATGTAGGTTATTTATTTAAATTAGAAATTTACATATTCCATTTGTTTGATAATTAGATATCGTTTTCTTTTTTTATTAAGTTCTTATGGTTGGCTATGTACAATGCCTCTTTTGTTCTTTTTCTATCAACCTGATATTTTCATGGGGGTTTAAATATAAATACTAATATTTTAATAGGATTCCATTTCTGTTTTTATATAGACATTTCAGTAAATTACTAATTGAAAGCAATCATTGTAAACTGCAATTATACCAACTAAAACATTACTTGTTTACACTACTTTAACCCAAAAATTAATATATTTTTTGGTCATACATCAGACATCAATACTTTATACTTATGAAAACTGGATAAAGTATTGATGTCTGATCTATGACCTTGCAAGATCTTCAGTAATAAAAAATAAATTCAGTTTTGGTTTAAAGTAATGTGAACAAGCGATGTTATTGGATTGTATGATTTCAGTTTGCAATTCTTGTTTCTGATTGGTAGTTAGCTCAAATTGCATCATATCTGATATTCATCTATTAAAATACATGAAAAAACCCTGTTATATATATATATGATCTTAATATGCTTAAGGTTGTTCAGGTTTGTCAAGTATTACTCATTTCTTACTTGCCATATTGTAATTCTAAGGCAGTATGCAACTTGCTTATACTGAATGTGGCTATATATGTAAGTAGAGAGATTTGAACTCAGGATTTTTCAGTTTGTTCATCCTTCACTCTGACCACAAGTAACCGATACACATGACCACACACATGTGGAAAAGATAATGATCCACAGCATATGTATTTCATGTAGATTGAGTACTCATCAGTTGGACCAGATCATAATCTCCCACACATATATACAATCAGTGCTCAGTTTATATTATGATAGCAATTCCCCAATTTCTAAAGAGTACAGTATAAGATTGGAAACAATTAAATATTGCAAGGAATTTGTTAAAATCATTGTTTTAACTACAGATTGTAGTAACCTTTCTGCAGTTTTAATTCTTGACAGTTTCTAGTAATGGTTTAAATTAAATTTCCAACTTTTTATTTCAACTTCACAAATATAAACAAAAATACAATAACTTTTTATTATGTAATTACTGCCATTTCCAATAAAAATGTTACAAATGAAAGAAAATTTGTTTTACCTCTATTTTCAAAATCTAAATAAATTGTTATTAAGGCACCATAAAGTTACAAAATTCTGTTTAAAAATTTAAAATTTCACTTATAATTTCTAATAGGATGACAAAAAATAACTGGTATAGTGATTATGAGGATTTATTTTTCAACTAATCACAACTCACTGCTTTACATTATTATTTATCCTCATCTAGCATTTTTCTAAAAACAAATATTTTTGAATAAAATCTGAGTTTAATCATAAATAACTTTTTTTAAAAATAAATATTTCACAAATGTTTTGCAAAAACAATTAAACAAACATATTGGTGGTTTAAACAAACATATTATGGAAAATAAACATTTTCATTTTTGAAATCTAGATGAAATATTGAATATTATCAATAGCTTTGGCAAGTATTTTTGGGCCTGGGAACAAACACTGTCATTCAGAAGGATTTTCAGATTATTTGTATTAAATTTCCTGTATGATGCTGACACCTTCTGACTTTTTTTCAATTAATAAATTCATGTATGCTTTAGTTACAGTTTTTGCCATCAAATGAATGCAAAACTGAAAAATAAAAGTTAAAGATAACAACAAGAGAGTAAATTTAAGACAAAGCAACTAAGATTCCACCAAATGACAGCAATTTTATGTAATATTCTGTGAAATGCTTAACCCACATTGTTTGAGAATGTATTGTTTTAAAGGGAGTAAAGCTAGCTATAGATTGGTGATGGCAAACCTTTTTGAGAAGTGGGTCAAATTTTGTTCATTATTTTTTTAGTACTAGCTCTTGGGTCACTAAGTCAGTGGCATCACTTGAAAAGGGGAGAGGAGGATGGGTAAAAACTACTTTTTTTGGTTCTCACTTTTAAATCCTCTAAAAAGTTTATGTTTCCTTTTGTTTTTACAACTTTTACTTTTACAATAGAATCGCACGCAAGACGTTATAAAATAAATGTTTATTCATGTATATGATTTAGTTTCGTTTAGAGTGGTGTTTAGTAAATTCTAGAAAATTTCATTGGCGTCATTCATACAGACATTATATATTGTAATTTAAAGTGACTATTATGTAGTCACGCCTTCGTTACAACTACTTCAGATTTGCTCATTTATAAACATTTGAGTCATAAGGGTAAGAGGATTCCTTTTTACTCTTATACAAATACTATATCATGTGGTTGTCCGAAGGTATTCATTTATTAATAACATTCTCACAGCGTCTGTGCAATTAGCTTAACAGGCTGTCATTCTATTGTAATTATAATCGCACGCAAGACGTTATAAAATAAATGTTTAACTTTTACTTTTGCAAGTGAAAAGCAAAAAATAAAGGTCGATATCAAAAATTGATATAAATGGGGTGATACTATGAATTACTGCACCAGGTGACACCATGCCCAGTTGGCAATCGCTTCTGCACGGAATATTTGAATGAACAAAGAATAAAGAAAATGACATATATTATAAAATATCATTTATTAATATAGTTATAGGTATGTGTATGTATAATAAAGTTGATAATAAAGTTGAAGTATATTTAATGAGAAATCTGTTGTTGTTTATTTTCAGATAGTTTCTTAATATTAGATTTACATTCTGCATTCATTAATTTAATGCATTTCACAGTCAATTCATTTCCAATTTTATTCTATTGGTAGATTTTACAAAATTCATTGAAGAAAACAATTTTTCGCACGAATATGTGGACCCAATCATCATTAAAAGAGCATTAGCAAGTTTCTTCATTGATATAAAATTATTAGGTAAAAAAATCCCTCACATTTAATATAATATTTTCAATTATTAGTGTGGAATCATTATTATCTGCACTACTTTCAGACATTTTCCCTTCTACTTTGGAAATCAAGTTTTCAAATCTATTTTTCAACACTATGCTGCTTTGAAATGTCTAAATCACGGATACCTAGCCACATAAATTTGGTTAACTCCATTGTTTCAAATTCCGTTTTGTATGGATATAAAATAAAGTGAAATGCATTTTTCCAACTTTTAAATTGATTAAATCTCTCCTCAAAAGCTTGTTTCATTTCCTGTACAATCATTAAATATTTTTTAATTGCATTTTCCTGAACGTCAAGTGCATTTTCAAAAATTATTGTGTTTTGAAAATGTTTTTGTAATTGAGGAAAATATTTATGATTTTCACTTCCAAATCCTTAGTAAAGATGTCAAGTTTCATCATAAATATTTTAATATTTTCAAACATCATTAAAACAATTCGTCCATTTTTTTGAAGTTTTTATTTAGTTCATTAAAATGCTGAGTGATATTGCATAAAAACATTAAATCATTTAACCAATCTATATTTGAAAATTCGTCAAAACTATTGTTTTTTTTTTCATTCAAAAAGAGCTTAATTTCTTCTAATGAAATGACAAACCGATTAAGAACTTGATCACAATTGAGCCATCAAACATTGTTGTATGTCAAAGTCCCTGAATACTGGCACTCAATTTCCTCTAATAATTGTGCAAATTGTCGTTTATTAAGACCTCTTGCATTTATAAAGTTTATGACTTTATTACAACTGGCATTACATTGGAAAATGTTTTTAAATCTTGCTTCACACATAGAACTTGCTGGTGTATTATACAATGAAATTCAATCAGAGAATGTATAATATTTTGCTTAAGATATTGGGAGGTAATTACTTCCACTTTTCAATGACAGATACTTAAAAACGTTATAATTATTTATTATCATATTTATTTATTTAATATATGATTTTTTGGACAGCTTGCTATTCACAAAATATTCTAAAAATCTGTAATTGTTTCAACAAGTATATAGATTTATCAGTGGGGTTATTAGATCCTTTAACTCTGCCATTGCAAGTAAAGATGTAGCAGTCCCTAATTATGGCGTTAATGGCCTGTGTTAACACCCTTTTATATAGAAGAGTAGCTGAAATATTCCATTTAAAAAACAGATGAATATAATGGCCATCTATTGTCCTGAATCCAATGTTTAGACTTCAGGTGTGTCTAGGAAAGAGCTGATTTTTTATTGGATGCGGCAAAAGAAATATGTTTGGGATGAATTCCATTTTTACGGGATCGTAGATACTTGGTTGAACATAAAAAAAAAGTACTTATGTATTATCCATAAACTGGAATCTTGCCAGGCATTTTTGTTTTAATTATGCATTTTCAGAGAGTGTCAATGTATTTGTTTATGTTTTTTCCTTTCAAAATTGTCTTACTGAACATGTGTTACATGTTCGGCTTTAAAAATATTAACATATCAATTATATTCATCTTATGTTTTATAAAATATTAATAAATGTCTTATAAATCTCATTCACAAGATTTAATTCCTTCTTTTATATTTATGTATACTATAAAGTTCAAACATTAACATGTTGTTGGGATTTTTTTTACGTTTATTACCAAAAAACTTTTTAGCAGGAAAAAAACTGAACAGGAGGCTTCAATATACGGAGACCAGCAGCTACTTTATTGTAGCTGTTACATATAGAACAGTGCTTATTCTTATGGATATGATCAAAGAAAATGTCACCTAGGAATCTACTATTTATTTGGATTGTTGGAAGGACTATAAAACTGAGAAATTATGCCTATGCTTGTTTAAAACATTTTAAAGTAAATTTTAGATATAAGTTTGTGAATCCACATTTATTTTAATTACAATCAATTGTCGTACTTTTGCTTTTGAATAATTCTGATTTTATATTAAAGAAATAAATAAAAGAAAATATTAAATAAAATAGCTTGTAGTAGCCATATTGTTTTCAAGATTTATTTGAGGCTCCTGAAAATGGATAATTAAAACAACAATGACTGGCAAGCTTCTGGCTTATGCATAATAACGTAAGTACCCAAGAAAATTGTTTATAAATAATTTCTATATCATCCCCTGAGTTTATCATTACGATTTCCTTATACAATTTAACGAAGTATAAAATAGAACTTGGCATTTTAAAATGTATCTTAATGTATTTTATTATAAAAACAGAATATTGTAAAAAGTGAAGTTGTTTATTATTTAAAATTTGAGTTAAATGCGTTTTTTTCCTAATACATTGAAGTGTATTTGATATTTTAGAGCAAAATTGCCGGCTTGTACAATTTAGATATTCGCCTTAAAAATAAAATATTAGGGGTCATAATATCTACTAATCGATCATTTTTTCAGCCTTCAATTACTTCCAAAGGAAGCTTGAATGAAAAGTCTCATCCAGGCAATATTTTAGCAATAAATCATAGTCAATAATCATTTAACCGAAGCGCTTTTAAAACTTTGAAAAGAAAAAATAACTTGACATATATGTATTAAATTATAAAAAATTAAACGTGGTTTCTAAAATAATAAATTATTAAGTATTTAAGCCAAAAACAATTTACTAATACAAAATTTCTAATCTTTACAAATTTTCCTTTAAATTATGCATTTGGCAAAGTAAAATATACAATTAGAAATAATTGTTATTATCTTTTTAAGTGAGATATTTTTTAAAACTTATCTATAGTAAGAAGAAAAGTACTAAACATATATATTAAAGTTACATAAAATTATATATCTGCGTATGGAATAATATAAAAGTTTTCTGATACAGAGGTTAGTGCATCTGTTTTTTGGGCTTATAATTTAGAGAATAAAATCATCAAAACATCACATGATCCTACGAACTAGAAGATGCTGAGCTCTCAAATCCAAGACTCCTTACTGATGATATTGGATGAATAGGTACTAGATAGCGATTTTATGGACAAATCTTCTTGCATCCATAGATTATTCTGGCTTGCACTGGGTGGACTACTGTATGGAAAATTTTGCCTTTTTAAAAAAGTAACTAAGTATGAGCCCCAAGTACAAGCCTCATTGATGAAAACCACACTAGATACTAGTCTGGGGATATTGAATGAGTAGACACTAGAAAGAGATTTTATGCAGAAACTTTCTTGTATCCATTGATTACTATGGCTTGCATTGGGTGTCACCACTGTATGGAAAATTTTGCTTCTTTCTAAAGGTAGCTAAGTATAAGCCACCAAATACAAGCCTCATTAATGAAAACCATAAGCTAGATACTAGTTTGGGGATATTGGATATGTAGGCACTAGATAGGAATTTTTTGCACAAACCTTACTGCGCCCATTGATTATGAAGGCTTGCACTTGGTGGCATTACTGTATGGAGAATTTCTACTGTTAATTTAGTAAATAAATGCAAGGCAGAAATTTTTTTAAGGTTCCACGAAGACTAGGGATTTTTTATCCAGATGGCCAGTCCAAAAACAAATAAGGATTCTATCCAGTTATTGGATATTAAATATATATAGAAATTCTTAGCTAGAAGGTAAAATAAGATAGAAAACCATAACATTAAACATCTACAAATTCCACTATTTTTTTGATATAAAAAGATAATGGTAATCTTTTTAACCTGAAGTGATCCATTTATATTTCTAATCTGTGAGAGCATACTATGTACATTGCATAATTTTTGCGATTTTCAAATAATATTTTTTTTTACCAAAATAATGTCAACTTGAATAAGATTGGCCGTATAAGATCACAAGCAACTGCTGAGAAGTGGTTAAATAAAATAGAATTTAAATATTATTTTTTTTGGCATTTAAATTTAATATTGCCATGCACACACACACACACATAGGTAGGAATGTTCTTTCAAATAATCCACCTCTAGACAATATCTTTCAATACTCTTTTATAAAGCAATAATGCCGAGTGCAGTTGTCAGACTATTACACCAAGTTCAGGTACCATATAATGTGACTTCCAGTATTTAAAATTCTTATGAATTCGGATCAATAAACCATTTGATTATTTTTACCAAGCAATAAAATACTCGATCCTCATCAGTGGTATCTCTTTTTTACATTCCATCTGCTCTTACAAATGATTATTATTCTACATAACATATCGGTGATTAATTCCGAACAAAAATAATTCAATATTATCTTTCTAGAAATCATATGGATAGTCTTCCTCCTGACCACACATATTATCTTAGTTTTTCATGCTGCTTAAATCCACATTCATTATAATGATTATGTAATCTATTAATCTTATTTCTGGTTACCTTTTTACTTCACTTCTACCCCTTCCAAAGATTACACACTTTTCTAACAAATTAGATTGTCTCATAACTTTAACTTTCTTACTGCATTACCAAACCTATATAATATTAATATCATCTATGTTCTTTATTATTTTTTACAATGCTTTTTTATAACCCACTAAACAGTTTCGATTGTCCCAGCAAGTAGAAGTTCTGAAGAAGATTACTGGGACAATCAAAACTGTCTAGTGGATTATAAAAAAGCATTATAAAAATAATAAAAAAACATAGATGATATTAATATTACATAGATTGTCTGATATTATGACAAAAATAAGACAATTTTGTAAATCTTATTTATAAAGTTTTGATTAACTTTTGTTTGTCAAAACAAAAACTGATATTTGATTAGTTTCCTAATGATGAGAGATATCATCCTATTTGAACATATTCATTACTGTACATAATCCAGCATGTGATTTTCAATATATTTTTTCCTTCAAAAAGGCACTTAAGAACTGAATATTCATAAGAAAATTCCATAAAAATCATTTAAATTTTTGATTTCGTATAAAAATATTCTAGAGCAATTAAATTTTACTTATATTTTCAACAGAATATAAATAATCTGTAATTAGATATTATCAAAATCACAGAGGCAAAACTCCAAACAGTAATGCCACTCAATGCAAAACAGAATAATCAATGGATGCAGGAAGGTTTGTGCATAAAATCCCTATCTGGTGCCCACTCATCCAATATTCCCAAACTAGTTTCTAGCTTGTGACTTTCATCAGTGAGGAGCCTTGTATCTGAGAGTACTGCATCTAGATCTTAGGATGTAATGCAACCTTCTAGCAGCTTCCTTTTACTGTTCTAACCAACTATAAAGCTTTGAGTCCAAAATAAAAACACAATAATGTTTTCAAGTTAAGCTCATTAGCTTGTGTAGTTGTATAGATCTGTACAGAGTGGCACTACTGTTTGGAGAGTTTGCCTCTGTGAAAACAGATTGTTTAAACATAAAGAATGTGATCATGTGATTATCAAAACCACATAACTGCACTACTCATTGTACATTTAAAATATAATAGTAAGTTATCAAAATTATCAACATGGCCAAAGAAACTCGGGTGTTGATGCTTTTATAACACTAAATGAGAACGAAGAGTATACTTGGGCAACAGATAAACTCTAGTTTGATGAATGATTAGTAATAATCATTAATACAATTCCATAAAGTGATTTCTGGAAAAGTTGTGAGCACAGAAAGTTTGACACTTGTATTCAAACTATAGAAAATTGTGATGAACTAGAGGAACAAAACTACTTTTTTAAAAAAGACAATATTATCATTTAATAATCCTAACCTTCAGGAAACATTCTAGTGAATTTAAATTAGAACTTGCTAATCATATTAAAATACTAACACTCTTTGAACATGTTTGTCTGGAGGTGTGTGATGATGTTATTTTAATATTAATTATTTGATGGAATATTTCTATCATCTAATACTAAGAACTAGATGCCTTTAAAAATTTTAAACTTTAAATTAAATAAACTTTTCTAAATATATGTGGGTTAGCATTCAACACAATATTTTGAGTGATATTATTTCTTCTCTCTTCTTCACTACTGATCTAACCAGTGAAAGTATTAACATGGGGATCAAACCTGGATCTTTACATTTTTGATATTGAATTTTAAGATAAATTGTGAAAAGTCAAGATGTACCACATATATCCATGAAAAAGACACAGATGGCACTATTTGTTTCTTTGAAAGAAATGAAATAAAAAAAGAATTAGTATTATGAAAAAATTATGATTCTGAAGCTATTAATTTATTTAAAGGTTCTTTTAAAATTAAGAATGTGTGGGATGTCATTGGGAATTGTGGGAAATAGTATATATTTGTTGATATGTTTTTAGTGCTTTGCATTTGAGAAGTCTGCCTCGATAGGAAAACTATTGGTTATATTATAGAATTTATTTTCTGTGACTAATCTCAATTAATTTTGAATTTGGGGTAATTTAATTATCTTATTGACTAGTTTAACTTTAGGCTTTTAATATTTATATATGTATGTGCTAAGTTTTTCTTAATGACAAGTAGAGGAAAGTGAAAACTGGGGTAAAATAATAGACTATATGGTAATCTGTTAATGCTAATTACTTTCTTAAAACAATTTATTTTGGATATGTTTTAAACTTTAGACTCCATTATATCATTAAGCTATATCTATGCAACTAAATAAAATTTACATATTTCAAATTCCTAATGTCATATTTGATGATTAATTAGGACTAGAAGATTGAAAAGTATATTATATATGTCAGTGTGTATGTATTATTTTTAGTATCAGTGCTATTACTTTAAACATTGTTTTAAATCATATAATTTCAAATTAGGTGATGTAATTACCCTTATTATCATCATCATCATCATTTTCTACTATTATCAATCCATTGCAGGAAGGATGTTTCTTCAAGTTTAATCCAGTTTCTCTGACTTATGTTCCCTTTCTCCATATCAAACCAGCAAATTTCCTTATTTCATTTATCCACCTCAGATGTGGTCGCTTTTTAGATCTTTTTACATTTTCTTGGTATTCGATTTAAAATTTCAGTTACCTACTTATTACTATCTCTTCTAACAACATATCAATCCGGTTTCATTTCATTTTGTTAATTCTTTAAAAGAACGTGAGATATTTGTTTGTTCTCTAACCCATTCGTTTCGATCTCTTCTTGTTATTCCTAACATACATCTCTCCATACTTCGCTGAATGGATTGAGTCTCTGCTTTGTTCTTCTAAACACACACTCGCATATATATATATTAGCAATAAACGGACTGAAGCTGTTCTATATTTAAAATTTTTCAAAATAATGTTTCATTTATCTCAAGTATAAAACGTATTTAAATTAATGATTATAATATTATGTATCAGTGAACACTGTAAGTATTAAACAAAAAATATTATTTTTAATTATTTATCCCATTGTTCAACCTACGAAAAGACTAGTTAATTCATATCACCAAACATTATATTTTTCTTAAGTATAGTTTCTCATCAATTTTTTTAAATAAATCATTTAAATAAACAATCTTTTAAGATAAATAAACGCTACATACAAAAACATTTGCTTTGAAAAATGTACAAAATACTTACTATTATTGCATAAGTGATAATACAGATAAATTAAAATATAACAAACAAACACAAGTCTTCTATTTTAAAAAATAGCCCATTAATTTCAATATATATATACAGCAACCCATGAACCATTATAATATGAGCAATTATAATGTACAATAATATACCCAGACGCAAAACTCTCCATACAGTAATGCCACTCAGTGCAATCCAGAGTAATTAATGGGTGCTGGAAGGTTTGTGTATAAAATCCCTATCTAGTGTCTACTCAGCCAATATTCCCAGACTAGTTTCTAGCTTGTGGCTTTCATCAGTGAGGAGCCTTGGATCTGAGAGGACTGCATTGGTGGAGAGTTTTGCCTCTGTGTAAACAGCTTTGTAAGCATAAAGAATAGTGATCATGTGATGTTTAATGGTACAATAATATACTTTAATATAAGATTGTTTGTTAGAAGAGTTTTAAAGTAAGATGTATTTGTATTTTGTTATACGTATTATGGAATATGTGCATTTATTGTTTTTTTTTTTTTACGTATTTTTAGTTGTTCCTTGATAAAAACTATAAAATAATATAGTTGAAACATTGGTGTATATTATTATACAACATAATAGTTCATATTATAATAAATCAAAATTTATAAAAAAAAGTTTGTGTGTGGTTTGTTGTACATATATAAGTGATAATATTGAGTAATACTTTGATTTCTTGAAGGGGAGGGGGTAGCTAAGATAGTTAATTATTTTGAATTGAGGCAATCCAAAATACATTTATCAATGATAAATTAATGCCAATTATGAAAATAAGTGCCAAAAATATTACATATAATTATATTATATAAATACAATTGGGTGTGTATATATAAAACAAAGAAATTCTTCAAATGTTAAAAAAAACAGGTAACATTCTCATTTACAAAGTGAAAAAGAAAACCTACGTCTTTGTTGCAATATAATGTAAAATCAAATAGTGAGAATAAAATTTTTATAGAATTCATTTCAACATATTTTTTAATTACCTTATTTTAAAGTCAAATTGACATTATATAAATGCTGGTTTTTATTTCTTATTTTATAACTTCTACTTTATTTTATTTGCATTAATTAGTCATAAATAATAGAAGATAAAAAATAATAATAAACTTATTTTTGATTTACCACCAATAAACACATGATGAATTTTTAAAAATGGAATATAACGTTCAAGTAGTAAAATTACAGCATTCACATATATAATCAGTGCTGGAGCTAGACTGGTCGTCACCCATGTGCCCCTCCCCCCCACAAATTAGCTTAAATTTTTAGTCATAATTATGTGGAATTTACACAAAACCCTTCAATTAAATGACTTCACGAAATGGATAATAATTGATAAAGACACATTCCAAAACAAGTTAACATACTGGCAGGCCTTCGGTATGAAGTTCACTGAATTAAAAGGTCACATCCGGAGTCTAGGCCACTCAAATGATAAATTAATAAAGAAATTCAAAAGATGAAGCTTGGAATCCAAATATCTGGATTATCTAATAAAAATCAATGTCAATGCATTACCTACCAATGAGTTTTTGGGTAATAAAAGAGGGTACTCACGAATTGAATCAATCTGCACGATTTGTAAAAGAGAAGATGAAACCATAAACCATTTCAGGTTTGGATGTGTTCAGCTAACACAGCTCAAAAAAACGTGAATGAGTTGGATCAAGGTAAATAAAGCTAAATTATCTAATCCGAAAGACAGTATCAGAAAAGGATTTTATCCAAAAATTAGACTGACACTAATTCTAGATTATTTGCTATGGCTTATCAGATGTAAGCTAGTGTTTAATCCTGATAAATTTGATCCTATTGCCTTCATGCAGAAAAAATTAAAACAGACAAAAACAAGAGATGAACTGATAACCCCTGAGACCATTTTCTCTATGACATGGGAAATGTTAGATTTAGATTCACTATGTCCCCAACCAATGGTAGGATGTACCTAAAAGAGGAAAGAGAAGAACAAAAGGCTAAGGTTTAGCACTTCCGAATGAAGGAAAATGAAACCATATCAAATAAAATATATCCCAAAGATCTACACAGCAACTGTGCCAATGGCGAAGTGATAAAGAGACTGATGATTAAAAGATAACATGATCAGCCTGGACAATTAAATTTAAAACTATATGTTAGAATATCATAACTGCTAACATAATAACATAATTATAATAAATTATTTGAGAAAAAAACCTGAGTAGAAGAAGCATTATCATGGTTTACAAGCCTATTTTTTTGAATTGTGATGGTTGAAGTGTCTTGTTATTCATAA
This sequence comes from Epiperipatus broadwayi, assembly GCA_028023455.1. Lineage (NCBI taxonomy): Eukaryota > Metazoa > Onychophora > Udeonychophora > Euonychophora > Peripatidae > Epiperipatus > Epiperipatus broadwayi. The sequence continues at coordinate 2,066,539 of JAQFVV010012536.1, read as the reverse complement.
CAGCATGTAAAGAAGCATCACAATGAAAGAAGTTTTCATTTTTTTGATAAAATTATGAAGCACCCACCATGTTTTCAAACTAGTGCTTCTTTTATAAGTTTACATTTGCATTTTTATGAACCAGATAATTTTTTTGGAGTTTTCCATGATTAATAATTAGAAATAAAAATTATGTAATTTTTATTAAAATTTATTTGTCTAAATCGCATGTTATTATTAAATTAGTAATAAATTGAAAGGTTGCTAGCCTTTCACATGTGCCTACTGTTGTTTCTCAGACAGCCAATCAGATGTTAAACAGTGGTCTTAAGAGTGATCAGGTCTTGACACAAAGGCCTGATTGCTCTTAAGGCCACTATTTAACATCTGATTGGCTGTCTGAGAAACAACAGTAGGCCCATGTGAAAGGCTAGCAACCTTTCAATTTATTACTAAAATGTATTATTTTTTAGTAAACATTTTAATATGAAAACTTTCTAATTAATGAATTTAAGATATGGAAATTATACTGATTATGAAAACGAATAGCATGAGCAGTTTATTTGTAACCAAAATATAATTTCCAATTTTTGTTTGATGTATAATTATCTTTTTTCTATTTTTATTAATTATTCTAAATTTTACTGTTCTTAATGAATGCACAGATCTGTATCTAGAATATAAATTATTTGCCCAGGATGCACAAGTATGCTCATTGCATGATGAGCTCAACATCAGTTTTCTTATTCACTTAACTTATTAATATTACTTATAGTGATATCTCTATATAAAGCACAACTATTACTGAATATAGTTATCCTTTTATGTCAAAGTTTGTTTACTCATTGAGTAAAGTTCACCAATAAACATTGATATTTATTTGTACTTCAAGAACAAACACCACCTGCTATCCTCTTTTAGTAGTGCCTGTCTGCAGTGCTGACCTTGAGGCCAGATTTTTTAACCCTGTATATAATTATTAATTTAGACCTAGCTCTAGCTTTGCTCACATTAGTAGAATGAAATAATATACAGCAATATATAGTTCTTTCCGCAGCCTCTATATTTACTCAAATGAAATAATATTACATGAGTTATCAACAGCAATATATCTAAAAATTTAACATCTAATGATGTTATACTATTGCATAATCAACTTTTAGGATTTTAATTTAAATATATTTTTCATGTGATAAACTATTTAGTGTTACTAATTATTAAGCATAACATTCTGATATATAATACATCCAAGACATGTTGGCACACAAAAGCATATAATAAAGTTGATTAATTACAAATAATAATCCTTTGTAAATAATAAGTTTCATAGAATGTGTTCCTGGCATGCTATTTAGAATTGGTAATATATTTAAATATGCACCCCCCCCCCCAATAATTTCATTAAATAATTTTTATTCTATTGGTTAGAATCATGCATTTCTAATTTGAATAATTGCATATAGTATTCATTTGCATATTAATATTAATTTATATATGGTAATTAGTTTGAAGAGATACCATTCCTGGCATTGTATTTGTAATACATTTTTCAATATATATATATCGTGAATAGAATCATGCAAGGGAGAAAAGTATGATTTAATCTCCAAGATTATGAGGTGATACTCCTGTTCTTGACTAAAGTACTATAAATTTATAAAATATTTGTTGGTGTTCTTTATGCATTGATGTAAATGCCTAACTATTAATTCATTTTATATTGACAATGACAGTAATTATAATACATTTGCCCAAGTAAAAAAAGTGACTGGCATTCTTTCCAGGCTGCTTGAAGTGCCATCTATGAATCACGACATGTATTGTGTAATAACATACTTTAGCTATTTGCCACAGAAATTGTACGATATTAGCATGTATTGCATATATAAAGATTTGGGAGAGAGATGGTAGATTTGCAATATGGTAAAAGATAAGTAACATTGTCAAATTATTCTTAATCTACCAAAGTTTTTAATCTGGTAATTCTTAGAAATCAAGGGCACTAGATTAATAGTATTGCACTTAAAATATTAATAAAATATTTTTCAGTTTCCTAGTTTTTAAAATTTTTAATATAAATAATGTATTTACAGAATCAAAAGTTTTTTATAATCATGTTCATTTCATTTAAGGCTTAATTATTAAAATTTTAGTTACAGAAATTCATATGAATCATCGCAGGATCATCAATTCATATGATTACACAAGCTGTTAAAACAGAGGCTAACCTCTTCATACAGTGGTGCCACCTAGTGAAAGTCAGAGTAATCAATGGATGCAAAGAGATTTGTGCATAAAATCCCTATCTTGCGTTTTCATTTTGGACTTATAGATTTATAGTTAACTAAAAAGGTAAAAGGTGGCTGCTGGAGGGTTGCATTAAATCCTAGGATCTAGGTACAGTGTTCTCAAATCCAAGACGCTTCACTGATGAAAGCCACAAACTAGAAACTATTGGGGAGATATTAGATGAGTACGCATTGGATAGATATTTTATACACAAATTGATTACTCTGGCGTGCACTGGGTAACGCTACTGTATGAAGAGTTTTGCCCTGTTTTGAGTTCATATGAAAATAATAAGTGCATAACAAAATTCATAATCAGCTAAATTAATAATAAAATCATCCATGTTTATAAAGAACTATCAATGAATAAACATATGTATATATTTCAAACTATTTGTCTAGAAATTTTCACACCTTTAACTGCACTTTTATATAAATTAGAATTAAAGTGCAAAAACTCCTTAATCAGCTTGTTCTTAACTGGATTATATAATTTTTTTATTCAGTATTGCAACGTGGATAAAAAAGAGTTAAAAGTTTACGGAGAAGATATTAAATAATTAAATTGCAAATGACTCTTTATTACCTGATCTTTATTAATGAATGTAAAATGCTGATTCAGAAAACAGTAATTAAACAATTAATCAAACTTATTAATGTTAATATAAGTAATTAACAATAAAAACACAAAAAGGCACGATTTAATTAAGTCTTGACGCATAATTAAGAACTTACATTCAAAAAATCTCTCGTATGGGAACAAATTATACATATAATGAAAGAAGAAATATAAATATTTAAAACAAAGGTAATGCATGAATATAATCTTATATTGATAAAACAATGATTAATTTTTTCATTATAAATATTATTTTTTCATTACAAAATGAATATAATTTAAAGAAAAGAGATAATAAATATATATATATATAAACAGGGAAAAAATGCACATTTATATATTACGTTGTGTATGGATAGAAAAACTGATAACTTTAATAATTCTATATCAAAATGAATATATGAAAATCTAAATATTAAAAAAATATATAAAACACTTTTTGAACTGTATACGTATATTACATAAATTTATAAGTGCATATTTTGTGCTCAACAAATATGTTAGAATTATTGAACTGAGCCATGAGCTATACATACACACATACACACACACACATATATATATATATATAGTTTAATGCAATGACATTTAGTAGTTTGAGTCCTACATATCACCAAAGAAGATCAAATTTTCCCGTTTCACCATCCTCCATAAAACAAACAAAAAATATTTACATCAATTTTACATTATTTGAATAAATTATTTAAATATAATTTTTCAAAAATATTTCATTTTTGCATAATACCTGTAAATCCACTGCATATAATTAGTAATATGTGTATCATAGGTTAAGAATTACTGGTTTGGTGTATATATTAAAGGTATAAATTGGAAGAAGGATGTAAGGAATAGGGAATGGAAATCAAGGTTAAGACTAAGTGTTTATGGATAAGGAGGTATGCAAAAAGACTGCAAATTAAAATTCATGATAACATAGTTCAACTGCTAAAGAGATTTAGATATTTGGGTTGTTGTTTAAATGAAGATGGAAGAAGTAAAGATGAAGTTAAAAGCAGAATAGCATTGGCAAAGGAGCCATATATTAAGAGAAAGAAAATATTTTGATGAACTTTGAAGAGAGAATTAAGAAAAAAATAAATTAAATACTATGTGTGGAGTAAATAATCAATCAAGACTAAATTAAAATAAACAACTATATTATAATATTTATTTATGTATTTGGGAAACATTATGGACAAATAAATTGTATTGGATATTGACCATTAAGTAATTATGTGTGGAATCGACTATATGGCTGTGAAACGAGGGCAATAAGTAATAAAATTAAGAACAGATTGAAGACCTTTGAGATGTGGACATGAAGAAGAATGGAAAAAATCAGTTGGATGAGTAAAATAATAAATGAAGTTTTGAAAAGAGCAAATTAAAAAAGATTGATTGAGGAAATTAGAAATGGAAAGAAAAACTGGATTGGACATATATTAAGAAACAAATACAGTTTAATGAAAGATGTTTTGAAGGGAATGGTGAGTGGAAGCAAGGAGAATGATGGAAAAGATTGACATTGTTGGATGATATGAGATGGGAAGAGATATGTGGAATTGAAGAACTTGGTGATAAAAATAATGGAGTGGAAAAATGAATGAATTAATGATGTGACTACTCTCTGGACTATCTATGAGAATGAATACTATTGATTAAATGCATCTATAAACAATGAGTAAATCATTCCTTAGACTATGAATAAATAGCACCCTGTATCTTAATAGGTCCAAGAGTAAAATGGATATACTTACAACATATTGTACCAGTCAAAACTTGTTTATCCATCTAACATGAGCTGGAACTCACAAAATGTATTTCAAACCCAGTCAAACCCAAGATTTAGGTTAGGGACCAACCTGAATTCGAATCCACTCCATAAGCCCCATATCAAACATCTAATGAATAACATATAATGATTGTACATATGGAAGAGGAGAAAAGGGAATTCAAACAACTCAAACAAGTTAGATAATAAAAATATATAGTTTAATATAGTGACAAATTATTTACATACATTTATAAATTAATTGCATACATTAGTATGTGCGTGAATGAGCAAGCGGTCTACCAAACGATAGATAATTATATATTGTCATTCATGCTATTATTTTTCATATGCTCTTTTATTAATTAAATGACATATACTATAAATAAACCCACATCTTTGGTGGGTCCAATATTAAGATGCCAATCAATTATTAGAAAGAATTTATATAAAATTACTATTAACGGTTTGATTTACAGTTCTGAAACATGATGACTAACATATGATTTCAGGGAGTATTCTGGGATTCATAACAGATGTAATTATAAGCTATTTTCATGCTATTACGGTCATGAAAATAAATAAAACACATTTGAAAATTACATTTAATTTTATGACAAAAATATTTTTTGTCAAGCATTGGTGGCCGAGTGGTCAGCACAGCTGCCTTACAAGTAGTTGTCCCGGGTTCACTTCCCGGTCAATGCTTTGACACATGAAAACAAAAATATTTATTTAAAATTCTTTTAATTAACAATAGTATGAAGAACACTTTATTTTCCGCAAGGCGTATACACTTAACTACAGAACAAACAAATTATGATGGTGGGATTGTATAATAAGATTGAAATAACATTATAAATTAGTAAAGTTAATAATATTTGGCATTTATATATATATTGAGCAGAGCGCAATTTTAATATTATAGCACTAAAATCAGGTCATAAGCAAAAGAAATAATAATATGAAGAAGTTTGCAGTACTGACATCATACCAGAGAAATCAAAGAGAAGACTGGGGCTTCTGGATGAAAATGAAATCTAAGACCCCCCTTCTTGGGTAGTTCTTAGAGAAAAGTGGATATACATGCCATGGACATCACTGACATGCAGAAGCCCTTTATACGAAGCAAGTGGTTAAGCATAGCATGTGCCAGGCATACTAGAATCACCACCAGAGATCTTTTATATGAAATAAGTGGTCCTGGGAAGGTCAACTATCCTCAGGACAAAGCTGGAAAAGAAATCTATGGGTTTGAACTTATCATAAACCCCAGATTAGAAGCACATAATATATATATATATATATATATATATATATATACAAAGATAGGCTGAAAGTCAGTAATGCAGTAATGATAAATGTCACAAACGACATTGAATAAGATTTACTGCTTTAAAATAAATGAACCTTGTTTGAATGCCATAATTTAGACAAATAATATGCAATGCTGCTATAATATATATATATATATATATATATATATATATATATATTTAGATTTCATTTACCAAAATATACATTTAGATTTGACCCCCCTCCTTTTCTGATATTTAAAATAATTCAATTCCACCTTCATTGATTTTATAATAACTGGAATATTTAAGTACTGTATTTGATATTTTAAGAGTATGAAAAATAAAGTAAAACTAGCAGTTATATAGAAAACAAATAATAAGTCACTCTTTCAGAATTGAATAAAAAATATTTTAAACAATTTTAGAGTGTTATTTAGCTTGAGTTCTGGATTCACCCCAGGTAGAAAATCCAGAGTTAAACAAATAAATTTTTATACTAAAACATAAACAAAATGTTGACTCATAAAACAATCTGGTGAGTGTATTAATTAATAATGCATTATGTTTTAGAGGACGTTAATAACATTAATTCACAAAGGTTTACTTAAAAAAAAGAAAAGATTTTAGAAATTCAACTCATCAGATTGCTTGAGATTGGCATATTAATAATAACTAAAATAGACATATAAAACTTAAAATAATAAATATATATAAATAAATGACTGCACCAAAGTTAAAGAAAGTTAGAGCATATGAGATAGGATTAAATTTATAGAAATTATTTAAAAGCAAATTTTATTTACATATTAGAAAAAAAAACAAAGTTAAATAATACCTGAGAAATCTTGATAGTAGGATTCGAGATTAGTTAGGTTAGCTAGATTTAGTTTCAATGGTGGTGATTTGAAAATAGTTTACCTTGCATCATTTCAAGAGTCCAATTTAAAATGTCCAGGCATGTGCACAGCAATTGAAAGGATCATGAACTCTTAGGTGGCAGCAAGTTTCTATTTAGCATTCCAGAGTTCCTTCTTTAGGCTTTTCCTTCATTTCAGGACAGCAGTTAGAGAGTACATTAGCGGGGAAAATGACCCACAAGGGTCAGAAAGATGGTGGACTTACTACTACATCATTTTAAGTTTCACAGCGACATGAAGTATGTTAACAATACAGTTCTCTCAATAGTAGCTATTCTCTTGGTGATTTAAAATTGGGCCGTTTTATATACTGCTGAGGTATTTCTGGAATGCTTTCAATTTCTTATTTCTAGCTCTAAATCTAATCTCCGATCTAAAAAAAATTCTTACTTTTTCTTTATCCATTGTCTTTGAAGATGCAATCATAAGATAATTGCCAAAAATAAATTTAAATCTATTTCCAGATTAGAAATAGATTTGTCAAAAATATTTATAACAAAAGTACAATATTTAACTTTAATCTCCATTTTATTTTAAGTAAAAACTTGAATTAAAAATTCCTTCCCAAGATGGAAACAATATACTTCCAACTCTTTAATTATTTTGGACAATTATTGGTTGCATCTTCCATCTTGGATTTTATAAAATATACACTATAATAGGAAAAATTAAAAAAAAAAAGTTTTATAAATGATATACGATAACATATTTTTAAAAAAAAAATCAATATTTTGTGAGAATGTTTGCTCATCATCATCATCATCAACCATTATAAATCCACTGCAGGATGAAGGTCTCTCCAAGTTTAATCCATCTTTTCTGATCTTTAGCCTCTCTTCTCCACATCACCCCTGCACACTTTCTTATTTCATCCATCCATCTCACATGTGGTCTCTTTCTGGATCTTTTACAATCTCTTGGAATCCAGTTTAAAATTTCAATTGTCCATCTATTATCATATCTTCTAGCAATATGTCCAGCCCAACTCCATTTCAATCTTTTAATTTTTTCAATGAGGTCAGTAACACCTGTTTGTTCTCTTACCCAAACATTGCATTTTCAATCTCTTCTTGTTACTCCCAACATACATCTCTCCATACTTCTTTGAGTGGTCTGAAGTCTCTGTATTCCTCCTCTATTAAGTGTCCAAGTCTCAGATCCATAAGTAAGAACTGGTAAAACACATTTGTTAAAAACCTTCCTTTTCAAACACATAGGCATATTTCCTTTTAGGATCAAGTTATTTCTACCAAAAGCACTCCAACCAAGTTTAATTGTATGATTAATTTCCTTCATTATGTTTCCATCTGTATTAATAATCTGACGAAGGTATTTGTAACTGTTAACTTCTTCTAATTCATTACAATCAATCTTTATTTTCATATTTTGAGCAAATTGATTAAACATTACTTTAGTCTTTTTAACATTTATCTTTAGTCCTACTTTCCTACTTTCATCTGATAACTCCTGCAACATTTCCTGCAGCTCTGAAGCATTATTTGCAAAAACAACTACATCATCTGTGAAATCTAAATGACTTAAATACTCTCCATTTACTTTCACTCCTTTAGTTTCCCATTTTAATCCACAACATACTTCTTGCAGCACTGCTGTAAAAAGTTTTGGAGATATGGAGTCACCTTGTCTTACACCTTTCTCAATGTTGACTTTTCCAGTATCATTATGTAACCTAATTGTTGCTGTTGCATTTTTATAAATATTCTTTAAAATATGACAATATCCTGGATCTATACCTTGATGATCCAATGCTTTAATCACTGAAGAAATGTTTATAGAATCAAATGTCTTTTCATAATCTACAAATCCAAAACATAATGACAACTCATATTCATTTGTCCTTTCCATAACTTCTCTCAATACCTGGAAATGATCTACTGTACTAAAACCACTTTTAAATCCAGCTTGTTCTCTTGGTTGGTGGAAATCCAATGTTCTCTGTAGACGAATTGTAATTATCTTGGTAAAAATTTTATATAAAACTGATAAAAGGCTGATAAGTCTGTAATTTCTAATATCTTCTTTATCACCTTTTTTAAATATCAATATTATTACTGCATTCTTCCAATCATCCGGTACATCTTTATCATTTAGACATTTGGTATATAGCTTTCCTAAAATTTTCTCTATTTCTTCACCTGCTTCTTTTAATATATCAATTATAATTCCATCATTACCTGGAGCCTTTCCTTTCTTCATACATTTAATTGCATGTCTCACTTCTTCATTTAAAATTCTGGGCAATTCGGAAGATGTAATAGATATAGGAGGTACTTGTTCTTTATTACTATATAATTCTTGATAAAAATCTTCTACCAATTTCATGATGTCATCTCTCTTTTTAGTAATAATTCCATCTTTTTTTCTTATGGCAGATATAAATTTCCTACCAATACTAAAATGTTGTTTTACATTCTTGAGACTTTTATTTTCTTCTACAGCTTTCCTCGCTAGTTCACTGTTACACTTTCTTATATCATTTTCAACTCTTTTCCGCACCATTTTACAAAATTCGAGATATTCAATCCTTTTTAATGCATCATTTTTGTATATCTTCATATTCCTTCTTTTCTTCATAAATTCTCTAGTCTCAGTAGAAATTTTATTGATCAATTGTTGCTTTTTTCTACCAGCTATATTTGTTGCAGTTTTTAAAGTGTATCAGTTATTTGCATATTAATTTCATTCAAATCTGAATCATGTTCAAAATCTACTAATACTTGAAACTGATTTGTAAGTTCTAATTTAAATTCATTAGAATGTTTCTGAAGATTAGGAATATCAACTGTAAGTATTGTTTTTCTTAATAATTTTTGTCTCTCTAGTTTTACATTAACATGTATCTTACACCTTACTAATCGATGATCACTTCCTGTGTTAAATTTATTAAGAACATTACAATCTTAAAATATATATTTCCTGTTAGTCAAAATATAACATAATTATGCTGTACCTTCATTTGGATGCTTCCATGTCCATTTCCTTTTAACATTTTTCTCAAAAAAAGAATTCATAATATAAAGTTTTTCTTTTTCTGCAAACTCCACAAGTCTATGTCCTCTCTCATTCCTATTACCATAACCAAAATTACCTACAGCACTTTCATCTTTCATTTGTTTACCAATTCTAGCATTAAAGTCTCCCATAACAATTTTAAAATGTTGTTTACTTTGATCAAAAGCCTTTTGTACATCCATATAAAAATCTTCTACTACTTCATCACTATGAGAACTTGTTGGGGCATAAACCTGAATTATCTGCATTTGGTATCTGCTATTAAGTTGTATAATTAATCTTGCCACTCTGTCCGATACCCCATCAATCTCCACAATATTGCTCTTCCACTTTTTATTTAAATGAATCCTACTCCACTTGTATTTCCAATTTTTGTGCCTTTATAATAGAGTATATTTCCACTTTTTAAATCAATTGTCTCTTCACCTCTTCTTCTAACTTCACAAAGTCCAATAATGTCCCATTTAATATAAGACAGTTCTTCTTCTAATTCTTGCAATCTTTCTTCACTTGAAAGTGATCTGCAGTTGTAAGTACCTAAATAAAAAGTCATCATCAAATGGCAGCCTGGGTCTGCAATCAGGGGATTCTTAGCACCCTCCACCTTTGGTCACCAACCGCTGCCTTGGTTGGTGACTTTACAGCCTCCTGGGAATAAGGGCCATGCTTTATTTTTGTCTGTCATAATTGTATATATGTATTGGAAAAATATTTATCATTTACACAAACATTCATTCTGCCTTATCAGGCACTGAGAAGAAAGACCATGATGTTTCTTGATCTTAAACTCAGAGGTAAAAAGCCAAAAAACTCACCACGCTGGCTAATGCATGTTGGTGAGCAGCCCATCCATGTTCATATACTATATGAATAATCACATAGTAATAACAGCTGCAACAACAAGAATGTATGGAGTGGACATTAGGAATTTGCCCTGCTCGGTTCCTTTAAGGCCTCCAAGAGGAATCAAAGGGTCTCCTTTCAGTTAATAGCAAACTCCTTTCTGCTCATATATATATATATATGTTTGAGCCACACCTATGTACTTTAATCAAAAAAGAATTAATAATAATTCAAAAATATTTATAAGTTAAAATTTTATAACTTTTAGGCACGCATCTCAAATATTTACATAAAATATATATATGTGACTAAAGGAGCAGGATGGGATATAGGGTTTGAATACAGGTTAGTAGATCAAACCATTAAGCTCAATCTTAAGCTAAGATTGACTGCTTCAATATATGTGATGTAAAATGAAGTGAAAAGTTTTATTTATTTATGTTAAATATCTGGAGATCCTATTGGTCAAGTTAAACATTTACTTTTTTTGAAACCATTTTATATCTTTATAAACCCATTTACTCTGATGTTTCTAAGCTTATCTTAACCAATATTGGTATAAACTGAGAATGAAATTAAAATATCAGGCAAATGAAATATGGCATTAATAATTATTAAACTAATCATCAACTATATAAGAATGGAAATAGAATCTCACTTATAATGGCCTGTATTAATAATCAAATGTAAGTTATTAAATGCAAACATGAAATAAACAAAGCCTAATATATATGTAATTAAGGTTCGTAAATAAATCATTCTCATTCAGGGTATGAATAAGTAACACTTTATTAACAAAGAATCAAGAATTAATTGAATCTATATATTCTAAGCTTTTAATGTTTGCCAATACCAGGTAGAAATATGGCATTAAGAATTATTAAATTAATAATCAAGTATACAAGAATGGAGACAGAACTTAATGTGTGTATATATATATTGTAACCTCCCTTCTCTACAGACAAGGGCACAATATATATATATATATATGTAATTAAGAGGATAAATAATTCCTCTAGACTAAGAGCAAATATCATGCTCAATTTCCATCAATGTTAGAAAAGATAAGCTTATAGATATCAAAAGCCTAAAGACAGAAAAAAATGACTAGTATGGAATAAAATAACAGAAAATAATAGAATTAAAATTCTCACAATTGATTTCATATGTCTGTATGTATAGATTAAATTTATGTATAAGTTAAATTTATAGTTATTTTATTTTTGGAGATTAATTAAATTTGTAAAACTTCACATATCTCTAGTATGCTGAGTTAAAAATTTTAAAAATTTATATATTTTATGACCATTTAATCAAAGTTAATTAAAAAAAAACTGTTTTTTTTTTAATGTGTCAAAGCGTCGGCCGGGAAGCGAAGCCTGGGACAATTGCTTATAAGGGAGCTGTGCTAACCACTCGGCCACCAACGCTTGACAAAAAAAAAAAAAACTAAGTTGTTTTGATAAGATATGATTATGGTTAAATTTAATCAGAACTGTAATTAAATGTAATTAAAAGGTTTAAGAAAAAGAAAACTAAAAACACGATTTAAAGATAAACACATATAGAATTTCTGGGAAGGTTTGTTCTGGTTTAACAAAGTATTATAAAGCAAAGAAGAAAAAAAACAGATTACAGTGTGGGAAAGTGCAGATTACAGATCAGTAGGTGTGTAAAAATTTAAAAAATTCAATTTTAAGTGCAGAATCATTCTATCTTGTTTCAAAAAGTAGTTGTATTACATCTCAAAACTGACACACAATCAGCCAGCTAAAATTTCAGTTTAGCTAAATGGAATAGAAAAAGCATGCAATTGAAATACAACAGATAGAACTAACAGTGTACTCGTGCCAATTTTAGAAAATCATCATAAAAAGCCCACTAACAGAAAACCTAGTGAAAACCATTCTACTGAATGGTTGTCCAATCACTTGCCCTCGTGTAGTCAAATAACAAATGAAGTACAAACTTGAAACACTCACCCTAAAATTATGCAACAGAGACATGAGAATTAAAATAAGAAATAGTCCACCAGTGACAAGCTTACTAAATTATTTTCAACCAATCCACAGTAAGAATTTATAGACCTATATTCATATATAAGGTGGTATTAAACTAGATAATATTTGTAAATGTTAAGAATTGGCATTTAAAATTTTTTTTATTGTTATTTAAATGTATATTATTTATATCGTTCCATTAATGAATATTTTTAAGATATTGTAAGATATGGATGTAAATTATTTAGAGGTGTGGATATATTTTAAATTAATCTATAATTTATATACCTTTATGTATAGTTAAAGAAAAACTATAAATGTTCCTTAAACCACTGTAAAGTAGAGGATCTACAGACCCCAAATCAATCTCTCAACCACTCTCACAAATTCACCAGTCTGTCTTCTTTTCTTTACAGAAATATTTTCTTATGTAAGGTTGACACTTTGGGAAAAGCTAATATTGAACAATATTTGAAAGATCTAACTATTATACGCTTTAAATACAACCATCTTCAAAAAAGAGTTAAACAATTTTATCATAAGATGATTTCAAACCTGTCTAAAGATGACAGGCCATGGATTCTATTTCCCTACATCCCTTCAATCACCAAAAATATTAACAAAACCCTCTCGACAACACATCAGATAAATTATCGCACCCTCCTTCAACTGATTGACTGATAAACAACTCCAAGAATAGATTTCATATAGATCAAATCCCAAACACCATGTACAAGATTATATGGTCACTCAGGGTGCAATGCAATATATTATAATGAGTCACATGTATCCTTCACTACACAGCTTTCACAACACCAATATCTGTATAGAAGAGCCTCAGTTAAGCCCGAGAAAATCAAATTTTCTTGGAGCACCAAAACATCACTGGCCATACATTTGAACCTTGATTGTTCACCATCACATGCTTTGAGAGAAAAGATTCTAAGCAAAAGTCACGAAAGCCTGGAGTATAGCTAATAACTACAATTTTATTAACCAAAAGGAATCTTGCTTTGCCCTTTCTAAGAAATGGACTATCTAATCTGCATAAACTTTGAATATCTTTCGATTATATATACATATACACCTATATTCCATGATCATTGTAATGCTATCAATATGAGGACACAGAAAACCCTAAAAAGCACTTAAGCTGCCCTTGTATTATCTTTACTCAATTATAGCTTTTCCTTTGATTATGTTTCAGCAGGTAATTTATATTTATATTACATTCGTATGGGGAAAGTTGCTATCTTTTATAAGTACAAGATATGTTTATTTATATAATGTCAGTAAATTTATTATTATTATTATTATTATTATTTTTTTTTTTTTTATGAAATCAATTGAGAGTGTCTAAATAAATTATTAATATTTTTATTTAACTTATTTGTAGTTTTTTTTTTTTTTAAGAAAATTTTTATTCTATAGTTATATTGAATGTTACAAATACAAAAATGATATCAATTACATATCTATTTGAAGTAAAGTAGATCCAACCTTCTGCCATGTTGCTCTTGTGATATGGCTTGGAGCAATTAGTTGGTCCTTTTTCATGATTTTCTCCATGACATTCTTAAATTTAGTCCCATGTGGGTCTCTCATTCCTTCAATTGTGACTTTAGGGCATAATTCACGAAAATTGCCAGTCTTATGTCCATAAATAGACCCTGACCTATATAATCTTTAATTGATTTGTAGTTTGCACTTATATTGCTGTACCATTTATGAGATATCGATCTATAATTGGACATAATGGGACATTTAAGAAAAATATGATCAATCGATTCCTCCTCTCTCTCACATGCCTGGCACACAGGATTGATCTTCTTGAAATTTCTCCTGTATGCCAGAAATGAGTTTGTAGGGAGGAAGTCCAGGTTGATTTTAATTAAGAAATCTTGAAATTTTGCCTCAATGAACCAAAATTTTGATCTTGAAATCAGTTGCTGATTGGTGATCCCGAGAGACCCTTTGTTTATGTTATTTTCCCCATGTATTATTTTATATGCATTCCAGTATTTAATTTTTGATATAATTGAGTTTTCATTCAGATCAATAACTTTCCGAATATTATCAAATAACAAATTACACCAACTTTTATTAGTGGGTGGTGGTCTATCAGTTGGTGTGACAGTTTCTTGATATGATATACTTGAATATTTGTTTTGAAGCCAGAATAGTAGGTTATAGTCTCTCTGGAATATCATGGTTTTGATACAATGTAATGAAAGGCCATTGAACCTTCTAAGCATTTGAAGTTTTCGGAGGCTGATGGCAGCAACCTTTCAGCCCCAGAATAGTTTTATGCATAGCGAGTTTATTTTTTTGATAAATGTTTTGGAGGGGCAGATACCAGATAGGAAATAGTTAATTTTTGGGAATATCAATGAGTTTAAAAGTCTTACCTTACCATGAAGTGAAACATATATCTTAGAAAGGGAGGAGTTGTATGGCAAATTTCTGTTAATAGGGATTCTTCGATTTCTCTCCTCATAGCACTATTGGATTTTGAAAAATTAAAGCCTAGGAATTTCTGTGGATCAGCGGTGTAATTTGAAGCAATCTTCCTGCCAGTTAGCAAGCTCCAGGAGGCTGATTTCTTTTTATTGAATTTGAGTTTATATTTGTCTGAGTACCACGCTAGTATTTGCTCTAGTTTACTGATATATTTCTTGGAAGGCAGGCAGATGATTATATCATCCATATAACTGAGATGTTTAATCACCCTTTTCATGGCAGGTACATACACTCCAGACAGTGATCTCTCAATCTCCATCAATAGCGGGTTGATATAGGCTATAAAATATAGCGCGCTAAATAGTTGTGCACCATTCTCTCTGTAATATCATTTCCGATGCATATTCATTGATTCTCTTGCAACTTTAGCGCTCATGTGCACTGAAAAAAGTGGGATTGTTACTGAGTGAACTGTGATAATGTGTCAAAGGATAAAATATTCAAATAGGGTCTTTCTTGAAAGAAAGTAGCGCTTTGAATGTAGGTAATTAAGTTCAAAACACGTATATACTATCTGAGATAAATATTTGATGTATGGTAGATCAGGAAATATAAACAGTATGTTTTACATAGATATTCATACGGTGAACAAAAAGTTTGATCACCATCATCAAATCCGATTTGATAATCATTAGGCACGTGACAAAATACAATTTATTGTAGAATAATGCATATGCACCTCAGGTTTATTTGTGTGTGTATAAAGATACGAATAATCAGTCTAGATAAGTCATCATATTATGGTTAGTAGAGTGGGTTCCCATTATGATGTATAATAATTACTCTTTATTATCACATTAATGTCCATTCAACAAATTTTCCATGCTTCTATGTATTAAAACGATTAATTCAAAAACCCCGAATAGCTTAGCTCAGGGGTAGAAAAATGAACTCGAGTCTCAAAAAGTTTTCTAGATCGATTGTTAGCTGATTAAAGATATAAAAAAAACTCTAGCTTAAGTGACGTGCAACTTGGATATAAGCATATGGCTTTATTGTTCAGGACTTCCTAAGAAGGTCGAGCGCCAGAATCGATCATTGGAACATCCGATTCCAAATCAGACGCTCTAACAAGTGCGGCAAACCGCACAGGGCTGCAACTTGGTTGCTAAAACAGAATCCGACCTCCCTAGAAACTAATCGTATAATTATTGATTACTGATTAATTCGTGGTTCGTAATATTGAAGTTAATTTAATTTTTATAAAAAAACTCAGATTATTAAAATTCTTAAAGAACAAATTAAAAATTTTAAAATAATAAAGCAAACAAAAAGACATTAGCAATCATAAGTAGTCAGAACTATAATACAAATAAGTAAAATTTTAATTACGGAATGCAAACCCTTGAATAATTTTTTCTATACTTTTAAATTTTTATTTAGTTTTTTTTTTTTAAAAAAAAAGAATCTTATTCAATTCCACATTAATTAAAATAATTTTAAGAAAAATTTCAGTTTTTTTTTCCTTAAGTAATTTATCAATTATTGCTAAAAGCTTTACACAACGTGTTTACACTAAAGAATACTAGAGGAAAAACTTTCTTTCTTGTGTTGTAATTCTTATTAACAGAGAATAGGTTAAAGAGATAATAAATTCACCTTTTATCACATTCAAAAAGAAAAACAAAAATATGAAAATTAAATTTATATTCAGTTAGAAATTTACTCCATCTCCTGCATACGCAGGCCAAAACATTCAAATTAGTTGTTAAAATTGTGAGATTTCTAGTTTTAATTAAATGAAATTGCATTAAAGACATCTTAAGATGAAGCTGTGGAATGAAAAGTAGCGTTCGTCTCAACTCATTACAAAGTTCACGTGAATTGCTTGCAAGACTTCTCAGCTCTCTGCATCTTTCTAAATTAAAATCAATTTAAGTCTTTTAATTAAACCTTTTTTTTTTAAAGATTACTTGCTTATATAAAAACAGAATATTTATTTTTCATTTAAAAAAAGTTAAATTAAATAGTCGAGTTCATTGGCTGCCTTAAATGAATTATTTCGTAAAAATTAATTATTACTAATAGCAAAACTTTGAATGAACAATTTTACCACTATTTGAATATAATAACTTGCCAAAAGGAAAGTAATACGTTTCTCCAATTTCCATTAGGACAACAACTGTGCGGGTAGAATTTAAATTCGTAACATTTAAAAGCGGAATCAAAAGTAAAGCATTATGAAAAATATTAGATGATGTATTAGAAAGCAGGTATGCTGACTTTAAAGAATATATTGTCAAAGAGGAATTTTGGAGGAAACAAGAAGAGATCGGAAGCAAAAAAAGATATGGATGAAAGAATAAACAGGTGTCGTTGACATCATTCAAATAATTAAGAGATTAGAATGATGATGGACTGAACATAGGGCTAGAAGAGGTTAATCATATTAGATGAACAGTTGAAGATTTAAATTGGATTCCAAAAGATTGTAAAAGACATAGAAACAGACCACATATGAGATGGGTGGTAGAAATGAGAAAGTTTGTTGATGTGGTATAAGAAACTATGGTTTAGAGAAGCTAGATTAATCTTGAGACTTCTTGCAGTATATCAATAATGATTAAAGATGATGGTGATGACTGATAAAAAATAAAATATAAATAAGCACTTGATTATCACCTGCAAAACCTGAAATTGCATTTCATGTAACTGGATGTCTTATGTGGTTGGTTCATCAGCGGAGTATTCTGGAATTCATGGTCTATAGATTGCAGCCCAGTTCTGTATCTTCCGAAATTCAAATTTATTATGAGTTCCTGAGCAATAAAGCCTTTTAATTACATGTAATAATAATAATAATAATAATAATAATAATAATAATAATAATAATTATTATTATTATTATTATTATTATTATTATTATTATTATTATTATTATTATTATTATTATTATTATTATTATTATTATTATTATTATTATTATTATTATTATTATTATTCAATTTTATTTACAAATGCACAGATCATATGTAATTTAAATAGAAGGGATTTACATTCTAAGCACATGTGCTATAATGTTCTTATAATAGCTCAACTATCTTGTTGTTCTGAGGATACTCTGAAACCGAAGCACAAGTCTATCTTATGCTTTGGTTTGAGAGTATCCTAAGTACTTAACAAGACATCGTTCAGCTATTATGCCAAAACTACAGTGCATGTGCTTAGGGTATAAATCCCTCTCTTTAAATTATTATTATCTGTGATAATTTCCAGTTGTGAAATTTTACATATATAATTTAAATAGGATAATTCAAATTTAATCTTGCTTCTAATTAATAGATCACATAATAAGCATACCCTCAATATTCTTAAATGAATTAAAAAATTGATTAAAGAATAATAAATTATCTAATAATATAATTGCAAGCGATTTAAATATTTATTTGTTTCAAGATAATCTTAGAATTGTTAAAGATTATTTAGATATTCTATCTGAATATAAATTATTAGATGAATTATACCTGTAATATAAAAAGGTGTAAATGGTAATATTGTGGTTTCTTGCATTGATTATATAAATACCAATATTCTTAAAAATAGAATTTCAATAGTAATGGAAGATAAATTGCAAATCATTATTTAAAAAAATAGAAAACATAAACGAACGTCTTATAGATGTGAAAAATGTTTGAGAAGAATAAAGGAAATATGGGGGGAAAAAACCATGGAATTTTAGATAGAAATCTACAAAATCCAACAGAAATTTAATTTTTTTTCCTATATAAATGCAATTTATGGATACATAATTTTAAGTTTCGACTGTCCTGCAGTCTTCTTCAGAGCTATGATATAATGAACAACATAAAATAAAATAAATAACTATATGAATACTACCATAAAAATATAAACAACAAAATTAATACAATAACAAAAACAACAACATAAAATATATAATAAAACATAATAAAACTGAAATAAATATAATCAAACCCAAATAAAATAATCCAGTTAATATAAAATAAAATATACAATACAAATATAAAATAAATATAAATTATACATATGTATTCTTGGCTGTATGAAGGACAGTCAAAATTTATGATTGTGAATGTATATAGGAACAATAAAAGGTTTTTTTCTGAAGTGAATAAATTGCGTTTATATAAGATATTACAGCAAAATAAAGGAAGTGGTGAATTTGGTAATATTTTGTATTTTCCTAATGAAAATTCTTCCATTGGCAAATAATTTCGAAAATATTTTTATTAGTAGAATAAAAAAAGGTATGTAAACATACTCATATAAACTTTAATAATCTTAATATCTGAAAGCAAGTTAATTCTATTTATATCCCTATGCTAGACAATTCCACATGATATGACATTATGAAGTCATATAAAACAAATATCATTCTGGTACTGTTTAGGTGAGAGTAATTAACATAATTAATAATATTGACATTCTTGATATTTTTAATTAATAAAATAATACCTAAAGCCAAATTTCCAGATTTGTTTAAAATAGCCATTGCATGTCCTGTTTTAAGCCAGAAAACAGGGATAACTTTAAGAACTACAGAACCATCTTGATTTTATCATCAAGGAACAAAAGACTTGAAAAATATATATACATAGGGATAAGAAATTTTTTTAATAAGAAAGATGTTTTTAGATATAAGTAATATCTCTTTTTAAAATGAGATATTATTTATATCTAAAAAAAAAAAATCTTTCCTATTTAAAAAAAGAATAAATGAAAAAAGATTGATTGAGGAAATAAGAAAGTGAAATTGGATTGGACATGTATTAAGAAAGAAGTATAGGTTAATGGAAGATATTTTGGAAGAAAGGATGAGTAAAAACAGAAAGAAAGAATGAAAAAGAGTGACAATGTTGGATAATATAAGAGATGGGGAGAGTTATGTGAAATTGAAGAGCTGGGCACTAAAAACAGAATATGACTTTATTGCTCGGGAGTTTTAAGAAGAGTGCCAGAATCAATCCTGGAACCTCCTGAGCTCAAGTTGAATGCTCTACCATCAATGCTAAACCACACAAGGCATCTAGGCAATGAAGAGAATGGAGTGGGAAAATAGATGAATTAGTGATGTGACTTCTCTTTGAACATGTTCATAGGACATAATACTACAGATAATGATGATAAGTAATATGGATCTTTAGAGAATTAAAAAAACCACATTTGCTCATGAAACATTTTACTGATAAAATTAACATCACTTTAAATAATAAGAAATATATTAGTTTCATTTATTTAGATTTCAAGAAGGCATTCGATATTATAAATCATTCATTTTTAATAGAAATATTTAAAAATTATAATATTTTAAAAATATCATAATATGATATTAGATATCATAATAAGATGGTAGATATTTTAAAATGTTACTTAGACAAATATATATATATATATAACCACAAAAAATTTCTAATGCATTAAGAGATAGAAAAAAATACGTTATGGTATTTGTTTTGAGTTCATTGCTATTTGACTTAGATAATGTTAAAGTGAAAGATTCTAATTATAAATATGCTGATAATATTGTTTTAATAGGCATAATTGAATCTCAAATCTTGCTGGTAAAAAAAGGCAGGAAATTTTTGATAAAGTTTAGAAATGGTGTTTCAACAAAGGCATGATAATTAATGCAAAGAATTCAAAAAGTATGTTAATTTGTTCACTAAATAAAAAAAGCATATTTATAATTTGGTTTTTCATTCTAAGAAAATGTATAAATGGTAAAAAAATCATTTTATTTAAATGAATGTGCTAAATTCGACCAATAATTAAATATTAAATATTTAGGAGTTATAATTGACAGGAATATGTCATAAAACACTCATATAGATCATTCAATACTAAAAAAAAAAAAAAAAAAGATATTTTATATGCCTTTTTGTTATAAAAATAGAAAAATTTTTCCTATAAATATTTTATGATTTACAAAGCATTGAGTAAATTGTTGGGCAGATATGAAGTTACACTTTATGCTTTAACTTCTTATGATTTACAATGACTGATCAAAGTTCAAATGATAATGATGATGACTTATCATATGTATTCTGTAAATACAAAATTTCATACTTTAAAAGAGGGATTTGAACTTAGGACTTTTAGTCTATATTTATCCTCAGCTCCATTTCAAATAACCGATACACATGAAAAAGATAAATGATTCCCATTATACATATTTCATGTAGAACCAGCACTGAAATGAAAAAGATAAAAGGTGGCTGCTGGAGGGTTGCATTAGATCCTAAGATCTAGCTGCAGTGCTTTCAGATCCAAGGCTCTTCACTGATGAAAGCCAAAAACTAGAAACTAGACTGGGGATATTGGGCAAGGAGGTGCTAGATAGGAAATTTATGCACAAATCTTCTTGCATCCATTGATTACTCTGGCTTGCACAGGGTGGCACTACTGTATGGAGAGTTTTGCCTCTGTTATAACAGCTTATTTAAGCATAGAGAATGATGATCATGTGATGTTTAGTGGTTTAATACATCCTTCTTTGTTAACTATCTATCACTTTTTATATACGTTTTTGCGCACTCTCGACTGACTCTTTTGATATATCTATCATAAAACTTTTAGTTATTATTTTTTCTGCACTTATACATTTTTCTTTTATGCTTCCAATTTTTATTCCTTTAAATCTGAATTGCCAATGTTCCAAATATTTTTTATCAGTCTAAACTTCTGCTTTATATACAATTCTAAATAAAATTATAAGTTTAGCAACCATAGCTAGAGAGTTTATGAATTACTGGCTATCATTTTTCAAAGCATTTTGAAAATGTATTCCCATGCCGAATCATGAAATTAAAAAAGCAATTGCAAAAAATATAGATAAAAACAAAAAAATAATAACCATACCACTAAAAACTATATATTTGTCAAGCATTGGTGGTCGAGACGTCAGCAACAGTTGCTTTACAAGCAGTTGTCCAGGGTTAGCGGGTTCGCTTCCCGGCTGATGCTATGACACATGAAAATAAAACTATATTCATTCTTTATCTTTCTTACTATATTGCCAAATCTATATAATATTAATATAATCTATGATCTTTATTATTTTTACAATGCTTTTTTTACAACCTAATCTGACAGTTTCGATTGCCTCAGCAATCTTCTTCAGAACTATAATGAACATAATACAAATACATAAATATAAATATACATGAACATATAATTTTACATTATATATATATCTTATAATCATTATTTAATTATGACTTTTTATATATTATACATTTTGCACTTTTTTATATTCTATATTTATCAATTAATATTTCCTATAATCATATATATATATATAATTTATAGTATAAAAGATATAATGTTAGAGTTAAAGATTTAAAAGATTAATAAAAGTAAAATAAAAAATAAATGAAATAATATATATAAAAGTCATATTTTGCGGGTTCATCTGTGTTAAAATATTTTAAATATTGATATACCGATGTTTCGACTTGGTCACACAAGTCATCAACTGGTTGACCAAGTTGAAACGTCAGTATATCAATATTTAAAATATTTTAACATGGATGAACCCACAAAATATGTCTTTTATATATGCAACCTGTGAAAGTCTTCGTATCAATATATATATAGGAAGTATTAATTGATAAATATAGAATACAAAAAAGAGTAAAATGTATAATAAATAAAATGTAATAATTAAATAATGATTATAATATATATATATATATAAAACAGGCAAAACTATCCATACAGTAGTGTCACTCAGTGCAAGCCAGAGTAATCAATGGATGCCAGAAGCCTTGTGCATAAAATCCCTATCTAGTGCCTACTCCTCCAATATCTCCAGACTAGTTTCTAACTTATGGCTTTCATCAGTGAGAAGCCTTGGATCTGAGAGCACTGCTGCAGCCAAGGTTCCTCACTGATGAATGCCACAAGCTAGAAACTAGTCTGGGGATATTGGAGGTTCAGGAACTAGATAAGGATTTCATGCATAAGCCTTCTGGCATCTATTGATTACTCTGGCTTGCACTGAGTGGCATTACTGTATGGAGAGTTTTGCCTGTTTTAATGACAGTTATGAGCAAGAATAAGAAATGGTGATCATGTGATGTTTAGTATATATATATAAAACATAAAATTATATGTTCATGTATATTTATATTCATGAATTTGTACTATGTTATAGTTCTGAAGAAGATTGCTGGGGCAATCGAAACTCTCATATTGGGTTGTGAAAAAAGCATTGTAAAAGTAGTAAAGAACATAGATGATATTAATATTCATTCTCTAGTACTAATCTTTGAAAATATATTATCTTCAAAAGAATAGACTAAAAGTAAGTTCTGTCTAATAGTAGTAGGAAAAATTAACTTCTAAATTTGCAAACTTCACTTTACAATAATAATATTAACATTAAAACATCTTCACCCATCAACTAACATCCTACAAACTTCCCAGACCATACTAATAATTTGAAGCAAGATACATTAAAATTAATACTAATGCTTCACATGTGGATGCATGTTAATACTCTGGGTAAGGTGGCTAAACAGAAATTAAAAAGGAAAACAAACTAATAATCATAAAACTAACAATATTAATCAGATTGAAAAAATTGCATAAACAAGGAAACCAATTTAAAATCATTAAATAATAAATTTAACCTTCAACTAACCACAGAATTTAGTAAAATAGTTCAATAAAAAACAACCCCATTCATAAAAAAAATATATAGTACAGACATTTTTAAAATTAAACAATTGTTGGAGTGACATATTAAATTTTGTCAGGACATCTTTTCAATGGCATATTTATTTGATGCTTATAAAAAAGGTTCTCAGCAAAGTCACCACATATTGACCATTTATATGTACTGGAGGAATTTTAAACTCTTGATATTGTATCTTTATTAGTAGCAATTGAATATACACAGTCTGTCCCAGTGCAAAGATGACTGGTGAATGGTTCTCACTGCAAGCTATCTGTAAGAACCATCTCTGAAGGATATGTTACATGGTGACATAGATTAATTATTTACCACAAACATTTTAAGGCACTAGCATGTCCAGATCATGAGTAATGGCATAAAACATGAAGTTACATTTCATATCTGAATCTATACTGGAACAAGATGCTAACATTAAATCTTGTTTTAAGTAGGCAAAAATGTGAAGCCATGTGATACAAGAATGTTTTCAAGTAGTTGGAAAAATTTAGAGATGGCAGGGAGAACATTGAAGATCCATCTACAAAAATATAAAATACACAGCCAAGCATTGGTCGTCGAGTGGTCAGCACAGCTGCCTTACAAGTAGCTGTCCCAGGTTTGTTAGTTTGCTTCCCGGCCGATACTTTGACACATTAAAAAAAAAAAGCTAAACTATGTCACTGTGTAACACATGCACTAAGATTATTGGATTGGAGAAAGATGATAATGCACAACTTTCTAACAGCTATTGATTACTAGAGTTTACACTAGGTGGCACTATTGTATGTGAAATTTTTTTTGCTACTGTTGTAGCAGCTTGTGTAAGCATAAAGAAATGATGATCATGTGATATTTTAGTGGTTTAAAATTATTATTATACATTTACACTGATGAAAGCCATTAGCTCAAAATGGGTTTGGGGATAGGGGATAATTCTAGATATAGATTTTAAATGCTTTTTCTTGTGACATTTATCGAAAAGCTTGTTTAGAGCTATTAGCATGCTTGTTGTATTACATTTGTAAATAAATCAATTATTTTATATAGCGCGATGTTTTATAAACTGTAATAGCTAAACAACATTAAGCTGTTGCACATGCGCTTTGCAGATTTTAAATATAAATGACTGAATACAAACACTTCAAACACATGATAAAGTCTTTGGGAAAAGACAGAATGGCGAGTTAATTAAGTCACGTGATGTGTGACTTTGTTTCATTACTATTACATTATTTTATATATAAAAGCGAAAGTTAATATATATAAAGTAGGAAAGTCAATGTTTTTTTTTTAATATAATATTTATAATTGTTATATATATATAATTACAAATAAATATACAGTATAAGTAACAGATTATGTGCTATATACGTAACTATGTTACCTGTACATATTTTAGTTAAATGTTAAACAGAGTAAAGACAAATTGGGGCAATATCAATCTTATAAGCTACTCAGATAAACAAAAACTAATATTAACTATTAATTTAAATTATACGAAATAGATGTGTTCATAATCAATTATTATCAATTTAAAATTGATTTATTTATTTTGCTGCTTCTTATATTATCTTTTGTTCTACATTGAAGAAAAAAAAATCAAGATATAACTAAATTTGCAAAAGTTAAAACCATCAGAAAATCAACACCACATTTGTAATTATCTGACTAAGTCAGTTACATTGATATAAAAAATAACTTCTGTATTTAACCTCCCTCTAGCGTCAAATTATTCATCTACTTTATAGATTCCATTAATAGCAAAATTATATATACATTTTTCAAAATCTGTGTGGAGATAAATTGAACCGTATTTATCAGAAATGAAAATTATTTTAAAATGCTCACTTTTCTTCACGTTATGCTAATCGCTAAGATTTTTTTTTTAAAAGTTCCAAATGAAGTGTTGATACTAAAGTTGTTTTACTTATTAAAAAAAATAAGATAATGAAAATGTAAGATTTTTAAAAATTCTAATTTATATAATGATATTATCAATCAATATTGCGGTTAAGTCAGTACTGACTTCCGACAGTCACATGAATAGCATTTCTCCAGAGTAATAATTTATCTGCCTGGGTTTTCAGCTGTTTAAAGGGACATTGATTATTATGACGATAGAGTCCATTCATCTCAATGATGGTCGTCCTTTTCCTCTATCATCAATTGTAGATTCTGCATAACTTTTCAAATTCATTTAAATGGCTTCATTTGTCTGACTAAAATTGGACAATTTAAATCTGGTCATCTCTCTTTCAAACAAGAATTTAAATCTAATTTTATCATGTATTAATTCTTTAGTCTTTCTATCTGACCGCAGCCCATCACAGTTTAAAAGCATTAATACTTTGAACAAAATGATCTTTTATGAATTATTTTCCTGAATAATATTTTCTAATGAAGAATTAATAATCTAAAGACGAAACTTCGGCAAAAAATAAAACAAATAGTACTTTAAAAAAGGACCATAATAAATCAAATAAAAAGAATATGAGAGGAGAAAGAGTGAAGTAAAAAAAAATTAATTGAAAGCACCAATAGAATTATGCCTGAGTACATTTATACTACAAGATAAACACTTTTGGTCAAGCGTTGGTGCCTAGTGGTTAGCATAGCTGCCTTCCAAGAAGCTGTCCCGGGATTCGCTTCCCGTGCATTTGGCATTGAAAAAAAAGATAAACATTTTTGAATAGTCCACTGCAGGGTAAAAGATAATAGTCCTCCTATCTCTAGAAAAACAGCAAAAAATTAAGTATTCATAGATCTGCCTATTGCTAGGTGATGAGGATGTAATCTATCTGTTTGGTTCTTGTTTTATACGCTACTGATTATCCATTTACTGACCACAAATAAATAGTTTGGTGAGAGTTTGATCTGTTCGGTCCTTCTCGTTTTACACTCTAGCTAGTTATCCATTTACTGACCGCTAATAAATAGTTTTCTATATTTTTTTTCTTCAGATTTCTATATTGGCTAGAATTCTTTATGTTGGCTATAAACTAAGAATTAAACAAAATGATTTAAAATCTGATTAATACTTGAATATTTTTTTAAATTTAAACTCGGGTGGTGAGCATCATAGATGAATGTATTATATCTGGTCCATCAGGCCCTTATATGTATATATAAAGATAAATAAATACAATATGAATATATGTAACACTCAACACTATTATTGCTATAATAATTGATCTACCTTTTGACCATAGCAATTACCAATATGCGCTATAAAATAGTGACCATTAATTGCACCCTACATTGTTCTATAGAGATTTGTCATGAATGAATAAATTTTAAATCAGTAGAGATACACACAGCATATCCCAGTAAAGAGATGAATGATTCTCTCCAAGCTGACTGCAGCGCCATCTCTGATTCAACGGAAGTATTATATAATGACATTGTTTAGCTATTCACCTCAAAAATTTTAAGACTAACACATCTACATCACAAATTGTGACATGAAAACTATTGTGGGTTTCATATCTTAACTCATGATGGAACAATATACAAAAACGTTTAATTTTATTTTAAATTGGGGAAAAATTGCTACTGAAACATTTGAAATGGTTCAAATTGTGTATGACAGTGAAGATTTGTGTATAGCATACATTTTAATAAATGATATGTTTGTAAAAACGATAAAACTATTATTTTTATTTATCTTATTTAATACGATAATAATGGGAAAATTGTACTAATGGACATTAACTGAATTAGTACATGAGGATAATAACTATGCTAAAAATTAAAATTAATAATTGGTTATTAAAAATAAATCTAACATGAGTTCAAAGTGTTATCGTTAAATCACCTAATAAATCCAGATTCGATAGGATTACTTTACATATCTGTAAGAATAAACAATTTATTCACTCTACTTTGAACACTTTTAAGCAAAAAGTTTTTATTGTACATATATGCATATACAATCTTATGTTTTGACTGTCCTGCAGTCTTCTTCAGAGCCACACTTATTTTAAATTTTTTAAAAGTAAAAAAATTAAAGTAAATGTGGCTCTGAAGAAGACCACAGGCAGTCGAAATTTAAAGTAAATGTGTCTCTGAAGAAGACTGCACAACAGTCGAAATGTAAGATTGTATATGCATATATGTACAATAAAAGGTTTTTGCTAAAAAGTGTTCAAAGAAGAGCGAATGAATTGCATTTATATAAGATATTACAGGAAAATAAAGAAAGTGGTGAATTTAATAATATTTCTGAATAATAAAAAACTCCACTTATAGTACTTTCTTAAAGATGAACATAAATGGTAAAGAAATATAACAGACTTTGATCAGAGATAATACATACTCTCCTTGATGTAATGATATGATAATATATTGTGAATTAGCATAGAAATGTTGGATATTGTAGAATTCAAAGAAATGTAGGAAGACATGCTTTTGTTGCAGATATATGAATGGCAAATGAGGCAATTTTAAGATACATCAAATGGCCATGTATTGTTATGGTAGATTCAAAAAAGCAAATTGAAGATGCTTAGTTGATTGCAATTTACGATTTGCAATTGAAAATCCAAAATAGTTTTCATTAGATCTCTGATTAAAGGTCATACAGCAAAATGGATAAGAAGAGTAATAAGATATGCTAAAGAATTTGGTCCAAAGATTTACCTCAAGGTATCTGTACCAAAAATGGAATAATTGTTGGGTGTTATAGAAGTAAAGAAATGGAATTAGCATATTTGCATATCATTAAATGTAGTAGCAAGCTATGATTATGAAGGCAAGATCCTTTGAAAGCACTCAGCTCATTTGTTTTTAGTTATCTATTTTATATTAACACTTTATAGCTTTTGGGAACAGTTGCGCCGCGCACACACACACACGCTAGAAGTAAAGATTGAAACAGAAGAATAGTTCCCTAATAAAGGGCAAGATGTTAGAGATATCAAAAACATGTCTAGATAAAAAAAAAATTGTCTATATATAAAAATAAGCATACTGTTAGAGTAAATAATATTTCTGTACAATGGGGTAGTGTTACACTATAGAAATATTATTCATTAAGTGGATTCTCTAGTTTAATGAACGATTAAAAAAAATATTAATAAACTTCCATTAAGTTGTTTGTGCCAAAGTTGTGAGGGCAGTAAGTTTGACACTCATCAATTAAACTATAGTAATTGTCTGTCTGTCTGTCTGTCTATCTATCTGTCCGTCTGTCCATCTTACCCTTCTGTCCGTCTATCTATCTATCTATCTATCTATCTATCTATCTATCTATCTATCTATCTATCTATCTATCTATCTATCTATCTATCTATCTATCTGTCTGTCTGTCTGACTGTCTGTCTGTCTGCCTGCCTGCCCCTATCTATCTATCTATCTATCTATCTATCTATCTATCTATCTATCTATCTATCTATCTATCTATCTATCTATCTATCTATCTATCTATCTATCTATCTATCTATCTATCTATCTATCTATCTATCTATCTATCTATCTATCTATCTATCTATCTATCTGCCTGTCTGTCTGCCTGCCTATCTGCATCTATCTATCTATCTATCTATCTATCTATCTATCTATCTATCTATCTATCTATCTATCTATCTATCTATCTATCTATCTATCTATCTATCTATCTATCTATCTATCTATCTATCTATCTATCTATCTATCTATCTATCTATCTATCTATCTATCTATCTATCTATCTATCTATCTATCTATCTATCTATCTATCTATCTATCTATCTATCTATCTATCTATCTATCTATCTATCTATCTATCTATCTATCTATCTATCTATCTATCTATCTATCTATCTATCTATCTATCTATCTATCTATCTATCTATCTATCTATCTATCTATCTATCTATCTATCTATCTATCTATCTATCTATCTATCTATCTATCTATCTATCTATCTATCTATCTATCTATCTATCTATCTATCTATCTATCTATCTATCTATCTATCTATCTATCTATCTATCTATCTATCTATCTATCTATCTATCTATCTATCTATCTATCTATCTATCTATCTATCTATCTATCTATCTATCTATCTATCTATCTATCTATCTATCTATCTATCTATCTATCTATCTATCTATCTACACTGAACAGTGATAAAGATATATGTAAGAGATTGTGACCTCAGCAACTGATAAGTGCTGGTTCAGCATAAAATGTGCATCTTGAGGATCTTACTTCAGCTTGAAATGTGCATTTTGGGTATCATATATCTTTTTCACATCTTTGTTCATATATTTATGATTACATCCCTCCACAAGTGGATAGAGAACAGCCCCTACCTTGCAGGAGAATGGTGTAGTGAAAATTACATTACAAAAATATTATTCATTAAGGGAATAATCTCTAGTCTAATGAATGACTAATAAAAATTAATACTAAGGAGAGTATTTTTTAAAGTTTGAACAAGAGCTTTAGCATCAAATGAATATATATAAATCACATGACCCTTGTCAATGCTTAAAACAAACTAATAGAATATCATCAATCTGTTATCAAGGCAACTCTCAGACAAATGAAATCCCTTGACAACAGCTTGATGATATTCTATTGGTTTGTTTTATGTACTAGTTGGTGTCATGTGATTTACATATAACCAATTAGCTATGTACATATAAGGTTTAATATATATATATATAAATTGAATAATTTGGATGACTTGATATATAAATGATGTAATAAAAGTATATATTATATTATGCATATGTTAATAAAATAATAATACCCTTACGAGCAGAAAGGATGTAAGTAATAAAATTATGAAAAAATAAGTATTGAATAAGTAATTATACAGTATATGGATATTTGGTTTTCATGTTGAGATTGAACAACAATAATGATAACACTGAGATTCAAGTTAAGATTCAAGTTATTGAATAGACAAAAGGGAAGCTGTGGAAATGAACTAGAATGTAAATAAATTTAAGATTTTTGGAAAACTGTACAAAATAAAAAATGTTAGAACAAAATGTGATGGATAACAGGTTTCTTTTTGGTGCATTGGCTGAGAGATTCCTGACTTTGATAAAGGTTAAGTTGTTTTGCATTGCAACTGTAAAGTGATGAACTTTGGAGCAGAAGTCCAGGAATCATAGCTCCAGCGGTGTCATTTCTGATGTTCAACCTTATGAACTCCCAAGTAAAACATGATTGATTATTATTTTACTTTATTGATAATAACATGTTGCCTTTTTTTCCATATAAAACTTGATTAAATATTCATATAAAACGAAATTATAATGCAAAAGAATTTTCCATGGTGGTGTTCAGAGGGGTAAAAACTGCCAAAATTATTACATTGACACCAATGGTTCTACTGGAAGGAAATAAATAAAAAAAACGATTATTAATTAATTACACTTAGTATTTAAATCTCAAATAATAACTGATATATCTTCAATTCATATGAAAGCAGAGCAATCACGACTATTTTAGCTTACATTTTATATCACATGACTTTCCAGCTTCCGTTTGGTATCTAAGCAACAACAGTAACTCATTCTATGTTTCTCTGCTTTAGCGTCACCTACATACGCTTAATTTATCAATGAATTTATCAAGGAATACCAGGTGTTAGTATAGTAGATAAATATGTCAATCTAATTCTCCTCCCTGAATAAGATACGATCTTATGATCTGGTTAGGACTGCCACCTGGTGTTCATTGATTACTTGAGTTGAAAGGACTACCACCATTGGTGCAATATCTTAAAATATATAAAGTTGTATAATTACTCACTTGTGAACAAAAGTGTTCTTGATTTAAAATTCTCCTTTAAATATTGGGTTCTAAAGAAGTTATTTGTTCTCTCTCTCTAAGCTACTACAGTGGCATCTGTGATTCAAAACATCAAACATAGTTTAGTTACTCATCACAAAAACTTTAAGATGCAAGCATGTCTGGACCTTAAGCTAGAACATAAGTCACACTGGGTTCAAATCTTTGTCAGTCATCTACAGTGCTCTCCCTGCCCTCATAAAATTTTGCAAACCACTTGAAAACAATCTTATGACTCAAGGCTTCACTGTCACACACTATATATTAATTTAAATGGTTCATGAGCAGTTTTGCCCAATTTAAAACAAAATTTAAAGTAACTCATTCCATGATGGATTAAGATATAAAATACTGTCATATTTCATGTTCAATAGCACACTTTTTTTCTATCAGCATGAATATGCCACCTAGTGTACACTTTAGTAATTAATAGATGCTAAATAATAGTGCTTAATAAATCACTATCCAATGATGTGTATAACTTGGAGTCATGTGATATATTTCATTTTGAAATTCATGACATCCCTAGTAGCTTAAACATTTTATGGTGAATAGTTGAACTCTGTCATTATATAATATGTTTACTTATTCAGAGATGGCGCCACAGGCAGCTTAGAGAAAGGATCATTCACTAGTCACTGGACACACATGTATAATTCTCATTTTATGTTTTTATTCTATTAATTCAAAGAATCCTTTATGAATTTTATGCATTAATATAATGATCATAAAAACTATTTGGATTTCTGTTCTCATCTTAAAAGAATTCCTTCTTTAGAACATTTTCATCTAATGATTGTCTATTCTTTTATATACGTATAATGTTTTTATGTTCATTTGTTAATTAGCCCATACTTTATTGCTATTATTACACTATCATTTTTAATCAGAAGAGAATTACACCCTGTACACATTCACTGTAATGTTGTTTTAATACCTCAATGACGTTTCATTGAGTATGAACTATACTCTCAAACCAATGCATAAGATAGAGACTTTGAAAAGATAAAAGTGGCAACTCATCTTTGTGTCTAAATTCACTTATATGGGGCAATCTAAAATGTCTTGGAATGAGAGTGTGGAGGTCTTCTATTAATCACTTTACATCCATCAACTTTATTCTAACTATTAATTATCGCAAAATCTTCTGATCTATTGCCTGTTAATATTATGAAATATTAGGATAACTTTATTTAGTTTACTAGCGCAGTATTCATATGTAATTTTTAATCAGATGGGCATTACACCCCATATACATATGCTGTAATATTATTTTAATACCTCAGCAATGTTTTGTTATGCTTTGGTTTAAGAGTACCCTTTGTATCCAACAAAATATCATTGAGGTATTAAAACAACATTACAGTATATGTGTATAAGGTGTAATTTCTTTCTGATTAAAAATTACATATGGATTCTGCATTAGTACACTAAGTAGTTACCTAGATTCTAATATTTCATAATATTAACAGGTAGTAGAATAGAAAATTTCATGACAGTTAACAGATAGAATAAAGTTAATGGGTGTAAAGTATTTAATAAAAGACTTTCACACTTTTATTGCAAGATGCTTTAGATTGGCCTATATAAATTAATTTAGGTACAAAGATAAGATGGCCACCTTTATCTTTTCAAAGTCTCTATATTGTGCTTTGGTTTGAGGGTATTCTTCATACTCAACAAAATGTCATTAAGATATTAAAACAATATTCCAATGAATGTGTATAAGTTGTAATTGTTTTCTGATTAAAAATATCTTTAAAATGAAAATGATGATTCACATTTTGTCTATTAAACATCTCATTATCTAATAATACAATATTTAATAAATTAGACCTATCATATGTTTATATAAATATTAATTACTTTGTAAACAATGTTTTAGATCTTTTTTTGTTTTATGTAGTTTTTTTAATGATTAATTTTATTTTATAAGCTTATATTTAATTTATTCCATTTTTTTGAGTGTTTAAGATATCTTGTAACTCAATTTTCATTCAATTCTCAATTTCTGATCTAGTTGAAACTTTGCTTAGGATATGTATTCCCAATGACAATATTAGAGTATGCAAACAATTTTAGCAAAAAAAAAAAAAGACAAAAAATTTAAATTCTTAATTTTATATAGAGTTTGGTAATCTTTATAGTGCTGCCATCTAGCAATATTAAATTGTATCTAAACATTCTTATAAAACTAAAAAATAGAGACAGAAAAAAATTAAGTGTTTTTATTCACATAATGCACTAAAAAGCAAAAAATAAATTTTCCCAGGTTTCAAGTGATATTATATGATCAAAATAAAAGCATAAAATTATCATATTCGGGAATTGTTTACAAATATTTCTAACCTAAGACTTGCAAATTTTTATATTGGTCATGCAAAAATTAAAAAGTTTTGAAAAGAATAAATGAAAAAAGAAGATTGATTGAGGAAATTAAAAACAGAAAAGAAAAATGGGATTGGACACACATTAAGAAGAAAGCATAGCTTCATGAAAAATGTTTTGGAGGGAATGGAGAGTGGAAACAAGAAGAAAGAATAGAAAAGATTGATATTGTTGGTTGATATAAGAGATGGGAAGAGTTAATTGGAATTGAAGAGCAGAGGAATGAAGAGAATGGAATGGAAAAATAGATGAATTAGTGATATAACTATTATTTGGACTTATCAATGGAATAGAATACTAATGATGATGATGAATATCAAGAAACCCATGAAATCTGAAAAAAAAATGTTTCTTACATTTTAATGCATTTTTGTTAATTTTTAAGTACTAAAAGCATTTATTTAAAATGTATATACAGATATATATTATTGTTTTTGTTTTTTTAACAGGTAAAAACTAACATTTATTATGAATACTAGTAGAATTTAATTAATTTATTATTTAATACACTATACAGGCTTATACACACCTGCATATATATAATGTAATATATAGGGGATTCGAACTCAGACTTTCACATGACCCTCAGCTATCCATGTCATCTCATATTGCCCTCATCACACGCGTGTTGAAAATATAAATAATCACCAATATATGTATTTCATGCTAAACCAACAATCATCAGTTGGTCCAGATTACTATCTCCACACATATATACAATCAGTACTCAGCTGTATCTGATATTAATTTATCATTTCTATTGCTGGAACAATAATTTACTTCACTACAAAAATTATAATCATTAATTACCCAATACACATTCACACAGTATCATTTATTTAATTTAAATGTGGAATATTTAAAATAACATTTCAATTTCTAAAATGTTCTAAGCATTTAGGTGATGATAACTTTGGCATTCAATCTTTTACATGGTGCTAATGCTATTTGTAGGAATTTGGATACCCCCCCCCCCGACAATTCAATAATTTTAACAGACAAAAGCAAAACATAAAGATGTCTAAAAAATTTGATGGATTTTTATTGCTGTTAGTTAGATTACATATGTACAAATACTTACCTTCTACAGTTACTATTAATTTAACTTGAAACAAATATAAATAATTGCATATTTTTAATATGCTCTGATGAGAATAATTATAATTAGTAAAACTGCTTAAAAGATTGTAAAGCTTTGATAAAATTATTTGATTTAACATGTTGCGGTTGTCTATAATCAGATTGATTGTAAATTTTTTTTTTTAATTCTACAATTATCTCTGTTTAATCCAATGAGTCAAATATCAAATCTTCACGAGAACCACTATACAGTCTAGCCATGTCATCCATTATATTTTATTTCAAGCCCGTTTTGCATACGTAATACACCACATATCATAATTCATATCATAGAATATATATTGTTTACTAAAATGCAAGTTTATATTACTTTTCAACATGCAATTAAATTAAACCTAGCTCAATGTATTTGCAATATATATATATTGTTAAAAGAAGGTTGCCTTGACAACAGTTTGAGATTTTTATTATCTATATTAGGATTGTCTAAGTGTTGACTGATTTGTAATGGTTATATACAGATATAAATAAATAATTTAGAAATTCATATCGACAAGATTTATATATATATTAAAAACCTAAAGCTGAACTAGTCAATTAACTATTAAATTTCCACCAAATTCAAAATTAAAGAAGACTAGCCAAAGAAAATAAACTCTATAACACAATCATTGATTTCCTTGCCAATTTAGATTTCTTAAATGCAAAGAACTCTTTAAGAGTCTTTTTAATATTAAGGATGTGTGGGATGTAATTAGGAATTGTGGGTAATAATGTATATTTGTTGATATGTTTTTTAGTCATTTGCACTTAAGAAATCTGCTTTTGGAAGAAAATCAATGGTTGTGTTATAGAGTTTATTTTGTTTGGCTAGTCTTGTTTAGTTTTGAATTTGGGATAATTTTAATTATATATATATATGTAATATACAAATCAATATATATATATCAAAATACAGTACAATTTATATAAATTATATTCTTTTAGAAGTACTTTCGACTATACACTTTGTAGTCTTTATCAACTATATAACGTTGAATAATCAAAACGAGACAACCCGTAACAATACCCATAGTTCAATTCAGATTTCCCACAATTCTGTTATCTTAACATTTGATGACTGGCGATTCATTAACATTTGACGATTTTTTGAAATCAACATAGCCTCTTTTATTTTACGTTTATTATGACAATGTTCAATTTGAATAATTTTCATATTTTTATAATCAAATTTAAATCCATATTGTCAAGATTTATTATGATCAAATATAACAGATGATGAAGGTTTATTTACATCTGTTCCATATAATAGAATTCAAAAAGAGAATCAATATGGAACAGATGTAAATAAACCTTCATCATCTGTTATATTTGATCATAATAAATCTTGTCAATATGGATTTAAATTTGATTCTAAAAATATGAAAATTATTCAAATTGAACGTTGTCATAATAAACGTAAAATAAAAGAGGCTATGTTGATTTCAAGAAATCGTCAAATGTTAATGAATCATCAGTCATCAAATGTTAAGATAACAGAATTGTGGGAAATCTGAATTGAACTATGGGTATTGTTAAGGGTTGTCTCGTTTTGATTATTCAACGTTATATAGTTGATAAAGACTACAAAGTGTATAGTCGAAAGTACTTCTAAAAGAATATAATTTATATAAATTGTACTGTATTTTGATATATATATTGATTTGTATATTACATATATTGTGAAACGAATACAGATATCAAACTTTATTTATTACATATATATATATATATATATGTTGAATTAAATATTACTATGGATTGATATTATACTAAAAAATAGAACTGAAGAGATTATATTCATGTAAACAGAGATAACCTTTAATCTTTGGTGTTGCGATGAATCCATCAATTACTAGTAATTGACAATTCCTGAGGTTGAACAAGTTTTCTCATTAATATATAATATGTCATATACACAGAAGCTTTTCTATGTGTGTAGCATACATATATAAATTAATATTATAATGTGCACAAAATTTTAAAAATAATAATAGAATTATTAACAATAAATTGATAAAGGATACATATATATTAATGGTCAGGGTTCATTCATTTAATTCTCTCAAAAAATAAAAATACTAAAAAAACTTACTGTATTATATCTTTTATTTTTAAAATAAAATGAATAATGAACTAACAGATTTTCACTGCAATTATGAAAATGTAAAAACTGTCATATTATCAACAGGCTATAGTCTTTCTCATTGCTCTGTTGTTTTTAAGTACATGCTGTCTTTGAAATTTATACAGTCATCTTTAATTACTGTTACCTATTTCAGAGTGTCAGTTAAATTTTTCAAACTTTAAGCTTTCTGATGCAATGTAAAAATGTTTTATAGTTTTTCTTATCACTATTAAATTGATATCTTTCATTTAAAATTTCTTATATTTCATAAAACTTTTTAGCTTTATGCTTAGAAAACATTTTATTAAATGAAATATAGTATCACATTCAAATTAGGCAAGAATAAAGTTAGATTAAAATGTATGTGCTTTCAATGTGATCCAAAAAAATATTACTAAGAAATGGATTGTTTATAGTGCTCTAAGATAAAAAAAAAAACGTCTGTTACTATATTTTTTAAATTTCAAATTAAATATAGCACAATGTACATGTAAACAAATAGAGTAAATCACCCTCCCCAGGCTATGACTTAAAAGCATTCTAAATGTTGAGCAAATGATCAAGAATGGAATGATCCTTTGTTAAACATTTAGAGTGCTTTCATGTCATAGCTTAGGATTTACTCTTTGTTTACTGTTGTTATATTATAAAATTTATTAAATTTATGAATTTTTAATATTTTTTGTTTATTTATATTCTTTTGCTGCCTAACATTTTTTTAGGTACTATATAAATGAAGGGATGTATATTGATATAGCTCTATTGATATAGCTCATGTTGTAGCTTCTGTAAATAATGTTTAGATGAAAATGATTGTGTACTATATTTTTAAAGCAGAAAAGAAACAAAAGAAGATGAAATAGCAGAATATTAGACATATATATGTAAAAAATAAACACATAAACTGTTTATCTACATGCCTTTGGAAGGATGGCCCAGCTGGTAGAGAATTACCTTAAAATTCAATACTCAAGAATCTAAGGATCCAGGTTTGAATCCTGTGCTACTACTATCACTGGTCAGACCAGCAACACCTGAAGAAGAGGGGAGAATAATATCTCTTGAAATGTTGAGCATATACTAACCCGTGTGCTATTACTAACAGTTGAATGTATTTGGAATATTTAAATAAAGGTAAATGTTTCTAAAGACATTCAATACCCATATTAGGTGATGGAAATAATACAATATATAAATACAATCCATTATGTTTTCATCTTTATTAATAATCTAATCAAGGTATTTGTAGCTGTTAACTTCTTCTAACTCACCTTAATAAATTTTTATTTTCATATTTTGAGAAAATCCATTGAACATTACTTTAGTCTTTTTAACATTTATCTTTAGTCCTACTTTCATCTGATAATTCCCACAACATTTCCTGCAGCTCTAAAGCATTATTTGCAAAAACAATCATGTCAAAATAGAATTAAACTTTGTTGAAGTGCTTTTGGTGGAAATAACTTGATACTAAAAGGAAATATGCCTATGTATTTAAAAAGGAAGGTTTTTAACAAATGTGTTTTATCAGTTCTTATTTATGGATCTGAGACTTGGACATTTAATAGAAGAGCAATACAGAGACTCCAGACCACTCAAAGAAGTATGGAGAGATGCACATTAGGAGTAACAAGAAGAGATCGAAAACACAATATATGGGTAAGAGAACAAACAGGTGTTACTGACCTCATTTAAAAAATTGAAAGACTGAAGTAAGTTGGGCTGGCCATGTTTCTAGAAGAGATGATAATAGATGGACAATTGAAATCTTAAACTGAATTCCAAAGATTATAAAAGATACAAAAAGAAACCACATGTGAGATGGATGGATGAAATAAGAAAGTATGCAGGAATGAAGTGGAGAAGTGAAGCTAAAGATCAAAGATGTATTGAACTTGGAGAGACCTTCATCCTGCAGTGGATTGGTAATGGATGATGATGATGATAAATACAATATATAAAAAGCTTATCAAAATAAAAATTCAAGATGTCAACTTTTTGTATGAAAAACTTCAAATGTATTCAAAATGCAATGTCAATACGCCACTTTTTTGAACAAATTCTCCTGTTAAATGCATTTGTTTTAAATGGTATGAAAAAAAAAGTTCTCATCAAAACAAATATTGATGGGCCAGAAAACTACTGTGAATTTTAAATAAGTTTTTTAGATTGCTAAAAAAAATGTCTACTATTATGCATATAATAATTTCATATCAAAATATCAAAAATGATAATAGTCAATATAATAAATTAAGTACACCAATTCATAATTAACTAGCCAAAATTAAATTACAAATGCATTATCCATGGTAACCCAGCATAGACAGACTTCTCAAGAGCAAAGCAATACAACATACATTTTATATACTATCTACCATTCCCATATTTCCAAATAGTATTCCAATCATTTTCAATATCAAAAGAATTCTTTAATTTTTCTCTTTGATTTTTTTATTTAAAAAATCTTAAATCTGATTAAACATAACATTATGATTTGAATTTCTTTCAAGAGTATGCTCAAACAATTATAAGGCCTGCATTTTTTCATGAATATATATATATGAAAAAATACTGGTATTAACATTATGTTTAAGCAGGTTAAAGTTATCATCTCTCAAATATGTATAAAAGAAGAGAATATTTTTTTAAAAATCTCTTTTAATAAAAATTTGTGATTTTGAAGCTATTAATTTATTTTAAAAAAATGTAAATGGGAATTATGGAAAAGTAAGATAATATATTGGGTTGCATCAGTGATAGATCTGTAATTTAATTTTGACTAATGATTTAATTATAAATTGTTGTAATTAGTTAATAATTTCATATGTAATTCTAAAATTAGTAATTATATTATGTAATGAAATGTGAAAATATTAGATTAAACAATAAATAAGTTAAAAAATAATAAAAATAATTGTCCAAAATATACAAAAAAGATAATAATCTATAATATTAATAAGCCAATAAGCTGATATACACATGCACTTTGCAGATGTCACTATATAAATGAATACTCCGACTTTTGCAAACCCAAGATAAAGTCTTTAA
Source organism: Epiperipatus broadwayi (assembly GCA_028023455.1). Classification (NCBI taxonomy): domain Eukaryota; kingdom Metazoa; phylum Onychophora; class Udeonychophora; order Euonychophora; family Peripatidae; genus Epiperipatus; species Epiperipatus broadwayi. The sequence continues at coordinate 2,026,141 of JAQFVV010012536.1, read as the reverse complement.
GAAAATATAGAATGAATCCACCTATATTTTTGACCCAACCGTATATGTATGGGCAAATCTGAAGTGTTTGAAATGAAGAGCGTGAAGTTATTAATTGATCACTTTAAATTACTTTTCTACATCGTAAATAAATGACGCCAATGAAATTTCTAGAATTTACGATATAAGGTTGGGTCGAAAATATAGGTGGATTCATTCTATATTATCTTAAAGACTTTATCTTGGGTTTGAAAAAGTGGGAGTATTCATTTATATAGTGACATCTGCAAAGCGCATGTGTATCAGCTTATTGGCTTATTAATATTATAGATTATAGAACAAAAATATCGCGCTATATAAGAAAATAAATGTCTTGTTTAAAAAAGATAATGTGTAAGTAAATTATTATTAAGGTAATTTTTAAATTACATTTAATTTAATTTTATTGTTTTTGTTGATGGTGGATTAATTACTATTACGGCTTAATTTTTCTGTTCTGCTGTACTCCTAAACTAAACAATTTATACTTTATGCAAAAGTGCCTAAATTGCTTTATTTTGGGAATGATTTAGCATAAGTATAATATTAGTTAATACATTTACTTTCATTAATGAAGTTAAAATGGATTTTTAAATGTCTTCAAAAACAATATAATTTATAATTATGTTAAGTAATAATTTCAAACTAAAATAAAATGTATTGCACATTAAAAATAAAATTAGCATATCAACAGCCATAAGTAGTGTGTGGGAATGTTTGGATTTTAATATGGTTGATGAACCCATTCATGTGTCTGAGAGGGAGACACATTGAACATCTCTTCTGAAATAACTATTTAAAATTTGCACTGTAGAAAACAATGTGTATTTTTCTGTTATTTATTTAATATATTCTTGAAATGAATTAGTATAATTATATCATCATCATCATCAACCATTATCAATCCACTGCAGGATGAAGGTCTCTCCAAGTTCAATCCATCTTCTCTGATCTTTAGCTTCTCTTCTCTACATCACCTCTGCACACTTTCTTATTTCATCCATCCATCTCACATGTGGTCTCTTTCTAGGTCTTTTACAATCTGTGGAATCCAGTTTAAGATTTTCATTGTCCATCTATTATCATCTCTTTTAGAAATATGTCCAGTCCAATTCCACTTCAGTCTTTTAATTTTTTGATGAGGTTAGTAGCATCTGTTTGCTCTCTTACCCATATATTGCATTTTCAATCTCTTCTTGTTACTCCTAACATGCATCTCTCCATACTTCTTTGAGTGGTCTAAAGCCACACTTATTAAAAACCTTCATTTTCAAACACAAAGACATATTTCCTTTTAGCATCAAGTTATTTCTACCAAAAGCACTCCAACCAAGTTTAATTCTATGATTAATTTCATCCATTATGTTTCCGTCTGTATTAATAATCTAACCAAGGTATTTGTAGCTGTTAACTTCTTCTAACTCATCATAATCAATTTTTATATATACATCTATATTATACAAAAGAAATAAGAAAAACGATTATTTTAAATGTCAGTTTTCCTTATAATTTTTTCTTTTTATTTCCAACCTACACTTATGAAATTAGATTCTTATTTATTAAAAAGTAATTCAACTGATTTTGTAGTAACAAATATATATTTTTAAAGAAATTAAATTTAAGTGTAATATATGACATACAAATTAAATACACACAAACCATTTTTTCAATTGCAATGAACCAACTGTAATACTAAAAGGTGGGCCAAAGTGTAATAAAATCAACATCTTTCTATTAACCATGTAAACATTTATTAGCTTAGTTAAATAATAAAAATATATTTCAGATAATGGCATCTATCTTTACATAAAAAGTCAAATGAATGGACATTATAAAATTTTCATATTACTCCAAATATGGAGATTTCATGATATTTGACATTTTCTGTTCCTAATTCCCCCTTGTATACATCATGTATAATAGCTCACATTTTGTTGATAAACTTTTATTGGAATAGGATATATAATGTTTATCAAACTACAAATATACCATACTTTTCAACATACATGCATGTGTAACAGATGCTTCTATATGTATAACATGCATATATAAATTAAGATTGTAGTAGGAACAAAATTGATAATATAGATATTAAACAGAGCAAAACTCTCCATACAGTATTGGAATGTGATCACGTGATGCTTAATATAGATATTAATAATAAATACAGAAGAAACATTTACCTAGATTTTATTGAATGTGGATTTATTAATTCTTTCACTGAAAAAATAAGATCGAGGAAAAAATTTACTATTCTGTGATACTTCTATAGTGCAATTTTCACTACATCATTCTCACACAAGGTTAGGGATTGGTTTCTACCCACTTTAATATCTTATGAAGAGGTGTAATCATAAACATGTGGTCAAAGACATGTGAAAAAGATGTATGACCCCCAAAATGCACATTTATGCCTTACACATATCTTTATCATTTTTCAGTATATAAACGTAGCCTATTACTACAATTTAATTGATAAATTGTCAAAGTTACTGCCCTCACAACTTTGATATAAACCACTTGATAGAAGTATATTAATAATTTTATTAGTCATTCATTATATTTGAGAAATATTATTGATTAATTAGAGAATCTCTAATCTAATAAATAATTAATAAATATTACTAATATACTTCCATCAAGAGATTTATAACAAAGTTGTGAGGGCTGTAAATTTGATACTTATCAATTAAACTGTAGTATTATATATATATATATATATATATATATATATATATATATATATATATATATATATATATATATATATATATATATATATATATATATATATATATATATAGAGAGAGAGAGAGAGAGAGAGAGAGAGAGAGAGAGAAAGAGAGAGAGAGAAATAATAAACATATTGTGATCTGCACTAACTGATGAGTTCTGGTTCAGCATGAAATATACATCTTGGAGATTATACATTATTTTCACATGTCTTTGGTCATATGTTTATGATTACAACCCTCCACAAGATCTTAAAAGCAGATAGAAATCAATACCAACTTTGCATAGGAGTGATGTAGTGAAAATTATACTCATTCAGTGGATAATCTCTAGTTTAATAAAAGATTAATAAATATTATTAATTTACTGTATACTATTTTTATTTTTAAAATACGTAAATAGCAAAATGTCCAACGTTCACTGCAATTAAATATGCTCTTGAGTACCAAGAGCATATTTTTTTATTTTTTTTCAATAACTTTTTCTTCTAAAGAAACACAATTGTGGTCTCATTATCAAAAAACTGCTATTCTTTTCATAGTTTTGATGTTTTTAAGTCAGTACACTATTAAATTTTGTAGAATTTTTAGCATTATGCTTAGAAAACATTTCACTAATCAAAATATTGCACATCAAATTCAGAAAGAATAATATAGGAAAAATAAATTGTAAGTGCTTTCAACATAAACTGAAAGCATTTTATTAATAACACGATGGCATAAAGCACTCTAAGGCAAAAATGCAGTATCTGGCATAATTTAAAATTTAGCAAAACATTGACTAATGCTGTTGTGTTGGGAGATCATTTGGACAGAATGTTATGCTAATTTATAAGGTAAATAATGTAAATAAAACATTTATAAAATTTAACAAAATATAAACAAGCATAGTTTTCCAGTTAGATCTTTTATAGCAACATCATAAAAATCATACAATCTGAATACAATCTTCTATATCAATAGATTAAAACACAATCTTACCCATGTAATTTAAAAAGAATCTTAAGTATAGCCAACTTATTTTCCTCATCTATTTAAAATTAGATCTAAAGTAATTTCTAAGAATAATCTTAAAAACCAGCTGGCTGCGCTTGGAGTTGGTACAGGAAGTTTCTTTTAATTAGCATATGGTAAACAATGAGTCCCTTTTTGGAGAAAGAATATCCATATTAATAATTTAGGTAGACAATTAAATATTACCATGAGAAATATTAGTCACATTCTGATCTTATCTGTACAATGACATCCTTTTTTCACATATTCTTTGATCAGATATCAAAAAGAAAAATGTCATACTAAAGATTTATAAAAAGATGTTAAGTAGACCAACCTTGACAATATGTTAAGATAGAGTTTCACCTCCCAAGAGTTATCTCAAGAATCTCTTTAAATAACTCAAAAATTATTGAATAAAAAAGAACTTCATAATGTTTCAAACACATTTCTTTTTTCAAGATGTAACAATAAAGTATCTGGATTTGATCTTCCTATATGTTACTAGAGTTTAACAGACTCAAGATTACCAATGGTCATGTATTCATTTATTTCATACAAAAGGTATCTTAGTGAAAAAGTAACAAATAACTAATTTTCTCTCTAAAACTGCCTACAGTACCATCTCTGAATCAATGGAAGTAACCACTTTAAGACACAGATATATCTGAATCATGAATTACAACATAAAATGCAACAGTAAGTTTCATACCTTTATCTTTCTTATTGCATTGCCAAATTCATATACTATTAATATCATCTATGTTCTTGACTACTCTTTACAGTGCTTTTTTTACAACCCACTGTTGATGGTTTCGATTGCCCAAGTAATCTTCAGAACTTCTAAAAATTCTGAAAATCGAAAACATCAATAGTGGGTTGTAAAAAAAGCATTGTAAAAAGTAATAAAGAACATATATGATATTAATAGTATAAATTCCATACCTTGACTGACAATTAAACATCAACCTAACATTACATTTTGTTTTAAACTGGGAAAAAGTGCTATTGAAATATTTGAAATGACTCAATGTGTTTATGGGAGTAAAGTCTTGAATCATAAGAATATTTTCAAGTTGGTTTCAAGATTCCACTATGGCAATAGAATCATAGAAATTATCTAAAAATGCCACAAATTACATTGCTACATTTCATGTCATAACTCATGATCCAGACATCCTAGTGTTTAAAATTTTTATGACGAATAACTAAATTGTCATTATGTAACCCATGTAGGTGTTAAGAAAGGACAATTGCAGGCAGATTAGAGAGAGACTCAGTCACCTTTACTAGAGCACAATTGAATTTGACAGACACATATAGATGTGACCAAATACAAACCATAAACAACATATTTATTCATCATATGATCACCATTTCTTATGCTTACACAAGCTGTTTACACAGAGGCTAAACTCTCCATACAGTAGTACCACTAATGAAAGCCAAAGTAATCAATGGATACAAGAACATGCAGTGCTCTCAGATTCAAGGTTCCTCACTGATGAAAGCCACAAGTTAGAAACTAGTCTGGGGATATTGGATGAGTAGGTGCTAGATAGGGATTTTATGCACACACATTCTTGCATCCATTGATTAATCTGGATACTCTCATTGAACTTGTGACCTACTGTAGGCTCTGTGTAAATATTTAATCACTGCTAAATCTATGGATACAGTAGTAGAAATGAAGTAATACCACTAAAGAATACACCTCTTAATTGAAATCTCTAAAAGTTTTTTTTATAATATTTTGTTAAAAGTTAAGTTGTTTAAAAAATTGCATATTTTAAATAAATAACCATATGAGATTTTATAAAATCTTACTAGAGGGCAGTGGTTAATTCTTTTGCATTGGTTAATTTTGACATATCAAAGTGCTCACTTGGGTTATATTTACAATATTTGTATTTCAACAATTTTTACTTTATTTATTAGAAATATAAATTTTCAAATGAAAAACATTCCTAAAAATAATATTTCAACTTTGAAATATAGAAAAAAATAATAAACTGAAACATGTATTCAGAAAAATGGCTTTTATTCTTTTGCAATTGCCTCTAAAAATATTTTATTAATGTAGAAAACTCACTTTAAATCCTTTCTAAAACTGTAATAAATTCTTGTTAAGACATCCTAAAGAAATGAAATGCTGTTTTAAAATTTAATACTCCACTTGAAATTATTTTAAAATGACAAAAAAATAATTGTGATAGTGTGTTCGTAGAGGTGTTTCTTTTTCAGCCAATGACAATGTTCTGCTTTATTGTAAATATGGTTATTTTTATTTGCCTTCTTTAAAAACAAATACTTTCAAATAAAATCTATGTGTAATCATAAATATTTTTGGCCTTTAATTAAAATTTTACAAATATATTGCAGAAACAATATTAACCAAATACAAGTCGCCATGAATATGGGACTATAAACTGTCCCAAAAGTGCTTGGCGGTAACTTTTGATAATTTTACGTACATTGAATAGCTTCATTATCTGTATGCAGAGCATATATATATATATATTAATTGATAACTAAAGTAAGGAAAATATACAATTTTTTCAAATACAAAGAAAAGATAATCACTTGCAAAAGCTCACTTGCAAGCACTCTCAGGGAAAGAAAACAGAAAATTTATCAAGTTGTCTATTTAATACTGATGGTATCAGATTTTTTATAATTTAATAAATCAATATATATTTTAGTTCTACATTCTTCCATCAAGTAAACACAAAACCAACAAACTACACTACAGATAGTTAAAACAGGTAACTCTCCATACAATAGTGCAACTCAGTGCAAGCGAGAGTAATCAATGGATGCCAGAAGGCTGGTGCATAAAATCTCTATCTAGTGCCTACTCATCCAATATCCCCAGACTAGTTTCTGGCTTGTGGCCTTTGTCAATGAGGAGCCTTGAATTTGAGAGCACTGCACCTAGATCTTAGGATCTAATGCAACCCTCCAACAGCCACCTTTTATCTCTACTTAAATACAAAACCATGAGAGAAAATTAAAAACAATATTTTCAATCTAAGCTCATTAGCTTATATAGTCATATAGGTCTAAACTCAGTTCAGTACCCATACATTTTGGTGTCTTTGGTTCTTTAATAACCATAGCCACCATTATTTTATTAGGCAGGATTGGTATTAAACTACCAAACATCACATGATCACCATTTCTTATGCTTGCTCACAACTTTTATTAAGACAAGCAAAACTTTCCATACTCTGGCTTGCACTGAGTCACACTACTGTATGGAGTGTTTTGCCTGTTTTAATAACAGTTATGTGCAAGCATAAGTAATGGTGATCATGTGATGTTTGGGAGAAAGCTGAATGCAAGTAAGTTTAAGCCAAAGGTGGCCATATCATTGTCACATGAAGGGACCTTATTGACATGAATGAATGGGTTAAAAGTACTGCTTTACAGAATAAAAGATGAGGTATTGAAATAAATTATTGTTGCTGAAGATAAAACACCTATTTCTGTATCACTACACCTTTACAGACACTAATTCACAATTGTATAGCTTTGACTTGCAACAGTGATTAAAATTAATAATAATAGATTGTGTAAGTTACTACTTAAAAAATTGTGTGATGTTCAAGCACAGAAATGGTCAACTGAGCACAATGCTGTTTTTTTCCTTGCCATAAACTGCTGAAAGCTTAATTAGCAATATATATATATATATAAATAAATTCATTTTTCAGCAAATTATATGGCCTTAATGTTGTCAAAAAAATTATAAACTCTTAATCAATCAATAGATTACAAATAAATTGAAGTAATAGAAAATTCGTTGATCTACAACTTAATTTAATATCATCTAATCAGTTTTCATTCTAATATGCATCTTCCCAAGATGCAATTTTAGAAAATTATCACGTGACAGAGAATGTTCTACAGCTTCATTTTATTCTCTAGTGGTCATCATTAAAAATAACCTCATAAAAATAAAATATTTATATATTTTAAATTACATTTATATATACATCAATTATACATGCTCTTATTTATCAGTTTACTACCTTATAACTATCTATAATCCAAGCAAAGAATTCATGACATATACTATCAATCCATATCTATTCACATATTATTGAAATACAAATATATTGTATATATTTAACCTAGATGTAATTAAATGGCATTTAATACCAGACTTTCACGCTCCCTGAAGTTATCCACTCTATAATCGATTCACATGACCACATACATGTGAAAAATAAATGATCTCCAATATATGTATTTCGTGCTGATCCAGCTCTCATCAGTAGGTCTAGAACATTATCTCCCACACACATATATAATCAGAGCTCAGTTATATTGTATAGAGTGAATGATTGTGTAGAGCTTAAAAGTCTGATTTCAAATCCCTTTAATTGCATCTAGGTTAAGTTTATATACAATACTTATATTTCAATATTACACATTCAGCCTGTATTCTGCCCATCCTTCTCCTGTGTATTTAAATATACACATTAAGGTCCTACAGGATCAGATTGACTTAAGGTTAACATGAGCATGAATATAATATTGGCATCATTAAGGGCTTGAGACATTCCATCATCAGATTTTCAATGATATGGATGGCTGAAAAGTTGGAGAGTGGAGAGGATTGAAGTCTATCCTTTAAAGTGTGTAGATTTGCTATCTTAATGTAAACCAATATGTGTGGGAGATGATGATCTGGACCAACTGATGAGTATTGGTTCAGCATGAAATATGTATGTTGGAGATCATTTATTTTTTGCACATATATGTGGTCATGGGTATCAGTTGCATTGGATAGAGTGAAGGACTGTGGGGAGTTTGAAAGTCTGGGTTCAAATCCTCTTTAATTATATATATATATATATATCATACATCTATATATTTATATTACAGATTCCAATTATGTAATAGTGACCATTTCTCTCCCAATTTTATAGAATCATTGGTCGTATTAATACATATTGTTTCATAAAATTTTATTTCTTTGAAAATTTTACTATACTTCATTACCTTTATATTTTGTTCCCAATTTATTATATATCCTGTTTTTAAATAATGATTATTTGATCCAGACTTAGGGTTTTTTCTTTTTTTTTTCATGTGTCAAAGCATCGGCTGGGACGCGAACCCGCGAACCCGGGACAACTGTTTGTAAGGCAGCTGTGCTAATTACTCGACCACTAACGATTTATCCTTTTTTTACGTATTTTATCTACAAATAGGTAAATTTTATTATATTCTGTCAAGCGTTGGTGGCTGAGTGGTCAGCACAGCTGCCTTACGAGCAGTTGTCGCGGATTTGCTTCCTGGCCGATGCTTTGACATATGAAAAAAATATATGTAAATTTAGTGTAGCAAAATAACCTTCAGATATAACTTTTAGACACTATAATATGCAACATATATATATATTTAGAGAAAAAAACAAAACTGAATGATTAAAATAAATCGTAACCAATAAAATTCTCTTTGCGTACTTCTTTATGTCATTATAATTTAACAATTCTATCTAAGAACAAAAATTAATTTCTTTATATTTTCAATTTCAAATGATTTTCTGAAATATTAATTTTAGAAAAAAAAATCAATACACACGTAATGTAGTCAATGTCATTTATGACATATTTGATTAAATTGAATGAAAAATGAACGCTGACATTAAAATAATAGTAAAATGAAAATACACGATTTAAAATCTTTTCAAATGAAATTGAAGACAGGATAAAATTGTATCAAAATATACAACATATCTCAGTGAAAAGTTGACTGATTTTCTCTTTGAAATGACTGCAGCGCCATCTCTGAATCAATACGTAAACCATTTACCACAAAACTTTTAAGGTGCTGATATGGTCTGGACTATGACTTATGACATTAAAAATGGCAGTATGTTTCATACATTAACCCACAACAGAACAGTAAGATAACTTTAAATTTTGCTTTAAATTGGGCAAAACTATACTAAAACACTTCAACCGATTCAGAATATATATGGCCAGAAACCTATGAGTTTCAAGAATGTTTTCAATATTTCATGATGGCAGGAAACACTGAAGATGACCTACAAAGGTCCAAACACAATGTCACATTTCATATCATAACTATTGATCCAAACATTAGCACTTCCATATTTTTGCAACTAATAGCTAAATCATATTTGGAACATAATATGTGTGCTTATCTACCTCTTATTACGTACAGACATACAATATTAATAATTTTAATCAGTCATTCATTAGAGTGGAGATTATCAAATAATGAATAATATTTCTGAAGTGTAATTTTCATTACTTGTGCAAGGTAGGGATTGGTTTCTTACCACTTTTAACACCTTGTGGAGGGATGTAATCATAAACATACAACCAAAAACATGTGAAAAAGATGTATGATCCCCAAGATGCACATTTCGTGCTGAAGCAGCACTCATCAGCTGATCCAGATCACAATCTCTTTTATCATTGTTCACTTTATATAGATGGCAAATTAATAAAGTGTAATTGATACGTGTTAAACTTGCTGCCCTCGCAACTTTGATATAATGGAGATATATTAATAATTTTTATTAGTCATTCATTAAACTAGAGATTATCCGATAATGAATTCTGCAATATAATTTTTATTATATAAGAAATTTTTATTAATTCTTGCTTTATAAAATTTCAAATTTTTATAGAAGATGAATAACACTTGAATATATTTTATATGCTGTAAGATCAAAGTTTTATACCAATAAAAGTTTAGATAATTAAAATTACACAATTTTTTATTTCAAAGAAGTAATGTTGTAGTTATTATAATCACTATTTTTTTTTCTCATGTGCCATAGCACCAGCCATGGAGCAAACCCACTAACCCAGGACAACTGCTTGTAAAGCAGCTGCCGCTGACCTCTCGACCACCAATGCTTGACATATAATCATATTAATTTAAAGATAAATTTACTACGTAGGCCATTATACTTTTCAGTTTCCCACAACCATAATGTTATTTTGTAGAAACTTTATTTAGATTTTACTTATATAGGGCATATCTCAATAATGCCAATTTATTCATATATAATAATTCAATACTAAAGAATTTTTGGTATGCACTGAGAAGGAAGATAGAAAACGAAAAAATAAAGACACTTGGGCAATAACTAAACATTAATTTGCTATAAACAAAAAAGACAGAAGCATCCTCTTCTAGAAGAAGTGAACTCTTCGAAGAGGTTTAAATATCTTTGAATATTAAACAAATAAATTTAAATAATTATAAATATTAAATATATAGGGGGTTTAAACTCAGACTTTCACATGATCCTCAACTATCCACACTATCTCATACTGCTGATACACTTGATCCTACAGATGTTGAAAAGATAAATAATCACCAACAGATGTATTTTGTGCTAAGCCAGCCCTCGTCAGTTGGTCCAGATTATCATCTCCACACATATATACAATCAATGATCAGCTTATATTAAGATAGCCAATCTTCATACTTTAATGAACTATAAGATCTACCCATCCCGTGTAAATGTATGTAAATAGATAATGTCCTGTACACGAGGGGTCAGAGTGATTTATGGTCAACATGGGTAGAATGAGAAGGTTGGCCCCAATGTGGGCTTTGAGTATTCCATGATCAGATTTTCAATGAAATGGATGGCTAAAAAGTAATGGGGTGGAGTGGATTGAAGCCTGTCCATTAAAGTATGAAGATTGGCTATCTTAATATAAGCTGAGCATTGATTTTATATATGTGTGGAGATGATAATCTGGACCAACTGACAAGTTCTGGATTAGCACAAAATATGGATATTGGTGATTATTTATCTTTTCCAACATGTGTGGGATCAAGTACATCAGCAATATAAAAAAGTATGAATAAGTGAGGGTCGTGTGTCTGAATTCAAACTCCCTATATATTACATATTGGAGTGAATATATCAAAAAGCCTGTACTGTAGATAAAATCATATATTTAAATATTTAACATGTATAAATATAGACTCTGAATACTAAAGAAGTGAAGTGTTACAATTTTGATATGATACATATCGAAAGCAGGCTAAGCACGAATAAAAGCTAAAATTTAAAATGATATTTTCTCAATAAATGCCCAGAACATTTATGTAAATATTTGATATATAATAAATAAAGAATGGTTCTTAAATTGACAGAACTATTATAGAAGTGCTTTTGGCTGAGATGCTCTTAGTTAACATGACTTGACATACTCACTTACTGGCTTATTATGTTAAACCAGCACTGATGATTAAAATTATTAGCACTAATACATGTAGTAAATATTAAAAAAATTGAATACATTTATTACTTAGAAGATAATGCGACATTTGAGTACTGAAGTGGTAGAACATGCTTTGATTCAGAAATCATAGTTTTTTGATTCCATCGCTCTATAACACCCTAAAGTACACAGGACTATACAATCAGTAACACAATAAAAATATAAATTGCCATATAATCTAATCACAGCTGTTGCATTTTGATAAATATTCTTCAGAATGTGATATTCTTGATCAATATCTTGATGTATGATGGAAAGATTTACAGAATAAAATGCCTTTTCACAATCTATAAATCCAAAACTCATATTCAATGGTTATTTCTATAACTTCTTTAAATGCTTGGATGTAATCCACTGCATTAAAGTCATTTTTAAAGTCCATCTTTTTAGTTGATAAGAATCCAAAATCCACTGTAGATGAATTATAATTATGTGCCTTTTATAAAGTCCATCTTTTTCTTTCAGTTGATTAGAATCCAAAATTCACTGTAGATGAATTGTAATTATGTTGGTCAAAATGTTGTTTAGAACTGATAGGTCTATAATTTCTAATATCTTTCTTTATTCCTTTTCATAAATATCTATATACTACTACATTTTCCCAATCATCTGTAAATCTTTATTATTTAGATATTTGGTATATTGCTTTGCCAACAATTTTTCTATTTCTTCACTTGCTTCTTTTAAAATATTATAATTCCAATTTTTCTTGAAGCTTGTCATTTCTTCAATTTAATTGCTTGTTTCACATCTTTGTTGTTTTTCATTACTGCATAATTCTTTATAGACCTCTTCTATACATTTCATGAGGTCATTTCTTTTTTTTAGAAATACTTTCACTTTTTCTTCTTCATAGTGAAACAACTTTCCTTTGTAATACCAAAACATTATTTTAATCTTCTGAGACGTTTATTTCTTCTGTAATTGTCTTTATTAATTCACAAATTATATTTTCTTATATCATTATTAACTCTTCTTCATACTATATCATGATCAATGAATTTTATTAGCACAGTGCTTGATTGTAATTCTATTTACAAGGTAATAAAATCTTCACTGACAAATGCCACAAGCTAGAATCTAGTCTGGGGATATTGGATGCATAGGCACTAGTAGGTATTTTATGCACAAGCCTTCTGGCATCCATTGATTACTCTGGCTTGCATTGAGTGGCACTACTATATGGAGAGTTTTGCTGTTTTAATAACAGTTATGAACAAGCATAACAAATGGTGATCATGTGATGTTTAGTGGTTTAACAGCATTCATAATATTAAATCAGTGATGTTAAATGCTATTTTGAAAAACTCTGCAAGTCCAATTCTTCTTCGTATATTCTGTTAAATTTTTTTAATATTCTTTCTTTTTTTCATAAATCGTCTTTTCTCAGTAGAAATGTTATTGGTCCAATCAGCTTTTTGTATTATTTATCTTTGTTGCAGTTCTTAATAGTGTATCATTTATCTCATCTCCTTATTGATTTCATTCCAATCTGAACCATACTCTAAGTTTGTTGACATTTTCAAATAATTTTCAAGTTCTAATTTAAATCATTGGAGTGCTTCTGAAGATTAAAAGTATCAATTGTTAATACTGACTTCTCTTTAGTTTAGTATTAACACATTTCTTATCTGCCACTAATGAACTATCACTTTTTGTGTTGAACTATTTAAAATAAAAATTTTCTAGTAGTGAAAATATAATCCAGTTCTATTGTATCTTAATTTGGATGTTCCCATGTTCATTTCTGCTTAGCACTTTCCTAAAAAAATAAACAAATCATAATATATATATATTTTTCTTCTGAAAATTCTATGAGTCTGTGTCCTCTCTCATTTCTGCTATCATCTAATTTTCCACCAGCTCTTTTATCTTTTATTTGCTTACCAATTCTAGTATTAAAGTCTCCCATAATTATCACAAGTATTTTGTACATCTATATACAAATTGTCCAATTTTTATCCCAATTAGAATTTGTCAATGTATAAATCTGAATTATTTGCATTTTCAATCTTCCATTAAGGTGAATAACCAATCTTGCCACTCTGTCTAATATATCATCAATATTAATTATGGTGTCCTTCCAGTTTCTATTTATAACAAATCTCATTCCATTTGTGCTTACAATATTTGTGCTTTTTCTTCTAACCATAAAATTTCAACAATGTTCCACTTAATATTAGACAGTTATTTTCTCAATTCTTGCAATCTTCCTTTACTCAAAGTAATATGCATTTGTAAGTATTTAAATGAAAGATCATTATTTAATAGAAGCCTAGGTCCACAATCAAAAGATATTTATCAATATCTCTTTTTGACTGTCAACCATTGTCTTGACTGGCAACTTCCCAACCCAGGAATAAGGTCTATAATTAAGTTTTGAGTGCCACAATTGCAAATATCTTGAAAAACAACATTCAAATGCTTTCAAAACAATGCATCTGTTATTTCAGTTAAGACCTATCAGGCAAACAAAAAGGTTTCCATATTAAAGCTTAGGCTGTCTCTTTTGGTTCTCAAATATCACATGACCTCCAACATGACTAACCATTCAGTTACTCTGTGTGATTTAGTGCAATGAATAGATAAGCTAAAGGCTCTTGGAACATCATTTTTGGTGCTTATATGTTGCATGACTTCCCCAGAAAATAATCTTAAAGTAATCACCATCATGTTTAAAAGTGGCAAATGAGACTATCCTCTATCAAATTATTAATCTGAAATATTCAGAACTATTGTGTTGTGCGTATAAATGCAATGCTTGAATACCGTGTGACTTTTCTAACAATGTTATAAAACTATTTATAAAAATTAAGACATAAAAAATATCAATAATTAAGCTGTCATATATTAGTACTGTAATATTTATTATATATCTTGGATTTCTACGATTTAAAATTGTGTCAAGCCTTTTAGGGCATTTTATATATATATCAAAAAAGTATTAATTGTTTATATTGTTCGGGAGTTCATAAAAAGTTTAAGTACCAGAACCAATCCTGGAACTTACCGATCCCAAGTCAGACAACTCTACCAACTACATTAACCAGTGCAAGATAAATATGAACATGAAATTAGCCTGCCATAATGTATATACAGTTAAAAGGAGCAAACCTTTTTTCAGAGGTGGTAAATAAATATCACTCTTCATTAACAAGAGTAATTCTTGTTAAACACGGAATATTATTCATTCATAGCCTGAAGGAGACTGGTTTGTTCCTCTTAATCACATATGAAATTTAAATAGAAGGATTTGATCTATATTCACCTCGACTTTATTTCAAACAACTGATACACGTGACCACAAGCATGTGAAAAAAACTAGATGATCCCCTAATATATGTATTTTGTGCTGAACCAGCACTCATTAGTTGAACCAGATCATAATCTCCCACACATATATACAATCAGTGCTCAATTAATACTAAGATAGCACTTTTGAGCATTCCATCACTGGTTTTTCAGTGAAATGAACAGTCGAATAGTTGGAGCGGTGAGAAGATTGAAGCCTTCTCATTAAAGTTTAAGAAATTGCGATCTCAATATAAATCGAGCAAAACTCATTATATGTATTGCCACACAGCAAGCTAAAGTAATCAATGGATGTCAGAAGGCTTGTGAATAAAATCCCCATCTAGTGATTACTCATCCAATATCCCCAGACTAGTTTCTGGCTTGTGGCCTTCATCAGTGAGGAGCCTTGGATCTGAAAGCACTGCATTTAGATCTTAGGATTACTCTAGCTTGCTGTGTGTGGCAATACGTATAGTGAATTTTGCCTGTTTTAACAACAGTTATACACAAGCATAAGAAGTGGTGATCATGTGATGTTTATTGGCTATAAATCGAACACTGATTGTATATATGTGTGGGAGATTATGATCTGGGCCAACTAATGAGTGCTGGTTCTGCACGAAATATGTGTATTGGGGATCATTTACCTTTTTCATATGTATGTGGTCACGTGTGTCAGTTGTTTGAGATGGTAATGGAGGGCGAATATAGATTGAAGAATCCAGATTGATTATATATGAACTTTGTAAACTGTAAGCATTTTTAAAAATGTCTACCTAGTTTTGTAATAATGGGATTTTTTCTTTAAAGACATTCTTATTTTATTTATGCTTTACTTAAGTACTGCTTTCTTATGCACAAATAATTCAATAAACTGATATAAACAAACTTACTACAAAGAATGCGCTGTAACAAAAAAAAAATAGTTTAAAATTTAATAAAAGAAAAATCCATAAATAAATCATTTTTTCGTTATTACATAAACGGAAAAAAAATTAATAATTTGAATGATAAAATATTAAATCTTTGTTGGAAAGACGATAAGTAAATAACAATTATAAATATAACAACTCTGGACAATTTGGAATAAACGTAAAAATATCTTAAGAGTGTTTTTTACTCTTTTATTATTAGCAATGTCTCTAAATGAGAGAAAATACACCCTTTGGAGCATTTATAATTATCTTTGATAAAATGGTTTTCAAATTATTTTGGCATTTTTCTTGTTTTTCCGACATTTAAAGAAAAGTATCATGTAAAATTTTAAAGATAATCAAGATTTTTTTTTTCGTTTTTGAATCCTTGAAAGGGTGAGTCATGGAGTTCGCCACCTTTCTTCTTTAATGGAGCTCTACCGTTAATGCACTTTCTTTCCCGACTATTTATCAGTTCAATTTTGATGGAAATATTAATACATTAAAGTAAAATTCTAATTTTGATTTTAAAAAAAAATCCCTACATCTTTATTATGTTTATTTTTTTTTGAATAACGAATTTAGAAATTTAAAATAAAAAAAATGCAAGCACACACACACACATCTATGACGAATTCGCTAAACCAGCTACACTTACAATATTAAGCAAATACAGAAAAATAGACTTTAAAAATAAATTGTTTTAATTACATTTTGACACGCATGCATAAAAATATTATACAAACACACAGTAATAGTCTTCAAAGGTATTCCTTTTTTAAATACACACACGCATATATATACATTAAGTTTAAAATTTCTTCAAAGTGTGATGGAATTACATTCAGCTGCTACGTCATAATCCGTGTTCAAACCCTCGTCAGGTAAAAACTAAATTTTTTTTTTCAGATTCCAATCATATTTAAAAAAATTTCTTTTCGATAACCAACTCAGATAACTATCTATTATTGATCAGTAAGTGGGTATTTAGCTAGTAAATGAAAATATGCTCAAAACTTTCACTATCTCATAATTAATATGAAGGATGGTGAGTAATGTTTATCCTTTACAATAAAAGAAGACTTTGCAATGTGCAATTTAAAGATTGCTATACTAGTTTATCTATATGCAGGATATTGCCATGCATGTCTTCATGCACAGTGATTTATGCATGATCAGAATAAAATATCTGTAGAACATCATGCTAAAATTTTTTGCAGCTTTAACAAATGGAAGTTTGATGGAAAATACACTTATAAAACAAAACTCATACACTAAATGCAATATGGAAATGTATTAATTGATTTTAAAACATGACATCAATATGAGAAAAACTTTAGATTATATTTCAAGTGCATAAAGATACAGTTAGTATCTTATTACATATTTATCGGTATAATTTATTGCAGTGATAGAATGAAACAACTGAGAGCTAAAAGTATCTGGATTATAACCCAGTTAGTCTCACTTCCATTATTTAAATAACATATAATCTTAAGCCAATAAACATCACATGACCACCACTTCTTATGGTTGTGTATAACTTGTTAAAACAGGCAAAACTCACTATAAGTATTGCGACACACAGCAAGCTAGAGTAATCAATGGATGCCAGAAGGCTTGTGCATAAAATCCCCATCTAGTGTCTACTCATCCAATATCCCCAGATTAGTTTCTGGCTTGTGGCCTACGTCAGTGAGGAGCCTTGGATCTGAGAGCACTGCACCTAGATCTTAGGTGTTTTCAGTTTAAGACTCATAGTTTTGTAGTTAAGTGGAGATAAAGGGTGTCTGCTGGAGGGTTGCATTAGATCCTAAGATCTAGGTGCAGTGCTCTCAGATCCAAGGCTCCTCACTGACAAAGGCCACAAGCCAGAAACTAGTCTGGGGATATTGAATGAGTAGGCACTAGATGGGGATTTTATACACAAGCCTTCTGGCATCCATTGATTACTCTAGCTTGCTGTGTGTGGAAATATGTATAGTGAGTTTTGCCTGTTTTAACAATATATAATCTTCTGAATGAATAATCATTTGATTATATTATAGGTAACATTATGTTTCTTACACAATTTATAACTTGTAATTAACATCTTTTAAGCCAAAAGAAAAAAATGTACCTAACAGCCAAAATGCAAAATAAACAGTCCTTAAAAATGAATAAAAAATAAATATCACCTGACATTTTAAAATAAAATACTCCGTTCACTCTACTATAAGTATCATATTCAGAGGATACTCCATGGCTTTAAATTCGTATTAAATTTAAATAAAAAAATTCAGACGTGATAATATACTGCATTTTAAAATTTTAATAATTTAAAGTAATTTTTATTTAACTAAACAATTTACAGAATTATATTTTAAATCTTAAGAGATATTTAATTAGTTGCAGTTCACTATACTAATAAAATGAAAAAAAAACTATCGCAGTTATTAGAATAGCAATAAAGGCTATATATAACCTTAAGACTATGCACCTAGATGCGACGATAGAGACCTCTACAAATCTTTAACACAAGATTAAAAACTTTAAAAGACAACAGCAACCAACTCCTATCTTGACGTACTTTTTTTTTTTAATTATATAGGTGAATCTAAAGCATTTTGACTTGAGAGAGTGAAGCTATTAACTACTTCACTGATTAAGTCCACAATTTCTTTACAATTTTTTTTTTTTTTTTTTTTTTTTTTTTTTTTTTTTTTTTTTTTTTTTTTATTTTTTTTTTTTTTTTTTTTTTGTTTTTTTTTTGGTTTTTTTTTTTTTTTTTTTTTTTTTTTTTTTTTTTAATTTTTTTTTTTTTTTTTTAAAAAAAAAAAATTTTTAAATAAGATTTTCGCTAACATACCCAAATCTTTCAATTTACAGCGCGTCAGCGTGAAGCTCTTACGATTAAAAATCTTTTAAGCTAATTTAATAATTAAATTGTCTTAAAAGATTTCTAATTATAAGACTTTCACGGTGACTCCCTGTAAATTGAAAGATTTTGTGTATGTTAGTTTGTATAGAAATTATGGACTTAACCAGTTTAATAGCTTCACAGTCTCAAATCAAAATGCTTTAGATTCGCCTATATAATTAAAAAAAAAAAAAGTCCTTAATCTTGTGTTAAAGATTTGGTGAGGTCGCTACCATCGCATCTAGGTGCATAGAGTTGACAAAGATTATGTTGTGGAAATGGGATGGAGCAGAATATGGGAAAACTTAGAGTGGGGAATGGAAAATAAAGTGGCTAATAGGTTTCTTTGGGTATAATTGCTGAGAGATTCCTGACTCCGTTTAAAGAGAAGCCACAATACATCACATCTCATAGTCTTAAAGTTATATATAGCCTTAATATATATCACAAACGTAATGAATATGTGCTTTAAAAATATTAATTACAACTTTAAATAGTAATAAAATAAAGTCATATGTCAAGTGAGTTATATAACCTGCATTTACAAATATGTAAATAATATTTACTAAGGCAATAAGCCTAAAGCATGTGCGGTTGAAAGTACGAAGGTAGGGACCTCTACAGGTCTTAATTACAAGCTTATGCATTGGAAGAAAATAAAGAGTGTGCTAATAGCTCTAAAGAAGCTCTTTTTTTTTTTTTAAAAAAAAAAATGCTGCAAAAGTTTGAATGCATTCTCTTGCAGCACTTATATAAAAAGTAAATAAGCTTGTTTAGAGCTATTAGCATGTTCTTTATTTTACTAAGTAAAAGACAGAATAGTACAACTCTGTCTTTCATTGTTTTTGACTAATAATAAAGTAGTTATTTCCAGTATCAGTCTGTCTTTCATTGCTTTTGAAGTCATATAACTCAGTGGGGTAACTTTCATTTCAATTTAGAAAATAAAAGAAAGAAGATAGTGATACTTAAACTGGAAAAAAAAGGCTTCTGTATATAAAATTAATGAGATGGATTATTATTTGTGTATGTGAATGTGTAGTGTTAATGTTAGGAGAATGATAAGTTTGAATAAGGGAGTACCTCAACAGAAAGTATTCCATGGTCTCTTCATTTCTATAATTTATGGTGTATGAATGATATAAACATACAATAAATGGCATTTGAAAGCTATAGTTATTAAAGTTTTAGAGTAGATTTTTTTCTTAGGTTTGCTATATAGCTGCCACAATATGAAATACATTTCTCAAGATAATTTTCATAATCTGCAAAAACATTTTAAAACTAGTCCCCAGAATTGCATGAATTATACTTATAACCATAAAGTTATTCCCACATTAAATTTTTTATGTCTTGACATGACTTCTCAGGTAACAGGATTTTGTACACAAAATTTCATATATCCTATATATTAATATAGTTTACGGTAAGTTCATAACATTGACAGATCTCATATTTTAAAAATTTAAAATTGCAGTGATTTTTGGTTCATCATATAATCAATTTTTTTTATTTCTCTATAATGGTAAAGATGAAAGCTAAACAGTCCTTAAAGAGCCCACTGCATGGCAAAAACTCTCCCTTCTTTACCCAAAGTCCTTCCATAACATGACGATGAAAAAGAATGCATAACCAGGTGATGAGTTTGGACAATTTTCCATTTTCGTTTCATTTATTTAATTAAAAATAATCATATATCTGTTTATCAAGTGATATTAGCTGATTAAGTGGATTAGATATGTCTGGTTAAATAAAAGAAATTGCAAATCTTAATTGTAACATAAAGCAATTCAGATCACTTCATGAGAATCACAGGCAAATGCCTCACCACTACCTTACTAAGTCTTTCAGTCTATAATAACATTTTAAAATGTATAATTTGTAAGAAGGATCACAATAAACTTGTATGGCAAAGTAATGGAAAGAGCTTTATTCTGAAATAGGCTAATAATGGCTGCTGATGATGAATTTTTTTAAAGATATACTTAAACTTTCATTCCATCACATATTTTCAAATGTATAAACTAAGACATCTGAAAAATAGAAATGACCCCTAAAACATATTCACTACTACATATAGATAGCTTAGCATGAAGTACATTTCATGGGACCACATTTTTTCAAATGTCTTTATTCATATATTTCAGGAATATATGGCAGAATGGAAGTTTTAATTACATTTGAAAAAAAAAAATACACACAGAAAAAGGACTATAACATTGAGTTATCCTATCTATGTTTAATTTAATAAAAACAGATAATGTAAACTTTTTATTTAGGCAAGGGATAATGTCTAGTTTACCAAATGATTAATAATAGTAATGACTGTATTCATTTAAATTGGTTGGTGTCAAAGTTGTGGAGTGCAGAAAAATTTGACACTTGTAAATAAGATTGCAATAATTTTTAATAAGACTGAAAGAGCAATATGACAAATAAAAGTTTTAAGTATATCTGGAAAAAAGATATTATACATGAAAAAGAAAAGAGATTGAATCATTCCATATGTTTATGAGTTGATTTGTTCCATGTGCTTATGTTTAATTAATTTTTAACAGGACTATAAAGTTTATATCTATGCTAAGGATAATCTCTAGTTTAATAAATGATTACAATAATCATTAATACATTTATATTAAAGTGATTGGTAACAAAGTAATAAAGTATAAAAAATTTGATGCCTGAAAATAAAAGTATAATAATACTTATAATAAGATTAATATGATAAATACATATACATCTGCAAGATGCTACCCTCTCATCTATTATTACTTTTCTTCAGGTGTATGCTAGACATAGACTGAAGTAGCTGGGTTTTCTTAATTTAAATAGAAAGAGAAATACTTGAGACTATTAAAAGAAAATAAAAAAAATTAAATAGTAGTTCAAAAGTAAAGGTAAGAATTCATAATTCTATCAAGTGTTTTAAAACTTTGGATAAGGAGAAAAGAAAATCAAATAGAGGAAAAAAATAAACTTAGATTAAATAGAAAAAAATAATTCTGGGGTTAAAATATATATTTAATATAGTTCATATTATAAATTAAGAAAGAGTAACTGCAAATAAAATGATAAAAATTACAAATTAAAAACATGAGAAAGATACAAAATATGCATGTATAAGCATTCAGTTTAAAGACTATTGATTCAAGATAGAAAATAATCACAATTAAGCTAATAAAATACTTGATTACCATTAACAATAGTTTATCAGCTGGTTATTCTCTTAAGACACATTTAATCCAGAATATTATTAATCTACCAACTCACATATATTATTCTATCAAATAATTTGTAATTCAAAAAATGTTAATTTGTTTAGATATATAGAGAGCAAAACCCAACAATTTTCAAAATTCAATTCATAGATGGATGACCTGACCTGAAGTGGCTGGTTGACTAAAAATCCATTGTAGAATCAACTTTTCATTTGGTGATGTTTTTGAAATGGGTGCTCTCAAAACAAAATAGCAATTGCATGTATGTGATAAAGAATTCATGTGAGTAAAATATTAAACAGGGAAAACTCTCCATACAGTAGTGCCACCCTGTGCCAACCAGAGTAATCAATGGATGCCAGAAGGCTTGTGCACAAAATACTCATCTAGTGCCTACCCATCCAATATCCCCAGATTAGTTTCTGGCTCGTGGCCTTTGTCAGTGAGGAGCCTTGGATCAGAGAGCACGGCACCTGGATCTTAGGATCTAATGCAACCCTCCAACAGCCACCTTTTATCTCTACTTAACTACAAAAGTATGAGAATGAAATTGAAAACACAATATTTTCAATCTAAGCTCAATAGCTTATAAGAGATGGTGATCATGTGATGCTTAGTGGTTTAACACCAATCCTGTTTAATAAGATAGTGGTGGCTATGGTGTATGAGTGATGAACTGAGTTCAGACCCATATGACTATATAAGCTATTGATCTTAGATTAAAAATATTATTGTTTTCAATTTCATTCTCATAGTTCTATAATTAAGTAGAGATAAAAGGTGGTTGCTAGAGGGTTGCATTAGATCCTAAGATCTAGGTACAGTGCTTTCAGATCCAAGGCTCCTCACTGATGAAGGCCACAAGCCAGAAATTAGTCTGGGGATATTGGACGAGTAGGCACTGGATGGAGATTTTATGCACAAGCCTTCTGGAATCTATTGATTACTCTGGTTGGCACAGGGTGGTACTACTACTGTATGGAGAGTTTTGCCTGTTTAATCTTGTGCTAGCATAAGAGATGGTGATCATGTGATTCTTAGTGAGTAAAATATGGATATATTCAATCATTAAAACATAAAAAACTTATGAAATTAATATTTCATGTTTATAATGTGATTGTCAAAGTCTATTTTGTCAATTATATTAATATCTAAACTATACAATATTTATTCTTTGACAGAATGACACTTTTAATTTATTAAGTGTAAAATTGTTTAGGATATGTAGAAACTGTCCAGGAATATTTGAAATGTAATTAGATCCTGAGCTATGTGAAATGACTGGTTCAGTAGTAATACATTGCGGTGATAGGTTTACATTTTACAATGATTTTGGAAAATGTTGTTCCCAAAGTAAAACTGTGATTAGAGATTTGATTTAACATTAATAATAACAGTGTGTGTATGTATGTGTGTTAAATTCTTTGCCAAAAGAGAATTTGTAATTAAGAAACAGAATATTGTATATATGAGGTCATATATCATTAAAATGCATCTTATATTAACAGCTATACATAATTTTAAACATATTTTTCATGAAAATAATGAAGCCCTGAACATCTTTATAAAATCAAATTAATGCTTCAAAACAAAGAAACTCGAAAAAAAAAAGATGAAAAATAAATGATATTAAATAATTCATAAATTTCCTGCTTAGATTGGCAAGAAATATCAAAATGGTATGAATCCAAAAAAATAATTTTTCAAAATATATATATATACATATTTTTCTTAACATGACTACGAGTTTTTGGAAAACTGTTTAATGCATTGTAAATGAAATTCAAAAGCTTATTTTATTTTTCGATTATTAAATATTCATATCGTAAATTATTAATAATAATTCAAAATTAATTATGAATTAGTTTTGCAGATTGCTTTTCTCACGTTCTACAGGAATATAAAATATGAAAAATGATTTTTAATAATATAAATTAAAAATAATCCTAAATAAAAGATATTAAAAGAATACAGGTTAAATAATTTCACAGTAGAAGTTGCAATCTATATATACTACTCTAGAACTATCAATGGTCATTATTTATGGTTATAATCGATGGACATTAGACAGAAGTGATAAATCTCATTCCTCAAATAGGATTATTGATAAAATAAATAAAAAATGCCAATAGCCAGAATATATTGGCTGTGTGAAAATATTATTATTTGGTGCCCACTGGTACTGGAATAAATTACAGTTCCTTAAGTAGACATTAAATGTAGACAGAGAAAGTCATATGTTTTTTGACATGAAGTAACTAAATAAGAAAAGGTCACTGTTTCTCTTTCCGAGAATCCTGCAGTGCCATATTTTAATAACATAGTTTAACTACCAATAAGAAAATTTTTAAGGACTTAACACATCTATATCGTGAGTTATATCGTGAAATCTGTCTTTCATACCTTGACACATGATGAAAACACGTGCTAACATTACATTTTGTTTTAAATTGATAAAAGTACAACTAAAATATTTGAAATAATTCAAACTAAGTGAAATAATGAGTGAAAAGGATGTTTTCAAGTGATTTTGAAATCCATGACCAAAGAAGTGAGTAAAATATGACCTATGAAGGTACAAAACACACCATGACATTTCATGTCATAATTCATGATCTAAACATACTAGTGTCTTAAAAGTTATTCTAGTAAATAGTTAAATCAAAGGTAGCACTGAAGGCTGATCGTAGAATGAACCAGACAATTTCCCCCTGAAAAACACTGTTATCCATGTAAGTATTGTTAATAATTCAATACTTTTTGATTCTCCAATGATGAATCATATGAAGATTTCTACTGAAATACAATAAAGTAATTATTAAAAACCATTCTATGCATGATCTCTCTTTTATAATATCAAACCTTGCTATTATCATTATAACTTTTGCTTATGATGATAATAATAGATGGACAATTGAAATCTTAATCCGGATTCCGAGAGATTGTAAAAGACCCAGAATGAGACCACATGTGAGATGGATGGATGAAATAACAAAGTGTGTAGGGATGATGTGGAGAAGAGAAGCTAAAGATAAGAGAAGATGGATTGAACTTGCAGAGACCTTTATCCTACAGTGGATTGATAATGGTTGATGATGATGATATCTTTTTAAAAGACTTCTTAATTTTTCATGATGTAATAATCATTACATTACCATCAAGTTTTACTGAAGATTTTAAAGAGCTCAGTGTGATTTATGATGTAGTTCTAAAACTAAGATGATAGAGTAGTTGCTTTCAAGCCAATGCAAGTTACACCAATGTTAAACAAGTTTTAATCAGAGAACTTGCTATATATTTGCAGTACTAATTAGATGATTGGTGTCATGGTTATTAGGCTGATGATAATATAAATAAGTTTATGTCACTTGTTCATTTAGATTTTTTTGACAGATATATATTGTGCCAGTCAAAACATGCTTATCCATCTAACACGAGCTGGAACTCACAAAATGTACTTCAAACCCAGTCAAGCCCGAGATTTAGGTCAGGGACCAGCCTGGATTCGAACCCACTCTCCAAGCACCAGATCTAACACCCAATGGATAACATAACAATGGTAGCACACGAGATTTAATTCTTCATCCGGCCCACTAGCAAATCGGAGAAAACAATAAGACTCATGGACTTAAACATATATATAAACAACTTAAATACTAGACATTCCACAGATAAAATCTAACATATTTAAATAATAGGGGCTTTACTAATGAATACTTATGGGCAATTAGTGAATTGGATTGATTTAATAATGAGACAGAAACTGATATATGATGAATTAAAATATATTTATTGACAATTGTTGTTGGCAAATGCACACAGGCATTTCATTTATAAAGTAACATTCTCTAGACTATTTGAACAATAATTGATGTTGGCAAATAGGTTTGTGGCTATGATTTAATGGAGCCAAATATCCTGCTATACAACTAATCACTACATTAACTTATTTGTTATGTCCTTTTATAATCAGTTCGAGTGGCTCTTTTACGTAAAATCAAACCAAGTCTGGAGTGAAACTTAATACATCTGACTATAATCAATTTATATATTAACTATGGGCTTATAAAGCATCCCAGATAGCTTAAGATCGAACGGGTTTTCAAGAATGCTTCGGTTCAATGCCGAAGATTGCATATTAGGGAGGAAAGAGTTGGCTATAACGATTTTACTAATATGCTAGGCACAAGTAAAGTATAATAATAAAGTGGCTCTGCGGATGGAAGAATAGTTTTAGGGTTTTTGTGACAAACAACGGTTTACCCAATAACCGGTCATCATGCTGCTAATGGGGAACCTTTATTTGGTTCAGAGGCGGGGGACTTACGTGCTAATCTGGCCCGTAGCTCAGACTTCGCTACTGCACTACCCATAAGAGAAGATGGGCTGGACTTACCGTGGCTCCATCTTATATATATATCAAAAAGAACAGCACAACGAGAAAATATTAATAAATCCCACATCCGCCAAGCCGAAGGATATTATAAATTAAAGATCATATATTAAATGAACACTAGATCATCAGCTTGATCAAAAGAGCCAACTCTTCTGTAGCATGAGAAATACGATATGCTACTGACAGGAATATATAGATACAAACTTTACTTTATCCCGTTCAATCTCTTTAGTTATCTATAACTACTAAACTTTTAAAAGGGGGAAAAGTATATTTAATAGGGGACTTACGAATACTTAACTAAAAAAATATACTTATGATTGCACTCCAGGCTAGTTTAATCTTTAGTAACATAATAAATAAAGGTTGAAAAGCCACATTTTATATTTATATTAATTAATTTACTAAATGACAAAAATATGAATTTGGGTTTCGAAACAGCGCACGAAATGACGCTATATAAATAATAATATGGAGATTTTAAATGATATCTTTTTAAAAAAACATATTGGTAATTAAATGCACGCTGTTTCGAAACATAGGCATAATTAACAATAATTAAAAATAAGCAAAAGAAAAGCAAAATATAACTGCAGTGATTAAATTATATAGCAAAATATTAATTAACAAAGAAATTTAGCAAAAATATTTCATTTATAGATTTCAAATACGATTTAGACAGAGTTTACAATATTGAATTAATAAAGAAATTTGCAAAAGTATTTCATTTTAGAGAATTTACAATATTATTTGGAAAATAATTTAGAAAGAAATTACAATAATATGGTTAGCTAACCTGATTTTGAAGAAATAATGATTGTTGTTGAAATTCACACAGAGCTCTGCGATTTTAAATAATATTAAAACAGTTCTCCTATAGCTGAACTGGAGATATTCGAGCTGGAACGAAGGTGAGTTCTTTGGCGGCTTATGGCATGTTCTTATTCAGTTGCGAGACGATTTAAAATGGTGTTGGAACGAAGGCAAGTTCTTTTAGCGGCTTATGACATCTTTTATTTGGTGTGGTTGTTGCTTCGGCATTTGATGGATTGAACTCGGCGTTCCATCACGGGAATTGCAGCAATTCTTGCCTGACTTTAGCCAGACATGGTAAAATTAAACAATTTTGACTTGGATAGTAATAGCTCTTCAAAAGCAAGATGGAGTATATCTTCCCGCTTAAAATAAGGCCTATTTATCCATTTCCACTAAACCTTAACACCTTTTTGGAATTTCGTTTGCCTCGGGACCAATTGACTTTTAATTAAATAAAATAATATAATCCAATTTCTGCAACAGATAACGTCTCCGAGGTGTTATATTTAATTTACTTTAAAAAATTATTAAAACATATAAATTATATAATTTGATTCAGTTTCATTAATTAAATTCCTTTTTAGGTGTTATAGAATGTTAAGGCCTAGCAGAAAGAACGGTATTCTGATTTAATGATAAAGTCTTTTGTGCAAACAAAAATCAATCAGTAAACTAGATTTTACTTTTTACCCGGGTGCGTCACTAATTGATTTCTTGTTTACACAAAATTCTCATTTTTAATTATAAACGGATTTTTATTTTACTGAAATAAATAACTTTTAACATATTTGTTTTTACCAAATTATTTGTTTAAAAAAAAGCAAATTTAAAGAAAATACTTTAGTTTCAATTATATATGTAAAACATTAAATCAGAAAGCCGTTAAATATATTTTAAAGAAAACATTTTACATTATAGTATATCTTTTTTATTTTAACTTAAATATATATATATAAATCATTTTGCCGCTATTCCAAGGTTTAAATTATCCATCCACATACGAATATTATAGCGAATATAATTAAAAATTGACTGAAAATTTATAAAACATTTTATAATAATTTATGAGCATTTCTCCGCTATAATTTTATCAAACCTGTCTAATTATAGCGTGTTTTCGTAAGTAAATGGATGATGCCATTCAAGCGGCCATTGTAGCAAAGTTTTCCCACTCGACTTATATATAACATTTTTACATATGACATTTCTACATTTAAGATAGGTTCGAAACTAGTTCAGACAAGTAGGTCATTAGGTTGATGGTGAAACGGAAAGGGATTGGAGGTTTCCGTTTCAATATATATATAACCAAAAATGAAATAAGCTATAATCAAGGAACATTTAGTTTATTAGATATCTTTCTACCATTACAGTAAATCCACCAAAAGCAAATACATATAATCATGGGTAATTTAATAAAAATTAATTATTAGATCAGATAAAACAATATTAATAAAAAAAATAGCATGTCAAAATGTTGCAAATATTAATGTCCAAATTGTTTATTTGATAACAAAAGCAGAAATCTTTTTTACTAGCAGTTAGATGTTAAATATATCATATTATTTTATTATATAAGGTTTATCATGTGATTTAATAGTTATTCTCAATTAAACTACACCATAAATGATTATATATTTACATTTGATTGGTGATGAAGCCCTTTCACAAGATTAGTAAAATAAATTTTAATGGCTCTGTGTTGAAGAATAAACTAATGCCAACAAGTATATTATTATTGTCAGTATTTGAAATACATTTAATTCAGGGTAGTAATTACACAACATTCACTCATAAATGATGGAATTAGTCCAACATATCACATCTTATAATATACCATCATTACATTTAATTTATTCTCACAAATTGTTGACGTCTGAATTTCTCAGTATATATGACATTCAACAAATAAAAAATAGATATCCATTTCTTTTCTGGATAATAAATAAAAACTTGGGCATAACATTTGTGAGATTCTTTTTTAAGAAAGATTATTTCATATAATCTCATAGTTATATATATCTCAACCTGACAGTTTTATTCTAACTCTTGGCCTGAGGCAGTTAGCTTTCAGGAGCTACTGTTCTACACAAAGTGCTTTCTAATTAAGTAATTATAAATGGATTACTCCACATGTTAAATACTACATATGTACATAGTGTGTATTCTAGTAAAAAGGTGACTGTTTTTTTATGTCTGAAGCCCCATCTCTGAATTAATGCATGTAATGCATTGTAAAATAATTGAGATATTAACCACAAAATATTTAAAGTGATAATGTGTCTGGATCATCAGTGATAAAATGAAATACATGTTTCATACTTTTCTAGATCATAATAAAGTTTGCAAAACTATGTTCTCACAACTCATGTCTATATTACTATATACAGTTTGAATGACTTCAAATGTTTCAGAAGCATTTTTTTGTGATTTAAATGTCAAATATTACTGCATTGTTCCATTGTGGGTTAAGGTTTGAAAAATATTGTCACATTTAATGTGATTACTCATGATACAGACATGCTAGCACCTTAAAACTTTTGAAGTTAAGACATAAATTATGTTGCTATATAGTACATGCACAAGATCTGATATGGCACTGTGGCTTTGAGAGATAGCCAATCACCTTTTCATTGAGGTACATTACATACATATAACAAATGCTTAAATGTATACTAGTCAATATTGTAAAACCAAATACATTTATTCAAAAATAAAATACATGCCAATAGCAAATTTAAAAATTGATTACCAAAAGTTTCCCTGATAAATTGAAATTGCCAGAAAAACCATTAATAATAAGTCTTTTAATTTGTTGTTAGCTAATATTTTCATTTTGAATAAGTGTATTTCTTTATATATATATATATATATATATATATATATATATATATGGAAATATTTAATGTGTAGAGTTATCAATTTATAATTGCTTAATTAGAAAGTACTTAATTTAAAACAGCAGCCAATGAAAACTAATTGCCCCAGACTGAGTGAAAGAAAACCGTCAGGATAATTGCATTCAGAAGGAGGATGCTTAGCCTGGAGCAGTTAGCTTTCATTGGCTGATGTTCTAAGTTAAGTGCTTTCTAATTAAGTAATTATAAATGGATAATTCCACATATCAAATATTTCCATCTAATCATCCATTAAATATATATATATTTAAAAATTTTAACAGATGATACAGGTGAAACATTTTTGAATATATGGAAATATCTGTTATATTTTATTTTAGAAAAGTCACAGTCAGATGTTAATAAACAGTGACCAATGTTTTTTGCATTCAAAAGGGGAACCTCTTCAAACTGCAATCTCTTGTTATAATACAAAGATAAGTAGTTATAGTAAACATATACAAGTTTTAAGGAAACAGTCTCACAACTTCCCTTATTATAATAGACTCTTCCACTTTCAGTCGAATGTTATGAATTAATAATTTTTAACAGATGATATGAATAAAATATTTTTAAATACATAGAAGCATCGGTTATATTTTATTTTAGAAAAATCACAATCAGATGTTAATAGACTAAATAATTAACATAATTATAATAATATATTTTTAAATATTTTAACCATATTATCAATTAAAAATTATTAATGTATAACATTTGACTGGACTCGGAAGAGTCTATTATAATAAGAAATATAGGAAAAATTGAGTCCTTGCTTTCTTAAAACTTGTATTTTTACTGCAGCACTTTATCTGTATATTACAAGAGATTGCATTTAACAGAGATTCACCTTTTGAATGCAAAAAAAACATTTACAATTTACTACTTTCATTGTTAAACCACTAAACACCACATGATCACCATCTCTTAAGCTAGCACATAACTTTCATTGTTCTTATATCTTCTCCTTTACTTTTTTTGCATTCCTTCATATATTGAAGCAGTCATATATATACACATCGTATATACATATACATATATACATATATATTTGCTATTAATTTGAAAATATTGAAATTTTTTAATGTATAAATTAAATTCTAATTTTTGTAATTATTTAGGGAAAAGGTGACAAAACATATAATTATTGTAGAATCAGATAAAATCAAAGACGAAATTTAATTAAGAAATCCAATTAATAAAATTTCAAAATTAAATTGCATTAAGATTCTAATCAATAGATAATAAAGAAAAGAATTTTACTTAAGTTTAATTAATTAATTAATTTAGAGAACAGTCGGCCTTTGTTTTGAGCTATACATAGAGAGAGGTAAAAGAAGAAGGGATTAGTTAGTTACTACTGTAAACTTCAAAAAGAGTACAATTCTTGGAGAGTTAGTTACTGCATACTTCTAGTAGTTTTGAAAAGTTTTTTTGTAAAGTTTTTTTTTAAATTGTTAAATTTTTTTTCTTCTCATATGTCATAGCATCGGCCGGAAGGCGAACCCGCAACAACCGTCTGAAACAACTGCTTGCTTGCAAGGCGGCTGCGCTAACCTCTCGGCTCACGCTACGAGTAAGATCACCATAATTTCTCGGCCCAGCCCCAGTACAGCTGAGTATGGAGTTCCCTGAACTTATAGAATGCTAGGCCGATAAAGTCTTTGCTTACCTTTGACCATCTATGTTGCTGACATGCTATGCCGTCGCCATGAAAAGGGAAGCCCCCAATATATAATCTCACTGAGTGACCAACCAACCAATTCTACTGTTTGTCAAAAATCCTTCGTGAAGGTCTGGTAAAATGGTAACTTAATTTAACTATAAATTTCAAATGATAAAGACCTCTCTAATATTCTGCTTTTTTGCTTCCTCGATTTATTTATTTGCGATTTTAAACTTGTCAGTTTAAAATCTGTTCTTTCAAAATATTCAGCCATTAACGCAATAATAATGATTTATACTGTATATAACTTTTTTTGAAATGAAAATTAAGATTGAGTGTTAAAAAAAAATTTTATTTTCTGTTTTGGGCAGGTACAATTATATATGTATATTGCATACGGGTGATTTAGAAACAATCTGCAGTTTGTTTTTTAAATAAAATTTTTATGTTCGAAGTTGAAAGTTAAAACTTCGTTTTTTTACTTTTGACAAACATATATGTGTACTATACGATACGATAGTTTTTTCTTTAAAACTTTTAATTCAAATTTAATATTATCGTCGTAGGTTATCGTATCGATATTTCCATCTATATGTAAGACCTATGGGCGGATCTCTGATTAAGCAGGGATTAATTTCTTTATAAAACATTTTATTATATATCATAACTGCGTAGGCCTTGATTTAGCCTATAAAATAGATATCCGCATATGATAAACTTATGGCATGACCCTTTACGTTTTATAGATTAAATTTAAGTCCAAATATTTGTTATTTTATATATATATATTATTAGTGGGTTGACTAATTTCATGATTATTTTTATTGCGTTTCTTCAGCAGGTGTATATCCCTGTTTCTGAATATAGAATAACTGGGTCCCCCTTTTGAATATAATCTACGCAAATGCGGGAATATTCCTTTCTATTTCAGACCCAGTGGACCTTCGTTTTTGTATCACAAATTGGGTAGTAAATCGCTCTTGCCTGTTGGTGAAATTTATTAATTATTATAGGAAGACGGTTATTCCTTCCTACCAGTTGTCCATTTATTTCTTAGAGACTTGGATATGAACTCGCGGAGGCGAGCATATTCCAGTCTACCTTGTCACTGGATTTATTTATTACTTTAGCAACTCAGTACTGTCTTCCTTATCCCTTGTGCATATTAAAGCTTGATATTTCAGCCTTTAGTGGTCATGCTCATGAGAGTTATGCATTTATCTATTTAACTGTATTTTCTAGAGTTAATTAAACTTATCTTAACTTATAATTATTGTTATATCCGCACTTACAACTGTGCCAATGTTATAACTGCAAGTCATACTGTGCGGTCAGCAAATAACTTTATACAATTCCCACGCTGTTCTTTTCCAATGAGTGCTCTCCAACGAATTGGTCTGCAATGAAACTCTCCAACGAATTGGTCTGCAATGAACGCTCTCCAACGAATTGGTCTGCAACGAAGCTCTCCAACGAATTGGTCTGCAATCTCTCTGCTGAATTGGTCTGCAACGAATGCTCTCCAACGAATTGGTCTGCCACAAAGCTCTCCAAACGAATTGGTCTGCAATGAAGCTCTCCAATGAATTGGTCTGCAACGAAGCTCTCCAACGAATGCTCTGAATATCTCCACTGCGGTCTCTCAGCTACACCCATGAACTACATTTCCACTGGGTGCTGATCATTAACCGCCAGCACTGGCATGAGATATCTACTTAAATACTGCTTACTCAATACTGCTTGACTGCTCTCTACTGCTGTCTATATTACACTGCTAGATGTTACCCAGTCTTCTTATCACTCTCTGACAACTGCAATGATCAATCAAAGCACTGACCAATAAGGTAACGTTTCTTATCTAGAAACATTTGTAATTAGCAAATATTTCTAGGAATTGTCGATCACCATTACATCAATGCACTAATTAAATTCCTCAGCTATCAGAGCGTGATCTAAAAATAGCCTTACGAATAAATTCTAGTTTTTTCTGGAGTGCACAAACATGTCTGCCATTTTACAAAACACTACACACCTCCCTCCACTCTAGAAAAACGTATGTTGCAATTCCTTGATGTTTCATCACGTAAATGGCTAAACATGTAATTCAAAACTTATTTGCTACTTACAGGTTCCTAATGAGTCTGCGCCAATGTTATATCCGCACTTACAACTGTGCCAATGTTATAACTGCAAGTCATACTGTGTGGTCAGCAAATAACTTTATACAATTCCCACGCTGTTCTTTTCCAACGAGTGCTCTCCAACGAATCGGTCTGCAATGATCAATCAATGCACTGACCAATAAGGTAACGTCTCTTATCTAAAAACATTTGTAATTAGCAAATATTTCTAGGAATTGTCGATCACCATTATGTCAATGCACTAATTAAATTCCTCAGCTATCAGAGTGTGATCTAAAAATAGCCTTACGAATAAATTCTAGTTTTTTCTGGAGTGCACAAACATGTCTGCCATTTTACAAAACACTACAATTATTATCATGTACATGCTTAAGGGATATTTGCCCCAAAGATCAAATATGTTCATCACTCAAAGTCCCTTATTATATGTCTGTTATATATTGAAACTTTTATATATGGAATCATCAATTAATGTAATTTCCCTATCTCATAAGTCTAACAACCTAATTAAGCTGTAGTCACTAATTTTATTTATTTGTTTGTAACTTTAATTACTAATAAAGTGTCTGTATTTTATATATACATTGCATTGTGTGTCTTGTTTGCCACAATGAAGTCAATAAACTGTTTTAAGAGTCTCTACCTCTCCCTGATCACCGAGACAGAAAAAAAATGAGGCAGTATATAGGTTGAAATGAGTTGTGGTGGTTTAAGTCCCTAGTGGTGATTTATGTGGCTATCTGTTCATTTTGACCATTACAATATATATTACTTATAATCAATCTCTACATATACACTTTAATGCAAATTTTTTTTATATAATTACTTTAATTTCCTAACAGTTTTGATTGTCCTGCAGTTTTCATCCAAATACTTGTATAACCTTCCTTTCCAATTTCTTAACAGTTTCAACTATCCTGCAGTCTTCATCAGAGCACTTGTATAACTGTCCTCTTCCTTTAGGAAGGTTATACAAGTGCTCTGATGAAGACTGCAGGACAGTCAAAACTGTTAGGAAATTAAAGAAATTATATTAAAAGAATTTGCATTAAAGTGTATATATGGAAAAGGAAGGGAAAGGTTATAGAAGTGCTCTGATGAAGACTGCAGGACAGTCGAAACTGTTAGGAAATTAAAGAAATTATATTAAAAAAATTTGCATTAAAGTGTATATGTGAAGATTGATTATAAGTAATATATATATAAATATTTTCATTATTCACTATATATTAACATAGGACTGGGATTTTTCTAAAATAACATGATATTTAAACACACACACACACACATATATATATATATATAATAGGAGGAAAAGATGATAATAAATATATATATATATAATAGGAGGAAAAGATGATAATAAATATTGAGAACAAAGAACAAGAAATCTTTTCTTATTTAAATTGTTTGTAATAATCATTTTCATTAAATAATATATTTACAATAATAGAGACTGCAAAGTTTTAATTCAGATAAACTATATTTATTAACAATAATCAAACATATAATAAGAGGAAAAGAAAGTATTGAAGATTATACTACAATAATCAAGCATATGATCTAAACAAAGTAATAAGATAAAATGAATTTTAGGACTTCTTAGTGAGATTGTTGTTGTGGAAAAAAATTATTAGCTAATTTTTATTCACTATACACAATAAAGATAAAAATTTAATTAAAATGATAGCAACTATATGATAATAATTAAGCTTAAAGAAATATATTAAGAAGATATTTTCTATTCATTATTCATTTTGAAACATTTTATATATTGTGTTTTCTTTAATTAACATAATTTACAAATGCAGTATTTGTTAGTAATTCTTAATCAGAAAATAATCCGTTTTTGATATGCACTGCTTACTTATGTTACTAACTCACCAATGTTATAGTGAGTATACAAGACAATCTCAAACCCAAACGCAAGCTAGAGACTTTTAAAAGATGAGAATGGATATCTTATTTTTATACCTAAATATAATTATATAGGCTAATCTAAAGCATTCTGGAATGAGAGCATGAAGATTTAATCTTTGTAACTTTTACATCCATTATTTTCATATGTCATAGCATCAGCCGGGACATGAACCCACACCCGTCTGCAACCAACTACTTGCTTGCAAGGTGGGTGCGATGACCTCTTGGCTAACAATGCTTGACAACCATTACATTATTAATTTATAATTAAATCCAGTGAAATTTTCAAATTTGTAACTGGTAAATATTCGATGATTTTAGAATCTATGTAATAACATAATTTACCAGCACAGTTTTCATTAGTAATTCTTAATGAGAAGAGAATCAGCCTTCAACATGTGCTATTTAGTCATGTTATTAACTCATTGGTGTTATCAAGATAAGATGGCTGTTCTTATCTTTTAAAAAGTATTTATCTTGCATTTGGGTTTGAGATTGTCTTGAATACTCACTATAACCCTGGTGAATTAGTAACATGAACAAATAGTGCATGTCAAAGGCTGATTACCTTCTGATTAAGAATATTGTGTTTTCCTATTAAAAACTATTTTTAAACTGTCCTTTTATATAATCTATGGTAGAATCACTTAGCAAAAATATTTTTAAATAAGGGCAAATTGAAAAATCTTAGATAATCCTTTTAATAGTAATGTAATGTATTCAAATTTGATCCATTATCTACTTTGTCTTTATATGTAATATGGGATATAAATTTGCCTACCTTATTTCATGTTCATTATATTTTATAATTTTTTGCAGATCTTACGAACTAATTTAAGATTGATATAATTGTAATTTGCAAATTTTTTTGATTAAATAACAATGACTTATTAACATTTCCGCAAATCACATGACATATTCTAATCATTTAAAATTTTCTACATATCTATGATAAAACTTCTTGTTTTTTCACTTGTGTATTTAAATTATCTATAATAATTGTACCACTTCTTAAAGCTTTTCCGCTCTTAGTAGATTTGATTGTATATGTCATTTCTTAAATTAAAAAATTCCAACAATGTCATAATTACACAGATTATTTTTTCTTCTTCATTATTATATAGTTCCTTACAGGTTTTACATCTTTGTCTTTAGTAATAGTGATATTTTTGCTTTTTATCACATTTTATATTTAAGAATTATTATCTTTTACAGTTTTCCTTGCCGTTTTATTGTTAACTTTCTTATGTCCCAGTTAACATGTTTTAATGCCTCTGTATAAAATTCATGTTATTCTACGTTTCAAATGAGTCATTTTAAATTACTTTATATATATATATTTTGCATACATTACAATGTTTTAGTAATACAAATTGTAAAAAAAATTGCTTCCATATTCATCCTGCTGTTTGGGTAGCTATTCCTAAAAGTGTATCTTATCCTTTTCTTCATCTTATTCAAGTATGAATCATATTTAAATTATTATTTTAAAATGATTGTAAGTACAAAAATATTTCTGAATATCAAGTATATATCAATTGTTAAAATTGTCTTCACTGGTAATTTCTGCATGTTTTATTACCCAATGATAACTTCCTATCTTGAATCTTTTAAGCATATTACAATCTTAAAATACATACTGTGTATTTCTTATTAATCAAAATAGTTTATTCTTCTTGCTCTTTCATTTATTAACATTTATGTCATCCCAGAGTTTCTTTTTCAGCAAAGTTCATGTTTATGTTTTTTACTTCTATCTTCATATCCCAGTTTACTTATAAAAGATTACAGACTGTTTTTCAATCTTAGCATTAAAATCTTCTATGAGATTTTTAGATATTATTTATTGTGATCAAAAACATTCTGCCCACAAACTTTTATTTCTTTTAATCAGAATCAAACTCCCATAAATCTATAATTATCCATATTTGGTATTTTTGATGGAGTTGAATAATTAATCTTAACTCTCTGTCAAACATATAAAAAATCTTCGCAATGTTGCTTTCCCATTTTTTATATAGGATTAATCCTATTATATTATCTTTCCATTACAGAAGCAAAACTCTCCATACAGTAGCACCACTCAGTGCAGACCAAAGTAATCAATGGATGCAGGAAGGTTTGTGCAGAAAATCCCTATCTAGTGTCTACTTATCCAATAGCCCAAGACTAGCTTCTAGTTTGTGGCTTTCAACAGTGAGGAGCCTTAGATCTGAGAGCATTGCACCTAGATCTTAGAATCTAATGTAACTCTCCTGTAGCCACTGTTTACTTTATCAGCTAACTATAAAGCTTTGAGCCAAAATGAAAAGATATTTTCGATTTGTATAGTTAAAACAGTCAAAACTCTCCATACAGTAGTTCCACTCATGCCAGAAGGCTTGTGCATAAAATCCCTATCTATTGCCTACTCACCCAATATCCCCAGACTAGTTTCTAGCTCGTAGCTTTAATCAGTGAGGAGCCTTGAATCTGAGAGCACTGTACTTAGATCTTAGGATCTAATGCAACTCTCCAGCAACCACCTTTTATCTTTACTTAACTACAAAACCATGAGTCTAAAATTTGAAAACATGCTATTTTCAATCCAATCTCATTAGCTTATATGGTGATCATGTGATGTTTAGCTTGTATTGTTATATAGATCTGAACTCAGTTCAGCAACCATACTTTTTGGTCTCTTTTGTTCCTATAACTACAGTCACCATAATAATCCTATTGGGCAGGATTGGTAATTATATGTCTATACAAGCTGATGAGCTTGAAT
This sequence comes from Epiperipatus broadwayi, assembly GCA_028023455.1. Lineage (NCBI taxonomy): Eukaryota > Metazoa > Onychophora > Udeonychophora > Euonychophora > Peripatidae > Epiperipatus > Epiperipatus broadwayi. Next base: position 1,987,179 of record JAQFVV010012536.1, on the reverse strand, counting down.
TGAAAACATTATTGTGTTTTCATTTTGGACTCAACATTTTTAGTTAGTTAGTAATGTAAAAGATGGCTGCTGGGGGGTTGCATTAGATCCTAAGATCTAGGTGCAGTGCTCTCAGATCAAAGGTTCCTCACTGATGAAAGCCAAAAGCTAAAAACTAGTCTGGGGATATTGCATGAGTAGGCACTAGATAGGAATTTAATACACAAATCTTCCTGCATCCATTGATTACTCTGGCTTGCACTGAGTAGTGCTACTGTATGGAGAGTTTTGCCTCTCTAAACAGCTTGTGTAAGCATAAAGAATGATGATCATGTGATGTTTAGTGGTTTATCTTTCCATTATTTGTGTTTTATAATAAAGTATATATTCACCTTTTAAATGAAGTGTCTCTTCACATTTTCTTCCAATCTTTCAAAAGATAATCTCATTTAGGATTATTAAAATGGTCTACAGTTTAAGTGATCGAGCCTGATCCATAACTCCAAAAAATTTTGCCACCAGTATTCTCTAACTATTTTCAGTTTAATTTTTTACATATAAAGCTATAATTTATATTTGTTTGTTATAAGAGTAAATATTAAATAATCCTTTATTTACTATCCCATGCCCTGTAAAAAATAACAACATACCATATATCAGAAACTATCAGATATCTACAAATAAAGATTGTGACATTTTTAAAGTTATTAATTCATGCATAAAAAGCAATAACCTCACAGTAGCAGATATGTTTTAACAAACAGCCCATCCATGTTCATTTATCATAACCATATATGGTCATAATAGCTGCAATGATAATAACATACAAAATAACATTAGGATTTTGCTTTACCCATTTCTATAAGACCAGATGGTACTCAATCTATGTACAGGCTGCAATTTTTGTAATATTTTTTGTTCAATGGTTGCTTTAACATATTTTTTTTAAAGATTTAATGTAAATTAAACAAAAGATTTGAATATTATATAAATATATGTGGGAATTGTAAACTGCCTTGAAAGACCATCATTTCAACTTCAATTATATGTTAACCAAAATTAAATGTAATTATTATATTATAGCATTTATTTCCCCCTCACTAAATATCACATTTCAAATAGAATTCTTTGTGATTTAAATACTGTACATCTGTAGTTAAAAGCACATGTACAGATTTTTTTTCCAAGCATTTTTTTATTAACGGTGATTTCCTTCGCATTAACGTAATAATATGCTAACTAAAACTAAATGTAACTAGAAGTACTATAGCTTCTAATTTTCCATTTCACTAAATATCACATTACAAATATAAATTTTTGTACTCTAATCACATTTTCTTCATGATTTAAATACTATATTTCTATAGTTAAAAGTGCATATACTGATTTTTTTTCCAAGCGTTTTTTATTAATGGCAGATTTACTTCCAATTACTCCCTTCACATAAACATAATAATACACTAATCAAAACTAATATTTAAATACATGTATATTGTCTATACTAAACTTAATACAATAAGAGTACTGGAGGTCCTTTATCTTTTTCACATGTATGTGGTCATGTGTATCAGTTGTAAAAGATAGAGTAGATAGTTGTAGGGAGCTTGAAAGTCCGAATTCAAGTCTCTTCTAATTACATTAATATGTATTTAAATATTACATACTCAAACTGTATTCTACCCATTCCTTTTCTGTATATTTAAATGGGTATATTAAAGAATATATGTGAGAGATCAGAGCGTCTTAAAGTCAACATGGGTATGATGATAATATTAACATCAACGAGGCCTTTGAGCATTCCGTCTTCAAATTTTCAATGATATGGATGACTGAAGAGTTGGAGGGTGGAGAAGATTGAAAATTACCCATTAAAGTTTGAAGATTGGCTAACTTAATATAAACTAAGCACTGATTGTATATATGTGTGGTAGATGGTGATCTGGACCAACTGATGAGTGCTGGTTCAGCACAAAATACATATATTGGATATCATTTATCTTTTTCACATGTATATGGTAATGAGTATCAGTTGTATAAAATAGAGTGGATAGTTGTAGGGAGCTTGAAAGTCTGAGTTTAAGACTAAATGGAAATGTGGTAATATAGCATCTACTTCTTTCTCCTATTAAATATCACATTTCAAACATGAATTTATATACTGTAATTAAATCTTGATTTAAATACTATATCTATTTAGTTCTAATTAAAAGCACATGTATTGATTTTTTTCAGAGCCTTTTTTCCTTCAAAAAGTTTTATTCCAATACCACAGTTTTTTTACAATCCAGAAATGTAACCTGTTATCATTTTTTATAATATATTTTTTAATTAGTTGCTTTAACAAATTCCTTTCTTTGCATAAAATGGTTTGATAAAAAAATTATTACATTTTATTAATGGTAGAATAAATATTTTTTTCCACTAAATAATATAACTCATTGTGAATTTGACATGACGGACTTACGGAAAAACATACATTCACCAATCAAATAACAGAGAAAATAGGAATTTTTATATATAAGCTACCAAGAGGTATCAAAAGGTCTCATTTGTAAAGTTGTTTCTGCATGCTACTGCAGATATATTATTCAATAAACAGATTACTAAAATTAGATGAACTTAAACCAAAAGAAAAGTATGATTCTATTATATCAACCTTTATTGTCAAAAGGTTGCCTTGACAACAGTTTGAAATTGTTGATTGTTATTGATATTGGGATTGTGTAAGTATTGAATGATTTTAATTATATATATATATATGAAGCATGGAAATATACAGCTGCTTTATTCTTGTTAAAGATAGATTTATGCTGGGGTAGAGAGTATTTTAAAATATGTATTGTATGGTGTTATGAGTCTTAATCTTGAATGGTATATATATATGAAAAATAAAAACAAGTTAGTCACGTAACCTGCTATCACTTGTTATTTATGATCAATAGATGGCGTCTTTACCAAAACCGCCGAAACAAGTGTAAAATATTTTTACATAAACGCAAAAGGAGTCAGAATTAACTACCTCTTTCATTTTGCTCACCTCCAGATCAGCTGATTTCAAGCTGGTTTGCTTTCGTCAGTGGAAGGATAGTTTCTATAGCTCTATCCTTCCACTGGCCACCAGCTGAAATCAGCTGATCTGGAGGTGAGCAATAAGAGGAGTAATTACTCCTTTGCGTTTATGTAAAATATTTTACACTTGTTCTTTAACCATCTATTGATCATATATATATATAAAGTAATGCTAAACATGATGCTAAAAAGCAACTCATTTTTCCTAATCACTTCACTTAAAAGATCAATAAATCTGTCCAATATGTTCTTTATTAAAGAGTTATTCATGTTCAGTTTTATAGCTCTTAATTTCATTAACATCATTCTCTGATATAAATAATTAATCATTTCAATGTTTATAAGAGTTTTTTAGACAAGTAGTTGCCTCAAATATCTGTTCAGCATGGAAGACTATCTGTTTCTAGTTACCGATGAAGTAGTTACCATAAACAAACAATATGTCTCATTGCTAGTGTCCAGAATAATTGCTTTATTTACCACCATTAGAAAGTGAACACAAAACTTTTCACTCAGTAGGTGAGGTTCTATAAAGTTTGGCGTGATTTTAGAGTGGCAAGATCAAGATGGAAAGGTTCCTGGATTAATTCTCGGATGTCTCATTTTGGTCAATTATATAAAACTGCTGTGCTCAATTGGCCACTACTGTTTTCAAATCATAAACCGCCTGAGCAACTAAATTACCATTTTTAATTAAACAGCTTCTCACAAAGTATGAATAGAAATTGAAAAGTGTCTGAGTATGCAAAAATATAATGGTAAAGATGACAATGTGATCAATAAAAAATTATGTACTATGTCCAACTATCTTAAAATATATCCCCCGAAATGCAAAAGGTTTAGCATCAGTGCAGCAAGTATCACTTTCATAACCCAGAGTTCAAGTCCAATTTGGTTAGACTATTCTTTCTAATGCAAATGTTGAAAATAAGCCAGCAATCGTCCAAGATGCTTAATTTGTTAGCGTTATATGTGAATAATCTTATGCAGGCAAAAATTTTAATCATAGTTATGCTCATATACCCTATATATTACATATATAGACACATGTATAGAATAAGCCTGTGTTTCAGTTATTACATTGTAGAGATATCTGCCCATCCTTGCATATGTATTAAATGGATTATGTCCTGTATATGTGGGGTTCAGATTGACCTTAGGTCAACATGGGTGTGACAAGAATCTCGGCCTCAGGGTGGCCTTCGAGCATTCCATCATCAGATTTTCAATTGGATGGACGGTTGAAGAGTTGGAGTGTGGAGTAGATTGGAGCCTGTCCATTAAAGTATGAAGATTGTCTATCTTAATATATATCTGAGCACTTATAGTATATATGTATGGGAGATGATAATCTGAACCAACTGATGATTGCTGGCTTAGCATGAAATACGTATATTGGTGATTATTTATCTTTTCAGCATATATGTACTTGAGTGTATCGGTGTTATTAGATAGAGTGGAGAGTGATGGGTCGTCTGAAAGTCTGTGCTCATATACCCTATATATTACTATATATTTAAAATAAATAAATAAAAATTTAAACATTTCTAAAAATGATGAATTATATTCATTAAAAAAAAAAAATACAAATTAAACAATAATTTCAAAATAAATTTAAATAAAAGTAAAAATGAAAGTTTGCAAAAGCTTAACAGAATTAGAAAAGTTAATTCCTTTAATACATTCAACAAACAAATTTATCTAAAAGAATTATTTCTTTAAGAAAACGCAATGATTATTCTAACAACTGATGTAATTAAAGTTCTTTCATCCAGGCTTGAGGATGAAAAAGTAAAAATTAATAAAAAATGAAAAAAAGAAATCGTAGTATTATAATGAAATTATTGAAGTACGCATTTATTATAAGATTAATTATTCTTTAAAAAGCTATTCATTTAAACAATGAAATTACTTGTGTGAATTAATACATTTTCCTTATTTAATTTTTGACTACATTGATAAGATTATGTATAATTAATTTTTATTAACGAACTTACAGACAAATAATTGTACATATCACAATCCATAGCCTTTCCAAATTTAAAATGTCAAAAAATACTCGATGGTATTTCATCTTTTTTGAGAGTAACATTTAATACAACATAGTCCTAAATATAACAACGATTTACATTCACTGACGTCACAGACCAATGACAAAAATATTTTAATGTATTGTAATTGAACAACCAATAAGCAGGATGCTTCATGGAGATAAAACATATATATATATATAAGGTATGTGAATGATTCAACCACTTTCATACTCATGACCTAGGGTTCGAATCTGGGTCAAGTAAGATGATTTTTGTTTTTCAATTCCAACTAAGCTTTTATTTCAGGCGTCCATACTATGGTCACCCTGGTTAACCTACCACTATTGTTTAGTAAAAAGGTATTTGACTATTCTTAGTGAAATATGTAGAAGAAAAAACAACGGCTGCTAAACTCTCCATACAGCAGCACCATCGATTACTTTGGCTTGCACTGAGTGGCGCTACTGTATGGAGAGTTTAGCCACTGTGTAAATAGCTTGTGTGAACATAAAATATGGTGATCATGTGATGTTTAGTGGTTTAAGAAAAAAACAGGTATGCTTCATTGGAAGAATTAGAAGTCTAAAATAAAGCAGAGATGGACACATTGGTAAAAGTGACAATAATGGATAAACAATTGATGTTTCAAATTGATTCTCAGAAGATTGTAAAAGATGTAGAAAGTGGAGCTGAGCAGACAAATTGGTAAAAGTGATAATAATAGATAAATAGTTGAAGTATTAAATTACACCTCAAAAGATTGTAAAAGACCTAGAAAATGATATTGTTAGATGAATGGATGAGATAAGGCAATTTACTGGTATGTTGTGGAGAAGAGAAGCTAGGGATCACAAAAACTGGATTAAATTAAAAGACATTTCATCCTGTAATGGATCAATAATGCAATGATGATGATGAATTGAAGAGAAACAAAAATAGAAAAAACACTCAAACTGGCATCACTCAGAAAAAGGTTGATTTGGTGATCAAAATCTTTTCCTTTGCTGTTATACCATAGAGAGAAAGAGAAAGTGGTGCAGTGGGTTTTGCTTTATAGATGAGAAGTGGAAAGACTGTTTTACCCACTTTTAACATTCTCCGCTGCAGTAGATTAGGTTAACTAGAAAATGAAGTGTCATAAATAAATTGTGATGAACTTTATTGGCATTAATAAACTATTGTTTGCGCCCATCTTAATATATTTCATCTTAGCATCTCAATTTTAAAACTACATTACAAATTAAAATAATTTAATATATTTAATGGAATATGAAAAAATGTCCATTTAAAATATCAAGCATGGGTAAGAGAACAAATTGGGTATTATCAAAATCATTGAAAAATGAAGACTGAAATGGAGTTGGAAAGAACATTGCCAAAAAAGATGATAATAAATGAGCAGTTGATGATCTAAACTGGATTCCAAGAAGATTTAGAAAGAGATCACTTGTAAAATGGATGGGCAAAATAAAGATGTTTGTTGGTGTGATGTGTGGAAAGGCTGTGGATTGAAGAAATTGAATTAAACCTGGAAAAATCTTCATTCTCAAATGGATCAATAATCATAACAAATGATGCCAATATACAATGGGATTCCTAACTGTGCCAAAAAGATTAAGATATATCATAGAATTTATAAAAAGGAATAATCACATGACAAGCAAAAGTACAATGGTTTACAGACTACACATATGAAATATTCAGGAGAAACTAAAAAAAAGTATGAAAATGGCTATTTTTAGTATTTTATTTTCTTAGAAAAATAACACATATAAACATTCGGATTCTAAAAAAGTTTTACTTCTCCTGAGCATTCAAAAAAAAGGAGTTCATTGCAAAGTAATCTTTTTATACAGCCTTTTCAATTTAATTAAATATACAGTGGAGCTATGAACTATGTTGCACCTGACTACAAACAAAAGCATATGGCTTTATTGCTCGGGAGTTCATAAGAATTTAATATTAATATCATTTATTTTCTTTATTACTTTTTACAATGCTTTTTTACAACCCACTACTGAAAGTTTTGATTGCCCCAGCAATCTTTGGAAATATAAGTAAAAGTTCTGAAGAAGATTTCTGGGGCAGTCGAAACTGTCAATAGTGAAAAATAATAAAGAACATAAATGATATTAATATTATATGGATTTGGCAATGCAATAAGAAAGTACTTTCAAATCCCCAAGTTGGACACTCTACCAACTGTCCCAAACCATACAGGATATCTGCCAACACAACTTCAATAATCCACTATCCAAATAAAAATGTCAATAAATAAAAAAATAAAAAACATTAGAATTTACACATTTTATCATCCTCAGTAGTCATTTTTCCTTCTCTGAATGTTATAGATAATTATATATATATATATATATATATTAATGAAATTTCTTCAGTTTATGCTGAAAGTTTCTATATTTCCTTCTTCCTTTATTATCCTTTCTAAATTTGATAATTTTCTGAGTATAACGATAAAATTTTTACAAAATTTTAGATCATACTAAAAGTTGATACTGCTTTTAAAATGTCAAAACAATTTCCCAATTTTTTTTCTTCTTTTCTTTTTTCTTTTTCATGTGTCAAAGCATTGGCTGGAAAGTGAACCTCCCTAACCTGGAGCAACTGCTTGTAAGGCAGCTGTGGTGACCACTCGGCCACCAATTCTTGACAACATTTTCCCAATTTCTTAATAACAAGACCACTATTATGTTTCAAAAAAAAAGTTATAAGAATAGTGCCTGGGCATGTTCAATAGAAACAAAAGCCTGACATTTTGCTATTTACTTTATTTTAAAAGTAAAAATATAATAGTAGATTTCTTTTTCTTATTTTTACTACTTCAATGAATGAATGAGAAAAACACTCAGTACAGTATATATAAATCTGCTTCCCCAATTTATTATTAATAACTATGTGATTAATATTTTTTAAATTTTATTTATACTACAATCTTGATTTATATGCATACTATACATATAAAAACATCCATGTATGTCAAAAAGACATCTGCAGTTCAATAAATAGTATACATTCTATTCTCATCAATGTTTATCAACAAAATGTGAGCTATTACATGCTATACATACATTTGAGTATGAGGGGGGGGGGCTTGGAACAAAATACAGCATAGTTCACAGTTTAAAAACAATAAAGTGGACTGTAAGTTTAATGCTTATAGGAGTGTAAAACACCAATTTCACATAAAATCCTTCTCCTTAGTATTTAAACCACCCATCTCAGATATGTTTCCGATTTTTATTTTTATCAATGAGGCCTGGGATTCAAAGTTGGAAGAATGAACATTTAAATACTAAAAAAACAGATTTTATATGTAACTGGTACATCTGATAATCATTGAGCACTCATGTGTAAGCTAAATAGTATTAGTCAAAAAATTCCTCCTTCATGAATTGTTGTCTATAGGAATATATTTTCTCCATCTATAGTGGAAGCTAATACCATCTTGTTTATTTCTTACTGTGAGAACATTAATCTCATTTAACCAATAGAGGTTAATTAGAAATTTTTATCCTCTAATTTGAACTGCTAGCTGAGTTGACTATAATAAGATGCACTATATATTCTAAAATTTTGATTAGCCACAAAAATCTTCATAATATTATGGGATAGCACTTTATATTTAACTTTAATATATGCAACTTAACAAAAAATACATTAAAAATAATCAAAAACAGGCAAAACTCTCCATACAGTATTGCCACTCAGTGCAAGCCAGAGTAATCAATGGATGGCAGAAGGCTTGTGCATAAAATTCCCATCTAGTGCCTACTCATCCTAGTTTGTGGATATTGGATGAGTAGGTACTAGATGGGGATTTTATGCACATGCCTTCTGGCATCCACTGATTACTTGGGTTTGCACTGAGTGGCAATACTGTATGAAGAGTTTTGCCTGTTTTAATAACAGTTATAAGCAAGCATAAGAAATGGTGATTGGGTGATGTTTATTGGCTTAAAAATAATCACACATTAATATCTCAAGGTCATTTGAAACTCCACTCACATGACAAGTTGAATGTAACAATTTTAATCAATCAAACAAAACCAATCTCCACTTTACAATTGCATTAAACCACACATATTTCATGCACAAACATGGCAGTGCTTCATTGCTCTTTACAGTTATTCATAATAAAGTAACATTTTAAGTTTTAGCTACCAAATAAAATTTAAGATGAATCATTACAAATTAAAATTTTAAACGGCATCCAAATATTGAAAAAAGAAAATATCATTAAAAACCAGTCAACACATAGACAATCCCAATATCAATAACAATCAACAATTTTAAACTGTTGTCAAGACAACCTCCTTTTAATGATAAAGATGGAATCAACAGATTGAAATTGTTGACTGTTATTGATATTGGGAAGGTTTATGTCTTGACTGGTTTTTAATGATTGCTTATAAATCCATTTAGCCCTGAGCATTATTTCTCTTATTATTTAATATATATATATATATGAAAAAAAAGTTACTGTTAACACTAACTGAAATAATTATAGAAAATATACAAACCATTATACAATTACAAATATCCAGTAACGCCCTCTGTTTAAAGATCTACATCTCAATAATAGCAAACCTTAAAATGATAATTGTATAATGGTTTGTATATATATATTTATTACTAAGGATAAAATCAAGTTGCCATTTTGTTTTGGTTTTTTCAAAAAGATAAATTCAAAAATGTTTCATTTGTTTAAAGTTATAACATAATTAAATGAACAAAACTTTAGCAAAAATAAAGACCGCTAATTTACATTACTATTGCCAATGAGTATAAAAATATTTCAGTCAAGTGACAATTATGAATAATCAAATGGCTTTTGATTCTTAAAATGCTTTAACACAGGAAGTTACACAGCTTGGCCATATTCCATGAATTCTGATCTTCACAATTTGCACTGTACTATTACATAAAACCAGACAGAACATTAAAAAAATCATGATGCAAAAATATGCTTCAAAAATACATATATTTAGAAGTTATTTAAAAAAAAACTCCATGGTTTTAGCAAGGAATGCATTAAAACTTGAAATGTCAAAAATCGTAAAGATACTAATAAATGTGACAATTTTCTTTTTACTGTCAATGCCATGATTATGACTACAATGATTAAGTAGTCAAAAGTGCATCAGACATATTTTGCTAATTTTACAATATAAAGCTTATCTCTAATATGGTTATGCATATATTTTGTTTGATATATTTTCCAAGATATAACTCACTAAATTCTTGAAGTTACATATTAGTGTATTTGGTGAAGGTAATTTAGAATACAATTCAGATCAAATTATTATTAACTTATTAATATTGCAGCACAATGGCCTTAAGTCAAAGAAATCCAGAAGTCATTGTAATTGTGTTGATGTGATGTGATGTACTGTGGCTTCTCCTTAAACGAAGTCAATAATATCTCAGCAATTATGCCCAGATAAACCTGTTAGCCACTTAATTTTCTATTCTCCACTCTAAGTTTCCCTGTATTCTGCTCCATCCCATTTCCACAACATAATATTTGTCAACTCTATGGCCTTTATATCTAAATCCCCCTTATCTTTTTCCAAACCCAGCATAAAAACCAATAATCTACTTTCTCTATAATCACTTTTTTCATATTTATTTTTCCATAACTTCATTATATTTGCTGTTTCTGTTTTCAAGCATTTACATTCAATTAACAAATGCCTAATATTTTCTATTCCTTCCTTACATAATTTACAGACTAAATCACCCATATTTTTCTATTTACATGTATATTCTCTTGTTGCAAAAGATCCTGTTTGAGCCTTAAACAATAAACTACTTTCCTTACTATTATCATAAATTAACTCACACCTAATATTCTGTATATATATTTAAACTCTTTTTTACTTTCCATACTTGTTCTCCATCTCTCTAACTCCCTATTCTTTATTAATAAATCTATTCTTTTATCCCATTCCTTACCACTATAACACTCAACAATCCTCCTAACACAATCATCCCATCTTTTGTACAAATATACAGATATAAATTCTTTATCCAAATTAAATTAAATTAAATTGTATTTGTGCAGCCACCTAGTGAGATATTTTGCTAATTTTTTTAAAATAGAAAACTAGTGTACTTTCTAATATTGCTTTTTTTTAATTAAAAAAATCTAAAGACATTACTATAACCGAATAGTAGTAAATTTAAAGTATTTTAGTCCTGCCTCCATGTCTTTGATAGATGTAGTTATTTGTAATATGTTTCAAGATCATCCTTGTGATTATTTTGGAAAAACTTTTGGAATAGCTAAAAAGTTTATTTTTTTAAAAGTTTATTATGATTCATGATTATTTTTACATGATAATTGTGGAATAATTATTAAAAATCAAACATATATATGATTACATTTTGATTTTATACATATATGTTTTATTTTTAAAAATAGAAAATAATTTTTAGAATAACGTTAATAAAAAACCAAAAAAACAAACAAAACAAAGGTGTCCTCATTAATCTACTTATAAATCTGATTATTTAAAGTTTGTTATGTCATTACCGATATTGTGCTAGAATCTACTGAGATATCCTAAAACTTATAAAGCAATTTTGCTATTTTAAAGCAGAATTTGATATATTTACCAGATATTAACATTTAGACATTTGTACTTTAAAAACAAATTTCAATTAAAAAAGATTTAGTTCATTTTCTGAAGTTACTCTGTTCTGTCAAATGATCAATGATGAAAACATCTTTTGTTCTCATTATGAACTCATTTTTTACAATATTTGAATATTCAACTATGATTGTTTTTCATTTGTAAATGTATATTTACCAAATGAAGTCCAATTAATTGAATTTTAATATAGAATACTGGTTTAATATTAAAATAAAAAGTTGAAAACTTACAAGAGGTTTCACTAGTAACAATAATAAATTATTGTGTACAAGAAGTTTAAGGGTTAATGACAGGTTACAAAATCACATGATCACCATCTCATGCTAGCACATAACTGTTAGTAAACAGGCAAAAACTCTCCATATAGGAGTGCCACCTTGTGCTAACCAGAGTAATCAATGGATGCCAGAAGGCTTGTGCATAAAATCCCTATCTAATGCCTACTCATTCAATATCCCCAGACTAGTTTCTGGCTTGTGGCCTTCATCAGTGAGGAGCCTTGGATCTGAGAGCACTGCACCTAGATCTTAGGATCTAATGCAACCTTCCAGCAGCCACCTTTTATCTCTACTTCCCTACAAAACTATGAGAATGAAATTGAAAACACAATCATATTTTCAACCTAAGCTCAATAGCTCATTAGTTTTTGCCTGTTTAGGTTACAAACTTTTACTGTTAGCTCATTTCATACACTTAGCAGTGACATTGCTAAGAGTTTTGACATTTTAGGCATTATGATGATACTGTAATCACTATCTTTTCTACATTGTTTTAAAGCTATGTGTAACTTTATGTTATGATTTGCAATGGTTGTAGTTCCTTTTTTCATCACTGCTACAATTTAACATTTTTTTAAAAAAAGTCTGAAGATGTCAGCATTATATGAACATTTTTGAGTGACTGATAATACCTTACTGTTATGATAATGTTATGAAGAATGTGGCTAATTATTCATTATCATTATTTACTAATTATCTTGCATTTGTAAGAGAAAAAAATGCAATTTGTTTCCAAAATAATGATTACGATGCAATTTTTTTATAAAAGACATTTTAAAACCAAAAACCATGTCACTAATAGAAGGTTGTCTTTGAAAACATTTCGTTGTTAAAAAGTCAACTCTGAGAAAGTTTGTTATGGCAATTGAAAGCAGTTTCTACTGGATAAAAAGAATAACTTTTCTCAGAATGGTAAATAAAATATTCTTTAAAATTTTAACAATAAATAATTTAACTTTTAAAAAATGTTCTCTTTCTTTGATGATAATTATAATCCTAAATATATCTTTTTTTATTAAAATAAAATTCAAATATCCCATATTTTGTTCTTAGTAGGAAAATTACATCCAATGGTGCCATGCTCCATTTTTATAGGGAAGAACTTTGTTCAGATATTTATTTTCATATTTTTTTAAAAAAAATAAATGTTTAAAATTGGCATCACTTGAAAGCTTACACTTATAAATTATTAAGAAAAATTAGATACATAATATATGGGGGAAAAGGTTTAAACCACTAAATATCACATGATCACTATTTTTATGCACACACAAGTTGGTTTACACAGAGGCAAAACTCTTCATACAGTAGTGCCACTCAGTGCAAGCCACAGTAATCAATGGATGCAGGAAAGTTTGTCTATAAAATTCCTATCTAATCCCTAGTCATCCAATATCCCCAGATTAGTTTCTAGCTTGTGGTTTTCATCAGTGAGGGGCCTTGGATCACTGCACCTAGATCTTAGAATCTAATGCAACCCTCCAGCAGCCACCTTTTATCTTATTAGCTAACTATAAAACTTTGAGTCCAAAATGAAAACACAATCATGTTTTCAATTCAAGCTCATTAGCTTGTCTAGTTTATAGATCTGAACTCAGTTCAGCATTCGTACATTTTGGTGTCTTTGGTTCTTTAATAACCATAGTTACCATAATCTTATTGGGCATAAAGAGTAATGACCATGTGATGTTTAGTGGTTTAATACCAATCCTGCCCAATAAGATTATGGTGACTATGGTTATTAAAGAACCAAAAACACTAAAAAACATGAATGCTGAACTGAGTTCAGATTTATATGTCTATAAAAGCTAATGATCTTGAATAGAAAACATTATTGTGTTTTCATTTTGGACTCAAAGCTTTATAGTTAGTTAATAAAGTAAAAGGTGGCTTCTGGTGGGTTGCATTAGTCCTAACATCTAGGTGCAGTGCTCTCAGATCCAAGGCTCCTCACTGATTAAATCCACAAACTAGAAGCTAGTTTGGGAATATTGAATGTGCAGGCACTGGTTAGGAATTCCTGCATCCATTGATTACTCCAGATTGCACTGAGTGGTGCTACTGTATGGAGAGTTTTGCTTCTGTGAAAAATGGTTTAATTATACAAACAAAATCTACAACATGAAGAGTATTTAATGAAAGATTGTCTAGATTCTATTTAAAAATTGACACGTGAAGTTTTCTATTCAGGACATTAAAAAAGATGTTTAGTATGATAATTTAGCAGAAAATATTGGAATTCTTTGGACAAGGTAATTATGCCTTCTGACCAATATTAAAACTACAAGGATATTCTCACTTCAGCCACAAGATAGAGATCTAAGAAAATAAGTGTAAACTTGCAATTTTAACACCACTGTATAACAGCACTAGTGGGGAGGAATAATCTAAACATTGCATTTGTAACATTTATCGAGTATTAGAAAATATTGTATAATTTTGGCCGATGCATAATGTTTTCGAAAATAAATTCTTATTAAAAAAACATGTTGCACGCATTTAAAAATGTTTTTTTTTTTTTTTTAAAAAAATTAAGACTTTCGTAAATCTAATATTATTACAACGTCTTTAAAGCTTATATTGTAGTTCTAAAAATGGCATGCCAAATTATAAAAAGTATTATTTATTAGTGGTAATATTTTGTTGCCTAGTTACTGTATCTTCTCTTCATCAGAAGACTTAGCAACCATGTATTACGAAAAATGGAATATTTTGATAATTGATCTTGCCCAATAAAGAAGCAGTAGATAATAAAAAAAGAGTAAGAAAAATTATTATCAAGCAGAAATTTTCTGAAAATCATAGGAAATCTAATATTGGTTGGTTAATGGGTAACTACATATTTTTAGCTAAGGCTACTTCTAGTCTTGGCTAAATATAGTCAGACAAGATGGGTGAACTTGCAGTAAAAATATAAAACGTGACTTCAATATGATGTGATATTTACTGTTGTATTGGGGAAGGGGGTAATATTGGCTGGTAAATGGATATCTACCTATTTAGTCCTGGACAAATTTGGTCAGAAGGGGAAAAAAAAAAAAAAAAATTTAAAATGTTTTTTTTTTTTTTTTGGGGGGGGGGATTTGGAAGGGTCCTTTTTTTAAACCGTAATCTGGTCAGAAGAGGTGGGTGAACTAATAGTAAAAATATAAAATGTGATTGCAATATGATGTGACCTTTCTGGTTTATTGGAGGGGGGTGTGTCATATGTCTATGGGTGCTGAACCCATGGTCACTTTTACTATTATTAGACTAATTGTAGAAGTTTTATTATAGTAGGAAAGAAAACAATAAAAATATTAAATGAACAAAAAAGTGTGTATAACATGACAAATTTTACATTCACTTCTTATGTTACCAGGTAATATTTTTTTAAGAAATCATAGACTTGGAAATTATCACCAGCTTTCATAATAATAATGTAACTCTTAGAAACTTAAACTATGGTTTAAAAAATATGATACTGTCAATTAATATATATGTGTAATTATTTGTTAGACTATTTCCAATATTTCAATAAGAAAAATTCAAACTTTATTTAAAATTTTCAAATATATTCAACTGTTAGTAATAGCAAAGGAGTATAAGACTATAATGTTTTCCTGAAGGTTTGTGATGATGGTGTTTTAATTGTATTTATATATTGGACTATTTCCATCATCTAATATGAGTATTGAATGTCTTTAAAAAAATTCAACTATTTAAATAATCCAAATACATCCAACTGTTAGTAAATAGCACACAGGTTAGTATATGCACAACGTTTCAAGAGGTATTCTCGCCTCTTCTTCAGATATTGCTGGTCTGACCGTTGACAGTACTAGCATGGGAAATCAAACCTTGACTCTTAGATTCTTGAGTATTGAAATTTAAAACAATGCTCTAACCAACTGAGCCACCTGACAAAGGCAACAGTCAATAAAAGTTTCATATATTATCTTTCTCCACTTTTTCCTAAAAGCAAAGTTGATTAGTGGTGTCCATACATTATGTATAGTCACACTTATGGGATTGTTTGCCATTGTCATATGAGCAGCTTCTTTAAATTTTCTTCTCTATCCAAAAATTTTTGTATTCATGACAATGACAAACAGTATTTACATATTAAACAGGCAAAACTCTCCATACAGTAGTGCCACCCTATGACAACCAGAGTAATCAATAAATGCCAGAAGGCTTGTGCCTAAAATCCCCACCTAGGTGTCTTCTGGTATCCATTGATTACTCTGGTTGGCACAGGGTGGCACTATTGTATGGAGAGTTTTGCCTATTTAATAAGGTTATGTGCTAGCATAAGGGATGGTAATCATGTGATGTTTAGTGGTTTGATATTTACATATGTACAAGCACGTGCATATGTTGCATAGTATTGATGTAAAATAATTAAATAGTCAAGCATTGGTGGTCGAGTGGTCAGCACAGCTGCCTTACAAGCAGTTGTCCTGGGTTAGCAGCTTCACTTCCCGGCTGATGCTATGACACATGAAAAAAAAAAAAACTATTGCAATAATTAACTGGAAAGCAATTTCTAGCTATGCTAATAAAAAAAAAAGTGTTTTCTAAATGATTAAACATCACATGATTACCATTACTGTATGGAGAGTTTTGCCTCTGTATTTCCCAAATGCTTAATTAATATTCATTTTTTTTTGTTTCTCTCATGTGTCATAGCACCAGCCGGGAAGCAAACCCGCTAACCCGGGACAACTGCTTGTAGAGCAGACTTCGCTGACCTCTCGACCACCAACAGGAAATTTTTTGGAAACACAAATCCGCATTCTAGCCCACAGTCACACAAATGTATATATAATAAATGTACACACACATTTATTTATATCACTATATATACAAGCAACTCAAATAATATACTTGAAAAATACTAACCAACAATATTTAGTCTATAGCAGTAAAATACAAAATATTGAATTACATTCCATGTATATAAAATTATTTTTCAAAATACACAGTTCTCTGACCTTACTTCAAACAAACACTGAATAACATCCAATTAAAGTGAAAAACCTTTCACATCTGAAACTTCACTAACAGTTAAGAAAACATCGCAGAAAAGTCAGGAAATACAAAACCAACTTCACTACATCTACATGAGTAAAGTGTTTAACTATTGTTGGTCATCTAAAATAACACTATTAGCTGTTGAAGTTTTATAAAAAAGTTATATCGAGTTATAAAAAAAAGTAATATGAATCCATACTCTACTTACAAGTGTCAAAATTATTTAATCAATATATTCTTTTAAAGAATATAAACGGATGTTCAAAAAAAAAAACTGTCTGAAAAGACTCACAAAACCAATTAGTTTATAAGGATTTTTAAAAAAACTTTGCGGAAATTTACGTTAATAAATAAAATGAGATTAAGCTTACAACATAATCAACCTAGTATATTTATATTAAAGAACTTTTCTGAAACATCAAAAATGTTAGTGTTCACGTATATGTGTATGCATACATATTGGAATTAAATAGAAAAATAATAGAGAGTTTGAGACCACACTGTGAAGTATGACGACATGCACGTTGAGATTAAGAAGAATAACGAAAAATGCAAGAAGGGGTCAAAAGTGTAACATGCCAGTAACAGAACAAGCAGGTATTACTGATATGATTGAAAAAATTAAAAGGATAAAAATAACCATAAAAGTTATGATAAATTGAAATTTTAAACTAAATCCGTACAAATTGTAAAATTTCTCTTGATGACATGTGAAATAGATGAATAAAATAAAGAAATTTTCTGGAGTTATATGGAAAGAAAATCTATAAATCAAAGAAACTATATTAACCTTGGAGAGAATTTCATTTTACAAGGTGTTGAAATTTATGTTGACTTGTAAAGTATATAATTATATATATAGTGTGTGACATATTTATATAGAACAATTCTAAATTGTAAAATAAATTATTTCTAGAAAGCCGTATATAATTAAACTCTGAAATCAAAAAGGATTAAAAAATATTTTGGATTTTAATCTATAGCAAAAAAAAAAGGATTATTAAAATAGTTTAATTAAACAGAAAAACTAGTAATTTCACAACCAAATTAAGAAATTAATAAGTTATTACTGAAATCATGATAGCTTGATTAAGGAAACAATGTGTAGGAAAATGAAAAAGATTGTTTTAATATGCCATTGCAGGCTTTCGATGATCTAATGAACAATATGACTCAACAGAAGATATTTCTAATGAATAGGAACTTTTGAATGTCACATTGTTCTTCTTATTATTTTAAAAAGCCTTAAAGTTCACTTGTACAGCAAATGTAGCTGTATATATTAATATATTAACATGATGTATTTATATCATCTGCTATATCTAAATACATAATTAATAATTACTTAAATTATTTACCGGTGTTATTTATATGTTATAAATACTATGGAAAAAATTTGCTGTTAGGGTTAATACTCTATAGTTTAACTAAAGTAGACACATACAATAAAGAATTTTTGGCACATTCAGATGGTCTAGGATGGTGACAGCATAAGCCTGAATCGAATATTACATATAAGACCAAATACACAAAAAATAGTAAGGGTGTTTTTACTGCAAGTAACAATGAACAAATTTGATATTAATAGCCTTCTGATTGGCCAGTTTAATAGAAAAGAATAAGGCTTTTTTTTTGATGAATGGTACAAACCAGGTGGGATAGAAGATGATCACACTGGCAAACAATAATGCAAATTAGACCTTATAAATCTCTCATATTCTGCAGTACAAGAAAGACTTAATAATTATATCAAGCCACAACAGTTGAAGAAAGTTACTTAGTGCCAATTTGAAAGGCAAAGCTTAGGGAATATGACCAGGTCCTAAAGGAGATAGTGAAAGGCTGATTCTATGTTGAATTTCTGGAGTTCTTAACCAGAAAGATACTATGAGAAATGGGTGATGATTATCTCAGACAACTCTTGTACCTCAACCCACTACAGTTGAAGCTACTTAACTCCTATTTTAGGTGGAAAGTATAGGGAATATGACCAGGTCCGAAGAGAGAAAGCCAAAGACTCACTCTGTTGATTTTCTGGATTCCTTAACAAAAGAGTTATTATGAGAAATGGATGATGATTGTCTCAGACAACACTTGTTAGCTATAACTAGCATGACCTATGAAATATCCATTGAAACTGTACTAACTTACAAGCTAGTCAAAGTTCAAGCACACAAACTTAAATGTTTAAGTGCTTCAGAAATTCACAGAGGCAAAACTCTCCATACAGTAGTGCCACTCAGTGCAAACCAGAGTAATCAATGGGTAGAGAGTTTGTCTCTGTGAAAAACAGATTGTGTAAGCCTAAAAAATGATCATGTGATGTTTGATGCTTCAGAAATTAATAAAACTGTTGTTATGAAACTGAAAATGTTAGTAAAGTTTTTTTTTGTTGTTGTGGTTAATCAGATTAGTTTTTCCAAAAAAATGCAAGTGGATAGGAAAGAGCCGCAAAAGTTGAATGAGAAAGGGCACAATACCGGTCCTGACAAAAATGTCAAAGAGAAACTAACCAACTAGGAAAAAATAAACCCAAACTAGCCAACTGGGGAAAAATAAACCCATTCTAGAGACTACATTGATGGAAATCAAAAGCCTGCATGTAATAACATTACCTATCAATATTAGAAACAATCAGTGATGGGAATTAACAGCAGTACCAGTGTGCCAATACTTAAATAAATGGCCTGAAAATGCAATTTCTAATTGTGATAAAGCCTCTTTTCTGACCAAAATAATCCAAAAAGTTAATAATGCTCATGAAAATTTAATTAAAATAATAGGGAGCAAAAGAATGCTGATAGAAATGAAGAATAAAATTTCTATAAATTTATGTGGTAAGAGTTTAACATAATCTCTATAATAGGAAGGGAGTGATTTGGTCCTTTAGTGATCAAGAGCTGAGTGATTAATAAAATTCCAATTGAGCAGGAACTGAAAATTTACAAAACTATTCAAAGATAGCCAAATGCCATTTATGATTTCATTAGAGATTGTTTTTAATGATGGATCAATCCTATTTATAAGTAGACTGTAGAAGGTTCCTCTTGCCCGATTCACTAAGGTGGAGAATGAATTAAACAAATTAGTTCAAAAAAGTGTGCTCATTTGGTCTTTCAGCAGACTGAAGGAGCAATTCCATATTTCAATAATATTTTGATTGTTTTGAGCTGTGAAGAGAATTTACAAAATAGTTTATTTTCTCAACCTACCCATGTTGACCACAAGTCACTCGGACCCCTGATCCCTTATATATGTATGTAAATGGATTATGTCCTGTACATGAGGAGTCAGAATGACTTGTGGTCAACGTGGGTAGAATGAGAAGGTTGGCACTAAAGTGGGCTTTGAGCATTCTATCATCAGATATTCAATGAAATGGGCAGCTGAAGAGTTGTGGGGTGGAGTGGTTTGAAACCTGTCTGCTAAAGTATGAAGATTGGCCATCTTAATATAAGCTGAGCTTTAATTGTAAATATGTGTGATGATAATCTGGACCAACTGATGAGTGCTGGTTTAGCATGAAATATGTATATTGGTGATTATTTATCTTTTCAACATGTGTGTGATCAAGTGTATCAGGAGTAAGAGATAGCATGGAAGGATGAGAGTCATGTGAAAGTCTGAGTTCAAACCCCCTATATATTACATATATAAGTGCAGGTATGAAAAAGTCTGTACTGTAGAAAAAAATTCAAATTTCAAAATAAAGTGCTTTAAGGTCTACCCCTCTCTTGTATATGTATTTAAATTGATTATGTCCTATATATGAGGGATCAGAGTGACTTGTAGTCAACATGAATAGGATGAAAAGGTTGGCACTAAGGTGAGCTTTAAGCATTCCATCATCATATTTTCAATGAAATGGATGGTTTTGAAGAATTGTGAGTGGTTTGAAACCTGTCCATTAAAGTATGACGATTGGCTGTTTAAATATAAGTTGAGCTTTGATTGTATATATGTGTGGAGATGATAATCTGGACCAACTGACAAGTGCTAGTTTAGCATGAAATACATATATTGGTGATTATTTATCTTTTCAACATGCATGTAGATAGCATGGATGGTCAAGGATCATGTGAAAATCAGAGTTCAAACTCCCTATATATTACATATATGTCAAGGTATGAAAAAGCCTGTACTGTAAAAAAAAATCATATTTCTAAATAGTTTATTATAAGTTTGTGAAAAATTTGAAAATAAGATCAAGAGTGAATGTAAATAAATGTATTTGGGTTTCTAAAAAATTGAAGTTATAATTTCATGGCATGACCAAAAACTTGATTCAGATAAGGTCAAAGCTGAGATATGTGCTCTAAGATCAAGACGTTTTACAGCATTTCTCAGTCTAATAAATTTCTTTGAAGTTTCATTAAAGGGAAAAGCACATTCAGCATGAAAAAAAAAAAAAGATTTGAAAGGTGGAGTTTGAGAAAGCCTTCAAACAAGTCAAAATGTTGCCATCAGAAAATTTTTTGGTCCATTATGGCAATAGTCTTGAAATAATCTCATATGCAAATTTATCAGAATACAGAATAATGCAAAACTCTTCATACAGTAGTGCCACCCTGTGCCAACCAGAGTAATCAATGGATGCCAGAAGCCTTGTGCATAAAATCCCTATCTAGTGCCTACTCATCCAATATCCCCAGACTAGTTTCTGGCTTGTGGCCTTCATCAGTGAGGAGCCTTGGTAGTCTGGGGATATTGGATGAGTAGGCACTAGTTAGGGATTTTATGCACAAGCCTTCTGGAATCCATTGATTACTCTGGTTGGCACAGGGTGGCACTACTGTATGAAGAGTTTTGCCTTGTTTAATAACAATTATGTGTTAGTATAAGAGACAGTGATCATGTGATGTTTAGTGCTTTAATACAGAATAATCTTAAACCATTCATAGTGTATTGTGAGGGTGAAGCTTATTATTAACACTTCAAAAATATTATCCAGTACCAAATGAACCAATTAAATAAATGAGCACTGGCTACTGTTTTTGTGATAATAAGTTTCACCAGTATTTGTATGATAACTTTTGTATACAGATAGCAAACCACTATTAGGAAAGTTTTCAAAGAATAAGACAGCTCATCTAAGACATAGTTCTGGGTAAATTTACTAACTTATGATTTTGAACTGGAATATCACAATGTAAGCATAAGACAGCTCACATATTTCCTTTTGAGAGATCCCAATAAAGAGTCTATAATAATGGATATATGGACAAATTAATGATTTCAAAAATAAAATAGTCACACTATTTCTAATTGGATAGAAAACAATTAAGGTTTTCAAATACTCATGAACTGGATAAGAAATAGTTGACCAAACTGTTGGATAGAAATTCTTCTAAGACCTTTTAACACATACAAAGGATGCATTGTAATGGAAGATCAAGTTGTTATATGTAGGAGAGTAAATGAAAAAATATTACAGCTACCAAAGTTATCCAGGACTCGAGTGAAAGCTTTGGCTTGAGAAATGTGGTTGCTGGGTGTAAATGAACAAATAAAAAGTTATATTAGACAATCTCCCTCAGCAACATTATTGCTTTCCACAAAGAGATTTATTAAATGGCCATGTGTTACCAAAGCCGGTAGTAGGGTACATATGGATTTGTTTCTTGTAGTTGTGAATTCAAACTCAAAGTATCTGAAATATAAAATAGTAAAGAACACAAACATGGAGAAAATGATCTAAATTTCACATATTCCTATGCTTACACAAGCTGTTAAAACTGTGGCAAACTCTCCATACACTTGATGTTTAATGATTTAATACCATTCCTATCCATGATATGATAGTGACTATGGTTATTAAAGAAACAAACACACCAAAATGTACAGATACTGAACTGGGTTCAGATCTGTATGACCATACAAGTGAATGAGCTTGGATTGAAAACATTATTGTATTTTCATTTTGAAGTTTGTAGTCCCTAAAAGGTAAAACATGGCTACTGGAAGAGTGCCTTAGATCCTAAGATTTAGCTGTATTGCTCTCAGATCCAAGATTCTCACTGATAAAATCTATAAACTAGAAACTAGTCTGAGGACATTGAATGAGTAAGCATTAGATGATTTTATGCACAAACCTTCCTGCATCCACTGATTAATCTAGCTTACACTAGGTGCCACTACTGTATTGAGAGTTTGGGTAAAGAGATGGAGATTAAATTTAGTGAAGAAAAATCAAATATAATGATGGTTAATACTGAGGAAAGAGAAGATGTAGAATTTTTATTGGGAGATATTAAGTTAAGTGTGGTGAATAGATATAGTTATTTGGGAATTATTTTAAGTAATCAGAAAAATTATTTGGATGAATGGGAGAAAAAATTGATAAATGAAGCAAAGAAAAGAAATGGATTGATAAAGAAATTAACAGTATTTTCATATAATAAATATGATGTAGCTAGAATTATATGGAAAGGAGTTGCAGTAGCAGGGTTAACATATGGTAATGATGCATTATATGTTAGTAAAAAGATATTAGATTATTTAGAAAAAGCTCAAAGGGAAGTAGAAAGACATGCATTGGATGCAGAAGTATGGACAGCAAGGGAGGCAATTCAAGGAGAAATGGGATAGTCAGTTTTCATATGAGAGATGCAAAAAGTAAAATGAAAATGTTTGGTAGATTGCAGTTTATGGATAATAAAAGAATAGCTAAAATAGTATTTAATTGGGTTATGAGTAAAGGGCAGGTAACAAGATGGGTGAGAAAGGTAATGCAGTATGGAAAAGATTTGGATAAAGAATTTATATCAGTATATTTGTACAAAAGATGGGATGATTGTGTTAAGAGGATTATTGAGTGTTATAGTAGTAAGGAATGGGATAAAAGAATAAATTTATTAATAAAGACTAGGGAGTTAGAGAGATGGAGAAATAGTATGGAGAGTAAAAAGAGTTTAAATATATATAGAAATAAATAGAATATTAGGTGTGAGTTAATATATGATAATAGTAAGGAAAGCAGTTTATTGTTTAAGGCTCGAACGGGAGCTTTAGCTACAAAAGAATATACATGTAAATGGAAAAATATGGGTGATTTATTTTGTAAATTATGTAAGGAAGGAATTGAAAATATTAGGCATTTGTTAATTGAATGTAAATGTTTGAAAACAGAAAGGGTACATATAATGAAGTTGTGGAAAAATAAATATGAAAAGAGTGATTATACAGAAAGTGAATTATTGGTTTTTATGCTGGGTTTGGGAAAAGATAAGGGGGATTTAGATATAAAGGTTATAGAGTTGACAAAAATTATGTTGTGGAAATGGGATAGAGCAGATTATGGGTAAATTTAGAGTGGGGAATGTAAAAGAAAGTGGCTAACAGGTTTATCTGGGCATAATTGCTGAGATATTCTTGACTTCGTTTAAGGAGAAGCCATAATACATCACATCACATCATCACATCACTATGAGAAAAATTATTTCTAAGCTATGAAAAATTTTGTGGGTGTCATAATGATAGACATTTTTCTTCAAAATTTAAAGAAATCCTACAAAATTCGGTATGCGACATATTTTGATACAACCATATCAATAATCAAATGGTGTAACAAAAATAAAACACAGTGCAACAATTAAAGTTGGCACTATACAAGACCAGAAGTTTAAAAATGCATAAGACAGTATGTAAAAGTGTGTTTTACCAATGCTATTCCCATCAACAATGACTGACAATTTCCAGCTTAACTGATGTTTGGATAGAAACATAAGAATAATCTGTCTATAAATGTTACATATCACTTTTCCTTCAAATAATGGACTAGTCCAGTTTCCATCTTATCTTGATTGGATTGAGAATTCATCACCATGAAACAACGTCTATACAGATAGATAACATATATCCAATGGCAAAAATGGACCCATAGACAATGATATTCACCAAATCCAAATTATTCCATTATGGAAAGGGATATGGCAATAAATAATCAACCCATTTGGAGGTAAGGTCATAGAACTACTGTTACAAAGATGAAAGGCAGAATACCTGTTCTCCAAGAGATATCAACTGTCAAAGTTAAATGGATAATGCAGAGAGGTAAATTCACGTTTAGGACTGGAAACTGTTAGAACCTAGTATAGACACAAGGAAAGCTGTCTGAGTATAGTCATAAGTATTATCATATCTAGCAGCAAACTGTCAAAGTTAGAGTTGGAAGTGGTAGGTAAAATTATAAAGGCACTTAGAATCCCTTCTTTCTACAGTTGCATATCAATTAGAAGCTATATCTCACCAGTGGTATCAAGCAATGGTATAAGTGTATAGGGTAAATCTGCATTGATAAATATATATTGTAAACACATTTTCACTTGACTGTGTTTATATATAATCACATATAAACACAATAATATTGCTAAACACAGATGAGAAGACAGTTGAAACTGATAATTCAATTTACAACAAAGGGAACAAGATCTGGATTGGTTAAAAAAGTATTGCCTTAAAAAGTGAAGTTACTAAATGCTTCCATAATAGTGATATTAGCGATTAAGCCAATGCACATGCACTTTAAAGCTAAATTATAAATGAATACTCTCACTTTTCCAGACACAAGATATAGTTTTTTAGAAAAGATGGAATGAATCCACCCATCCTTTCAACCCAAACATTTATGTATGGGCAAATCTTAAGCATATGGAAATGAGAGCGTGAAGATGTTAAGCAATCACTTTAAATTACATTTATTATGCTTGAATGAATGACACTTACAAAATCTTTACAATTTACGATATGTCATTCTTTAGTTGAAATTAAACATATATAATGAGATATTATTTTATATAGTGCTATGTTTTTATACTGTAATAGTGCTATTAGTGATTAAGCCAATGCACATGTGCTTTAAAGATAAAATTATAAATGAATACTCTCACTTTTTCCAGACACAAAATATAGTATTTTAGAAAGAATGGAATGAATCCACCCATTCTTTTGACCCAAACATTTATGTTTGAGCAAATCTTAAGTGTATGGAAATGAGAGCATGAAGGTGTTAAGGAATCACTTTAAATTACATTTATGTTTGAACGAATGACACCTGTGAAATCTTTACAATTTATGACACATCATTCTTTAGTTGAAATTAAACATATATAATGATATATTATTTTATATAACACTATGTTTTTATACTGTAATAGTGATATTAGCAATTAAGCCAATGCACATGCCCTTTAAAGATAAATTATAAATGAATACTTTCACTTTTCCAAACACAAGATATAGTTTTTTAGAAAAGATAGAATGAATTTACCTATCCATTTGACCCAAACATTTATGTATGGGAAAATCTTACGCATATGGAAATGAGAGTGTGAAGAATGACGTATCATAAATTATAAAGATTTCACATACGTCATTCGTTCAAGCATAATAAATGTAATTTAAAGTGATTGCTTAACATTTTCATGCTCTCATTTCCATATGCTTAAGATTTGCTCATATATAAATGTTTGGGTCAAAAGGATGAGTGAATTCATTCCAACTTTTCTAAAAAATTATATCTTGTGTCTGGAAAAGTGAGAATATTCCTTTATAATTTATCTTTAAAGCGCATGTGCATTGACTTAATCGCTAATATCACTATTACAGTATAAAAATATAGCACTATATAAAATAATATCTCATTAAATGCTTTCATATAAGTGACAGAGTATATTTGAAGAATGATGGTACATTTGGAAAATGGTGTTATGTTGCAGGGGAATTTAAACCACATTCACCGAATTGTGTCACACCCCTAAGGGAATGGAAAATAGTTACTAGAAGAAGCAGCAACGATGAGAATCAATCAAATTTTGGAAATAATGAACAAAAACAAATAAATGGCAGAACTGTAGAGGAAAATAGTGGAGAAGAAGCTACTTCTACATACCTATATGGATCCAAGAATATTAAAAGAAGCCCTCTAATCTGAATGACTGGTGAAGGTAATTGCTGATTATGTAATTATATACACAGTACGTGATTTTTCTTTTTCACATGTGTGTGGTCATATATATCGGTTGTTTGAGATGGAGTGGATGATAAATATAATCTGAAAATCCTAAGTTCAAATCTCTCTATTTACTATAGTAGCATTTAGTATACTAAATGAATAGGTTAAATAAATAGTAAAATAATAAATTATTCTTAGAAAGCTATACGTAATTAAACTCAGAAATATAGAAAAGATTTAAAAAATATTTCGGATTTTAATCTACAGTTAAATCTAGAAAAGTAAATAAATAAAGAATTATTAAAATAGTTTCATTAAGTAAAAAAATGTAATTAAAAGAAGGTTCGCAAACAGATTAATTAAGGAATTTATTGGATTATTGACAGAATGAGCTGGAAATTATAAAAAGACTGTGTTAAATTCTGCCATTAAAAGGAATAAGACCGTCAACACTGAAGTCTTTAGATGACCCAATGAAGAGCAAAGTCCGACAGAGGATCTTCTTAGTGAAATTTTGCCATTGAAACATACCCAAGTAAATTTAGAAACCTTTAAAATCCACATTGGCCTCATGATTATTTTAATAAGCCTTAGGGTTTACTTGTATAATAACTGTAGCTGTATATATTGATATATTAATATCTTCTGATATACCTAAGTGTGTATTACATAATTATATAAATTGTCTACCTGAGCCTAATTTATGCATGATAATTATTATGGGAAATATTTGGTGTCAGGTTAATGCTCTATAGTTTAACTAAAGTAAGCTATTCAGACCACATAGGAAATATAAGAAGATATTTGTTAAGATATGCAAGATAGGATCGAAAGTGCTATGCATTAGTGATGAAATAAATAGGTATTACTGACAAAATTAAACAGATAAAAATAGAATTGGGCTGAGAATGACCCTAGAAATGAAGATGAACTGAAATTCAAAACTAAATCTCCCCAAAAATGTAAAAGACTTCTTGATCACATGTGAATGAAGCAGATAAAATGAGGAAGTTTTCTGGAGTGATTTGGAAAGCAGAATCCACGGATCAAGGAAACTATATTAAACTTTGACAGAACTTTACTTTGCAGTGTATTAAAAATGATGATGAATGATAAATATATTCATATTTAAAGACAAAAAGCATGATAAAAAAATTAAGTGATGCGCAAACATAAATTTTTTATGCATTCTCAAGAGTAGCCAAAAAAAAGTTCATATCAATAATTTTCAAGGAAGATAAGAGTTTACAAGTAAATGATATCAGGCATGCAACTGTAATTATGAGCTCAGCATGAAATTTCACTGATTAGACATGAAAACTGCATGTTGTTTTTCAATTATTGTACTAATTTAGTTAATCCAGATTATAATCCTGTAAAAATGTATTTACTTCACCAATTCTTCATAATTATTATACTGCATTTCCAACACACCCTAGTGAAGCTATTATTTTAATGGTATTAATTCTGGCTTAGTGCTTTCAGGTCATATTTGTTCCCATATTCATAACCGGTATCACTCTTCATTTTGTGTTATCATTAGTGTATGCAAATTATTTAACCAGTCCATTTCTCCAGATTTATGTGGGATCATTGATTAATAATAGGTATATATTTATTATCTAATTAATAACTGGCCAACTATCTTAAAGAAAAATGTGAGTACTATTTGCACCTTAAAAAAATTCTATGTTTCATCCAGACTTAAATCCAAAGATATGGGTGTAGAATTTGGACCAAAATAGTTTGACAAGAAGTACTTTATTCAAGTAAAATTACAATTTCAGATAAAGGATAATTATAATGAAAATTATTTTAAAAATCCATTATATATTTTATAATTCTCATATGCAATGTATCCCAGTGAAAAAATAACTGGTTTTCACTCCAAGATACATGCAGTTACCATATTTGAATTAATTCATATATTATGTAACAACCTATAACTTTTCACCACATATATTTTAAAGCACTAGCATGTGACAGTCTGTTTCATGCCTTAATCCATGATGAAACAATGGGCTAACATTAAATTTTGCTTTAAATAGGACAAGACAAAACTGTCACTAAAACATTTTGCAATGATTCAAACTGTATATGACAATAAAACTATGAGTCACAAAAAGTATTTTCAAATCATTTGCACGATTTCATTATGGCAGGACAAATATTAAAGGTCATCTATCAAAGTATGAAACACTTAATATTTTATACCACAATTTGTAATCCAGACTCAATAACATCTTATAATTTTTGTAGGGAATAGCTAAATCATGTTACTACATAACACAGGTTGATTCTGGTTCTGTAAGCAATTTGGAGAGAGAATTAGACACTATTATAATGTAGTACACTGTTTATCTATGAGCTGTTGAATATATATATATATATATATATATATATATATATATATATCTATGAGCTGTATATATATATATAATTAGAGGGGATGTGAACCCAGATTTTCAAGCTCCCTTCAGCTATCCAATCTATCTCATACAACTGATACACATGACCATACATGATTTGAACTCAGATTTTCAAGCTTGCTTCAGCTATCCAATCTATCTCATACAACTGATACCTATGAACACAGATGTGAGAAAGATAAATGATCTCCAATAGATCTATTTTCTGCTGAACTACCACTCATCAATTGGTCCAGATCATCATCTCCCACACACATATGTAATCAGTGCTTAGTTTATATTAATATAGCAAATCTTCAAACTTTAATGGACAGGCCACCCTCCAATTCTTTGAACATCCATACCATTAAAAATAGTTAGATCTAAACTCCAGGGATATGAAGTATATATATATATTAAATTATAATAATGGTAAATGTCAACACTATTATATAAATTAAACAGAAATACTTTTGATTATGTAGTAATCATCAATTGAAGTATATATTTAATGTGTAATTTGTTACTTTACATTATATCCATCATCATCATCATCATCATTTTCAACCATTATCAATCCACTGCTGGAGGGTCTCTCCAAGATCAATTCATCTTCTCCAATCTCTAACCTCTCTTCTCTACTTACCCCAGCATATTTCCTTATTTCATCCATCTATTTCACATAGTCTCTTTCTAGGTCTTTTACAATCTCTTGGAATCCAGATTAAGATCACAACTGTCCATCTATTATCATCATCTCTTCCAGCGATATGTCCAACCTAATTCTTCTTGTCTTTAAACACTTTCAATAATATCAGTAATGCCTATGTGTTCTCTTACCCATGTAGTTCATTTTCAATCCTTTCTTGTTACTCCTAACATCTATTATGTCCAAGTTTCAAATCCATAAGTAAGAACTGGTAACACACATTTATTAACAAACCTTCATTTTCAAACACAATTGCATATTTCCTTTTAGTATTAAGTTATTTCTACCAAATACACTCCAACATATATACCTATATATGTGGATATATGTAATTAGAGGAATTTGAACTCAGAATTTTTCAGTCTATTCATCCGTTCCATCTCAAGCAACCGATACACATGACTACATGTGAAAAAGATACGATTCCCAATATATGTATTTTGAGAAGAACCAGCTCTCATCAGTTGGGCCAGATTATAATCTCCTACACATATATACAATCAGTGCTCAGTTTTTATTAAGATAGCAATTCCTCAAACTTTAATGGACAAGCTTCAATCTTCTCACTCTTCCAACTATTCAATCACCCACTTGATTGAAAACCAAAGGCAGTCTGCCCAAAGCCCTTATTGGATTTGATATTGCAGTCATACTCATGAAGATATTACGTCGATCAACCTCTTATTAAGTCGATCAACCTCTCATTATCCAATCATTACATATCCATATATATTACTAGTTGAGGGATGGACTGAACTTATAGTAAGATATAATGTAATTAAAGTAGTATATAATTTGCTTATACTGAATATTTCCTATATATGTACTTAAAGAGATTTGAACTCAGGATTGTCCTCCACCCCATCTCAAGAAACCGATACCCATGAACACACACATGTGCAAAAGATACATAATCCCAATATATGTATATGTGGTTATGATGAGAAAAAGTGTATGCATAAAGAATATCACAGTGTACTGGTAGCAAATCTGTCTGCCATGTCTTCTAAGTAAAGGTTGAAATGTTTGTTTTCATTTTCTGTTAGGCTTAGAACTTTTGTTATAGGTAGCCATTGTATAGCCAATCCTGCTAGCCATATAATACTGGTCAGTAAAAAGATATCTTGCTGTTCTTAGTTGGAGATTAAAATAGTGATGGGGCGGGGGAGAGCTTTGTCGTTTGCTGTTAATTATTTTTCTTTCATCATTCCTTCATGGGGAGGATAGTTATTAAAAAAAAAATCTTTTTGTTTTACTACATATATATAAACATATAGTTGACAAGAACTATAAGAATAATTAATTAGTGCAACATAAATATTAAATTGATATTTTTTTATTATTGTTACTCTCTTTATAATGCTTGACACATAATAATTGAATGGCAGTTAAATGAAAGCCAGTCACTGTAACAATAACATTGACTAACTCCTAATAGTAGTTTTGCAACTGTATTTACAATTTACTTTAACCATTTCCTGACAATATGTCAAGGTTTCATTCATTATATTTAATTCAGCTCTTTCACATTAGGAATATCTTATGAGATATGACAGCAGGCCATTTGAAGTTATCATAATTTAATACATTTTCACACGTTTTATCAAATTAATACTTGGCAAAAAAAAAAAAAAAGAGAAAAAAGGAAATTAAGATTTTTGCTTTGTAATACCTTCTTTCAGCAATTTTTACTAAATTTAATAATTCATTGGTTACATAAATAAGTTAAAAATGACTGGATTAATTTTTACTAAAATGGAAAGTTTTTATTTTAATTAAAATATATGTTTAAAAATAACGTTTTCTGAAGATAAATAACGCTTACACAAGCATGCAGTACAATTTAGAATGTCTGTAAAATATCCTTTATTAATGAAAAGATTAATCTGATTACGTTACTGAAACTTACTGAAATAAATCTAATAATAGCCTTAGTTTAAAAAAAATAGAAATTGTTATGCAGACAAAGAATAAATGACAATAAACACATTACAATTTTTAAATCGCAATCTCCAGGTTCTTGCTCACCCTGGTGGCCAAATATTAAACCTATTATCCGACATTGAATCACAAAAACAATTTTTCACGATAAAGAAAAAAAAAACGTGGCTTGCTACATCCTGTTAAAATATAATGGGATAATAATATATATATTTGAATATTAATATCACATGATATGCTTAATGCTATGTTTTCCAAAAGCAGCTGTTTATTCAAGCTTACGTTAGATGACTCTATTGTAGGATGAAAAATACTTTAAAAATTACTAATTATATACCCATATATTCATGTGTGGTACATAGGGGAACAATTTAATGATATTAGTAATATTTAGCCGAGCATGCTTTCGGTACTATGTACTAGACTCATGATGAGTTAACTAAACTGACAAGGTGATATTCAGGTGCATGCTTAATGGGGTATTGGTGTTTCTTTGATTAATAACGTTATTAGACTTTGCAATAAACCAAGCCTAATTTTAATCTTCCTATCATTTGGGTATTGCAGTTAGTATTAATTATAACTTATCAATCAAATAAATGCCAATGTTCCATTGAGCATGCATGGAATATAAACCTGTTATTTTAGTTAAACAACCATGAATCTGG
This sequence comes from Epiperipatus broadwayi, assembly GCA_028023455.1. Lineage (NCBI taxonomy): Eukaryota > Metazoa > Onychophora > Udeonychophora > Euonychophora > Peripatidae > Epiperipatus > Epiperipatus broadwayi. Next base: position 1,954,452 of record JAQFVV010012536.1, on the reverse strand, counting down.
TATACAATACCAAAAGCATGTTTCACTCTGTATGGCACATAAATATACATGTGTGTATAATTTACATTATACTCAGAGTTATTGATTTATATAAATATTAATAATTAACAAATATATTGTGCCCTTTTATATGGGTCACCATTTAAGTTTTGTGCTAATTTAGTAGAAAATTTTAAAATTTAAGGAGTATTTTAAAAGTGTGATGTTGACTTTGCTTGTGGTAATGTTACCATAAGTTTAGTTAAAGCAATCTATGAGTGTTTGATATGTGAATTGTGTTGATATTGGGAAGATATTTAAAATGATGATGATTATGATGTAGTACTGCATTAATAAATTTAATAACAAATGTTTGAAGCTAAAGTATTTAAAAGACCAGTTAAAATTAAACAAAGATATTTTTAATTTGAAATATATGTTAAAAGTGAATAAAAATATTTTAGATTATAAGTATTTAAATTGAGATTAATATTTGATTGTAATCATATCAAATAATTATTTTAAAATCTGATATAATATCTTATTTATTTTTTAAAGATAAATATTTATTTTAAAAAAAGCAATTGTTAAGTTTATTTTTAGACAAGCGTTCTTGTGTTATAGAGAACAGATGTTATACACACATGCGTGGAAGTTGTCTAATAAAGTTGCATAATTATTTTGAAAAATCATGTTATAAATTTATAAATAATACGTGAGTTATCACGAGATAAAAATAAAGATATTAATGTAAAATATTAAATTTGATTTTAAAATATTGTCTTAAAAATATAACGTATTTAAAAAGATTTAGTTTATTTTAAATGATCTTATAAAAGTTAAGATTTAAATCAAGTGAGAATAATATTTCAAAAGAATGTTTAATAGATTTAAATAAACGATAAATATTGTTTTGAAAGAATTTGATAAAATATTAAATATTAAATAAGTCATTATTATTTATTTTTAATATTGTGTTGGTAAATATGTAAATAAGAAATTTTGATTGTTTAAACCTACCAATCAGATAAGGAGTTTCTGGCAGTATATAAGCTGGATTCAATTGTTGAGGGGGTCTCTCTACAATAAACTTCTAAGTCGTTTGTGCTATTAAAAAAATAGCTGAGTAAATTTATAAACGCTCTTAAAATCAGTTGTAAAATCATAAGAGTGTTATTGAATAATTTATAATATTTTTAAAGTAATGAATATGCAGTAGAAACTTAATATTCCCTATCGCTTCTCAATATCGAAGCTCAATTTACGTACAAATAATCATGGAAACCTCACACATCGGAGAAATATATCAGAAACTTTATGCTATAGAAATAACAGATGGATTAGTACAGAAAACTATAAGATGGAGAAAAGTAGTATTTTGGACTATAAATAGTTTCAAAAGTTAAATTACTATTGTCTATTACTAATAGATATTTTAAAAAATATAAATATTTCTGTAAAAGAAAGTATTTTGACAAATTATAGAAGTAAAATATGTATCTTAAGGAAAGATATAAGATGCAGTAGTAATTTTAAATAAATACTTGCCTTGTTAAGTCTTTATGCTTAAAAGACTAGAGATTGATAATTTGAAAAGGCAAATATATTATAAGTATAAGTATTTTAAAAAATCGTAAAGTAATAAAATTATTTTATTAAAGTTATCTAAACGCTGGACGTTATAGATGGAAAAATTAATTCTTACCGGAATATGGTATTTACAAATGCGCAAGTAATACATGGATATCCAAATCAAATCAAACTAAGCCAAGCATGCCAAATTGATTAAAAAATTCAATTTAAATAATTTATAAACTATAAATTAATTTAGAAATAATAACTTTTAAACAATAATCTATGAAGAACTGGATCCAGAATTTATAAACTATTTTTAAATTTTATTTGTTTTCTTGTGGAACTTATTATTTTCTTTAAAAGAACGTTATCATTTATTTTTATTATAAACTTTCAAGAAACACGTGATTCAACGGAACAGGAAATAGTGTTATATTGACTTTATACGGAGGATATTTGTTAGAACTTTATGGTAGGACAAAAGTCGACGATGGACTATGTAATATGATTTTATTTTATTTATTTAACATAAAATTTAAATATTATTAAACTTTTAAAAAGTAGGTTAGGTACATTTATTAAATAGTAACTTAAAAATAATATAATAATTAATTACATAAACTTATTTTTATAATTAGTATAACACGGAATATTCTAATGAATGTTGTGAGTGAAAATGTGAATGATTTTTATTTTATGAAGCTGCAAATTCCGAAGAATACTGGATAGCAGAATGGACATTATTATTATTATGGTAAAAATATTGTATAATGATTTTTAATGAATTTAATATGTTTTCTTTAGATCAACTGAATATTATGTTGTTGTAGAATGAATGGATAAATATTTTATGAAAACACATACATTATATTGACAACAAACTTTATTAAAATATGCATAATTTTTAATTTATAATATAAACATGATACAACATTATGTAAAGGCTTAGAAATAATTATATGATTCTTTCGCAAATAATTTTGATATTTTTATTTATGCTTAGTATTAAAATGATGTTTATTATTTATCTAAGTAATTATTTTATTTTTGCAATTTAGAAAAGGATTTTAAAAGTCTATATTTTTGTGTATTTTGTTTATTGAATAAGTTAAGTTACGTTATAAGTAGAAGCCTATATTTAGATTGAAAGTTTACTAAGTATAGACAATATAGTATGAGTAATTTGGATAATGAATATTTTATTTGAAGTTGATATTTGTTTTCCGGAAAATGTTTTAAATGAGTTTAGAATATGTTTTATAGATAGAAATTTATTAGAAAGGTTAGTAAAGCACATAGGGTAAAATAATGATTTTACACAGAAAGGAATCATAAAATTTATCTAATGTAATGTTTTATGAATTTAAAATTGATAAATGATTTAAATATTAATGTTTGAATAATACAGATATAGAATGCATATTTTATAAAACATATAACAGGAATTATATTAGGTGGAATATAATTATAGCCAATCATTTGTTTTACATTATAAAGAGATATTAATTTTATATAAAGCTCTTAGGCAATGCTAATAACAAAATGAATACATGATAATACATTACAAATGGTAATACTTAATTAATGTAGTTATTTAATAGGTAAAGCTACATTATGTACACATGCTACGTAAATAATTTTGACATGTATTATTATTTGTAATAATTAAAGAGTACTACTATTTATTTTTCAAATCTGAGTTTTAAGAAAAACACACTATAATCATATTAATATAGCATTTGAAGGAATGTGTAATTGCTTATTAAGTACATAAGTTAATAACAGTGTAAGCCTTTTATATTTGTATTTCTTATTTTTTTATTTTATTTGTTGTCATAAATTTTCAACTGTAAATAGTGTAAATAAATTTTATTTGAAGTTATTGTAAATAAATTTGTTAATTTGTTTTTAAAAGTGTGTCGAGTTTCATTATTTTTCACCACAGCATTTTGACATCAGATGATTTGAAATAAACATAATATTTGCACAAAATGAATTTGTTATTATTATTTAGAATTGAATACCATATTTGCTTAACATTATTTTATAAGAATTGATTGACATGAACATAAATATTACAATGGTCATAAGATGATTATAATGCACATTATAAGAATACAATATTGTTTATTGCCACAGATTATTAAGTATAAATTTAATCTATTTTAAAATGAAGATACCATATGAAATAAAAGACGTATGATTGTTTATCTTTTAGTGATTAATTATATAAGAAAAATAGATGAGATTAAATTACACTCCAAGATTAGGATTATTATTATTATTATTAAATAAGTTAAGTGTATTTAGGTTTGATATAAAATCCCACATCATACTTATTTACATAATTTATTATTTTAAAACAGCTTAGAAGAACCTGAGATTATCTAATTATATTTTAAATTAAAGTTAGGAATTATTTTAGTATTATTAAAGATAATTATTTCATTTAAAAGTCATAAGAAGCTAAGATGTAGTGGTAAGATGATAAGGTAGTGGTAGATTCTTAGCATTGAGACAGATCTTAGGAGAATTGACTCATGTAAACTGCTTATTACTTTGTAACTATTCGCGTCTCAAATTTTATAAAACTTATTTAATAATATAACTGGAACTATATTGATTCTAATGATTGATAATAAATTTAATTAAGATATGATAAATAAAAGATATAAAGAAGAAGCAAATTTAATTAAGCATAATAATGTAACTGAGCTAGTTGTATTTTAAACTATTTTATATATCCAGAAGTAAGGGTACAATATATATTAGTTGTATCTGATAGGCTAAGTGCTTGAGAGGTTTGCACTCTCTCAGTTTAATTTCAAGATCGTCTGCTCTTTGTAAAATAAATATTATTTACATATATTGCTGCAAGTTATAACATCTAAAAACTACTGCGTAGTAAATCAAAAGATTTCACGCTGTATGTTTATAATTAGAACTCAGTGAGTTGAGTGTGAAGATATTTAAGATACATGCTTTCAGACCTAAGTACTTTGGACTGGCTTGGATATATAGAAAGACAAGTAAAGATGAGAGTGGAACCACTCTTTTCTTGTTAAATTCTCTGTCTCAGTATTTGTGATCTGATTGGCTAAGCGCTTGAGAGGTTTGCACTCTCTCAGTTTAATTAGTTGTAATATTAATATCATCTATATTCTTTATTACTGTTTACAATGCTCTTTTACAATCCACTATTGACAGTTTTGGAAATATAAGTCGATGTTCTGAAGAAAATTGCTGGGGCAATCAAAACTGTCAATAGTGGATTATAAAAAAAGCATTGTAAACAGTAATAAAGAATATAGATGATATTAATATTATATGGATTTGGCAATGCAATAAGAAAGATAAAGTTCTATACTAGTTGTACACTGACAATCTGGCTTATTTCATTCCTGAGCTCTGCAGATTAGGATTTTGCTGGACTAAAAAAAAAGCTGAGTAAAAATGATTGAGTAACACATTTTTAAAGTATAAATCAATCCGCAGTCTCAATATCTATAAGGACATGATCTCTTCCCAATGACACTCATATCATGTTATAATTATATTTTGTTTTTGAAGTCGGTGCTCTGACACTTACCTGACCAATTTAGATTAATGCAAGATCTTTTCCATTTAGTTAAGTATAGTCAGAAACTATTTAGTAACTGATACTTGATGGCTAGTTAGCAGATTTGACAAAGAAATCATTATTTTTTCTGTGATATAAAAAAATTTCCACAACCCAAATTCCAGACCATAATCATGGTAGGAAGATTTTCCAATCACTACACCACAACCAATGGAAATTTCCAGTATTAATAAGCCTGAAGTAATAACACTAACTATTTATTGTTATAATCATATGGTAATTTTTTTTAAAATGGTGATGTTCAAGCACCAAAATCATGGGTTGAAAATAAATTTCACACAATTGCTACTAACTCCACCTACCACTACATCTCTGCACTGAATAAGAAACCCAAATCAAATGATTTATTGATTGGGAGTGCATACAATATTTGAGCACTAAGAGTGGCAGAACTGGGCTGAAATCCATAGATCTGAGCTCCAAGATTCTGCCAGTTTACTACTGCCCCTAACTATGCAGGGCACTACCCTATATCACACAGTCTATTTCACTATTTTACATAGCATCCATGCTACATTTTTAATAACATTTGCCAATTAAGGTTTATCATTATTTTTCTTTCAAGCTTTTTAATAGTAATCATGTAAGCAGTATAATATTTAATCAATAAACATGAAGTAATTTAATGGTTTATTGTGAAGGATTTAGTAAACAACTTGATTACTGGAAGTGATAAAGCTGTGACCTTTGCCCTTTGGGCTTCAGACTGTGCCACCCTATCACTATGATAGATCCATTCAGGACAGTGAAAATATATTTACAAAAGCTAGTTATTAAACTTTGTTTTCATTTGTTTCCTCATTTGCTGTCTTGTAGGGATTGGAGGGTGGTGGTGGTGGTAAACATGCATCATAAAACTGACCAGATAACAAATTATTGCTTTCTGTTGACATTTTGAGAATAAAAGCTTAGAGTAAAATTTGTCAAATGCTTGCTTTTTTATATTTAATTCACAGATGAGAATTAATAACAAATAAACTCACATGATTTTTCTTTTGGAATCCCACTTTTAGTATAATCTGAGTTTACATTTTGAGTGCATTGAGTTAACTGACTTAAACATGATCGGAGACTAAAACAGTCCACCATATTAAATCTGTTCTCAGTTGCCTTGAAAATGAATTTTTAGCATAGAATTGCAATTTTTTTGCTAACAGATATGATTCACAGTTGTGAATCTATTATATGCATGATTTGCATAGTTTAAAGTTAAATTAAACTTCATAAAAGATTGTGTTGTTTATAATATACAATTTGACTAAAAAAATTATTGATAGGATTAACTGAAGCAATCTTTCTTGGTCATTAAAACTATCGGCATGTTTTTTCTAACTTCTGTCTATTTTGAAAATAAGTTTTTAGTGTAGAATATCAATTTTTTTTGCTTTAGGATATTATACACACTTACAAACTAATATATATTATTGACAGAGCTTATGAATAATTTAAACCTTTTCAAAAAAACAGTGTGTGATGATTATTATTTTCATAGCCGTATGTTTTACAACCTTGAGTTATAATTAGAGAGGATTTGAACACAGATTTTCAAGCTCCCTTCAGCTACCCACTTCATATTATATAACCAATACACGAAATACATATATTGGAGATGAGTTATTTTTTTCACCTGTTTGTAGTAATGTGTATTGGTTATATAAGATGGAGTGAATAGCTTAAGGAAGCCTAAAAATCTGTGTTCAAATTCCCTCTAATTACATCTAAAGTTTAGTGTATACATTATACTTGCATTCAAACACTGAGTTGGTTGATGCAGTTCTTTGAATAATAAAACCACTACCAGTTCTGTTTTGATGATAAAACTTTTAGCCCAGAATTGCAAGTGATTTGTTTTTTAGTCTGTAAATTATGTAAGGAAGGAATAGAAAATATTAGGCATTTGTTAATTGAATGTAAATACTTGAAAGCAGAAAGGGTACAAATAATGAAGTTATGGAAGACTAAATATGAAAAAAGTGATTATACAGAAAGTGAATTATTGGTTTTTATGCTGGGTTTGGGAAAAGGTAAGGGGGAATTAGATATTAAGGTTATAGAGTTGACAAAGATTATGTTGTGGAAATGGAATGGAGCAGAATATGGGAAAAGTTAGAGTGGGGAATGGAAAATAAAATGGCTAACAGGTTTTTCTGGGCATAATTGCTGAGATATTCTTGACTCTGTTTAAGGGGAAGCTACAGTACATCACATCATATCAACATTGGAAAATATTGTGGCCTTCATAATGAAATATTTACTACAGAAATGAAGAGAATTATCATTTTTGGTACAACAAATTTCATAGCCACTTTGAGAAATGTAAAATAATTCATTTTAAAATATTTGTTTATTATATTTAATAAACTTTATCTTTTTTTGCAAACCTGCTGTTGATAATTATTTTATGTAAATATGACATAAATATATATTGATTATCCAAGTTTCTATTAACATGAAGATACAGTTAGAAAAATGGAATTTCGATAATATGAAATATATTATAATTTGCATATTAGAATACATACTACAGAATGGAGAGAATTATAGTTTTTGGTAGCCAAGGTTTTGTATAAATATATTTTTTAAATAATAAAATTTAATTAACCATGCATTTAATTTCTCACTTGCATATACCATAATGTTAAAATTTCAAAGCTACTTTGAAAATTATCATGTGAGAAGTATAAAATAATTGATTTTAAAACTATTACTTATGATATTTAATAAATTTATCATTTTTATGATAATGCTATTGATAATTATTTCATGTAAATATTACATAAATAAATTTCAATTATCAAAGTTTCTACTAATGTGAGGGTAGTTAGAGATATGAAACTTTGTTAACATGTAAATAGATTTTAATTACTAGTAATATGAAGATCCAATTAGAGAAGTGGAGAGAATTAATGATGGGAAAATTTTATTCAGTATTCGATCTATTACAAATTAAAAATGGAATATGTAAATATATTTCAATTATAAAAAAAACACAAAAAGAGGGCAGCACTGATCAAAAGACAATGGGGATTTAGATATAAAGGCCATAGAGTTGACAAAGATTATGTTGTGGAAATGAAGCAGATTATGGGAAAACGTAGGGTGGGGAATGGAAAAGTAAAGTAAAGTGGATAACAGGTTTCTCTGGGCATAGTTGACGAGAGATTCCTGACTCTGTTTAAGGAGAAGTCACAGTGCATCACATCATGGACTAGAAAGGGAAATGACGAGAATTAGCAGGGAAAGTTTTATTTGGTTTCAATACATTAAAAATTGAAAATACAATTTAGATAATAATAATAAAACATTAAAAAAAAATTCTAACACTCAGAATATATATACATATTTAAAATCATACAAACACTTATAATAATCAAAATGCTTTAGAATAAAAAATGTTAAATGTGCTTGTGTAAATAAATAATTAAATATTAGTTATAGCCAGCTTGTGGCAGTTTATACCATCTTGAGTAGCAATTGATGGTTAATATTGACATCTCATTAAAATCATATAACACTAGCATTTAATAAATTGATAAAAAAAAATCAAGCCAGTTGTCACATGACCTAATTTTAATAAAGCTCGTATTTACAAAGTTATAGAGTTTGCCAAACAAACTCTTAACAAAGGCAAAACTCTCCATACAGTAGTTCCACTCTGTGCCAAACAGAGTAATCAATGGATGCCAGAAGGCTTGTGCATAAAATCTCTATCTAGTGCTTACTCATCCAATATCCCCAGACTAGTTTCTGGCTTGTGGCCATCATCAGTGAGGAGCCTTGGATCTGAGAGCACTGCACCTAGATCTTAGGATCTAATGCAACCCTCCAGCAGCCACCTTTTAACTCTACTTTACTACAAAACTATGAGAATGAAATTGAAAACATTGTTAATATCTTCAATCTAAGCTCAATAGCTTATATAGTCATATGGGTCTGAACTCAATTCAGCTCCCATACATTTTGGTGTCTTTGGCTCTTAAACAACCATAGCCACCACTATCCTATTAGGCAGGATTAGTGTTAAACCACTAAACATCACATGATCACCTTCTCTATAATAGCACATAATTGTTGTAAACAAAGGCAAAACTCTCCATACAGTAGTGCCACCCTGTGCTAAACGGAGTAATCAAGATGCCAGAAGGCTTGTGCATAAAATCCCTATCTAGTGCCTACTCATCCAATATCCCCAGACTAGTTAGATAGGGATTTTATGCACAAGCCTTCTGGCATCTGTTTGGCACAGGGTGGCACTACTGTATGGAGAGTTTTGCCTTTGTTTATAACAATTATGTGCTAGTATAGAGAAGGTGATCATGTGATGTTTAGTGGTTTAAACTCTTTACAAGCTGAAGAGTTTGTTTGGCGAACTCTATATATAACTTTGTAAATACGAGCTTTATTAAAATTAGGTCATGTGACATCTGACTTGATTTTTTATCAATTTATTTTTTGCTATTAAGGCTTTGGCAATTTTATATTGCTTGAGCTATTAATATATGGCATATCTGAACTTAGTTCAGTCCCATATGGCTATTTGAGTTAGATAGCTGGATTTTTAGACATATGAATGTCTGAAGATTTCAGATTTTCTTCTCAATAGTTACACATTAGATAAAATGCTGGGCTAGTTCCTAGTATTTTTAATCTAATAAATATTCTAACACCTCACTGACGATGCTACATGCAGAAACCGGTCTTGGGTTGAGGGTATTCTCAAAGCTTGTTAAGAGTTTGTTTTGCAAACTCTATATATAACACTAGCATTTCTAAGCGAATGTCCAATTTCCCATAAAATAAGTAATTGTGTGAATATGCATAATATATGGAAACTTGGCCATTCACATGGTAATGGTACTGTTGTGCAATTTTAATGAGTTTTAAATATTTATGATTAATTGCTACACAAGATGGCATAAACTGCCATAAGCTGGCTATAGCTAATATTCAGTTATTTATTTTATATAGGCATATTGAATTTTGTAGAGTTTTCTAGAATATTTTGATTATATATATACTTGAAATATATTTTAATTATCAATTACATTATATTCTTTTACACTTTTATTTTTAGTATTGTTCTACTAACACGAGCAAAGCCGTGGGTACAGTTATTGCATAATTATAAAAATCAGCTTGATAAATGCAAATCTAAACACATATAAAAAAGTGATATTAAAAATAAAAAAGGCTACATAAATAAATAAAAACTAATGTGCTATATATATGAACACTGATTAAACATATACAGTGTTAAAGGTGGTTGCCTTGACAACAGTTTGAAATTGTTGATTGTTATCGATATTAGGATTGTATAAGTGTTGACTGGTTTTTATTGATTAAATATCAAATGTATATAATTCATTTTACGGTCAGTAAAATCATTGTAGCTGAGAGTTAAGTGCAGCCGCCTTGCAAGCAGTTGCTTGCAGACAGTTGTTGTGGGTTCGCTTCCCAGCTGATGCTTTGATATATGGAAAAAAAAAGTCATGAATTTATTACCTTAGATACTTTAAAAAACATGTGACATTTTCAATGTCTGATTAATAAACTGAACATAGAACTTCAGTAAGTAATATAGAGATTTAAAGGCAGAAGTTTAACAACTGACAAGAAGGATTAAAAATGATTGATGGATTAAAAATGCAAAGGGATTAGTTATTTTCTAATCTCAATCACTTTAGTTCTTTCTTTGATACATTGAAAAGAATACAGACTTGGAAAAGTTATAATTTTCCAATAGTTGACTGGTTTTCAATTATAATTCATAGCACAACAGCCAGAGCTAAATAAATGAATAGAATATTCACACTCTATTGTAAAGGCAACAGCTAAAGCTTAATAAACCAATAGAATATTCACAATCTATTGTCAAGGCAATAGCCAAAGCTTAATAAACCTATAGAATATTCACAATCTATTGTCAAGGCAACAGCCAAAGCTTAATAAACCAATAGAACATTCATAATCTATTGTCAAGGCAACAGCCACAGCTTAATAAACCAATAGAACATTCACAATCTATTGTCAAGGCAACAACCAAAGCTTAATACACCTATAAAATATTCACAATCAATTGTCAAGGCAACAGCCAAAGCTTAATAAACCAATAGAATATTCATAATCTATTGTCAAGGCAACAGCCACAGCTTAATAAACCAATAGAACATTCACAATCTATTGTCAAGGCAACAGCCAAAGCTTAATAAACCAATAGAATATTCACAATCTATTGTCAAGGTAACAGCCAAAGCTTAATAAACCAATAGAATATTCACAATCTATTGTCATGTCAACCTCTATAGAAAAAAAAGGAATCCATCTTATATACATAAAGGTTGCTTTGACAAAAAATTATGGTCATTCTATAGGTTTATTAAGTTTTAGCTAATATGCTGCAAATTCTATTTAGTGATATTAAATCAATAAATGACATTCTTTCATGTGATGAAAATTTGAACAGGCAGGAGCAATACTTTGATACACTCTTAAATAATGATACAAGAATTGAAATGAAGATTTTTAATGGTACAACACTTTATCTATTCATTTAGATACGGACAAAAAATACCTTAGTTAAAATTAAAACAATTTTTTTAATATTAAAAACTGAAGGATTGCAATTTTTAGTGAAATATTTGGGAAAAAATTTAAAATATGATTATCAGATATTAACTTCAAAACTCTTAATTTTTTTTTTTAAAAATGTGGATTTATGAAGTTGTGCCTTCTGATCTTTAGGATACAACAGTTTTTCCAAATTATAATAATAAAAGGAATTGAAAAATTGCACCAGTTATCACAGAATATCTATGTTATTCACTACAGTAAAATATTTTCAATGATTTTGTTGAATAGGCTGATTCCAGTATACATGGATGTTGATGAAGTGATTTTAAAGAACCAAAAACTAGTATATTTACTGCCAAATGAAGGCATAAAAAGTGTAGATGACAGCACTTTTACTATTTGATCAGGGCATTTGATTCATTTGATTGAATAAGTTTGTGTCAGTCATAAAAGTAATAGATTGTTTATTGATATTTATTTATATTATATAGTTTCCACAAATGAAGTGAGAAAAATGTTTATCTTTGCTTATGGAAAATCTGAGGCACGTAAATATGAAAAATGGGTTTAAACATGACCACATACATACTAGCTTTGGCTTTATTTTACATTTACATGAAGCTTGTCTTCAGAACAATTAATAAACAGCTTTATATACCAACATTCAGATGTGATATCATTTTAATGAGTGAGTTTTTAATTTTAAATCAATTCAAAGCAAAAAAAAAAAAAATCAATTAAAATTGTGAGGCCAGTAATTTTGACACTTATCAATGAAACCATAGTAATTGACTCTCTCTATATATACTGAACAATGATAAAGATATAGTAAGAGATTGTGATCTGGGCCAACTGATGAGTGCTGGTTCAGCATGAAATATACATCTTGGGGATCATACACCTTTTTGACAGGTCCTTGGTCATCTGTTTATGATTGCACCCCTTCCATAGACCTTACTTTGTGTGAGAATGGTGTGGTGAAAACTACAATACAGAAATATTATTCATTAAGTGATTAATCTCTAGTCTAATGAATGATTAATACTTCTTGGTTTCTAGATTTATAGTAGGCTGATGATTATGTTATATTCGCTATTTCAAAAGATAATTTACATAATATGGTTTAAATTTTTTCTACAATATAGGCTTTTTTCATACCCGTACTTCAATATGTAATATATAGGGGATTTCAACTCAGACCTTCACACAGCCCTCAACTATCCACACTATCTTATACTGCTGACACACTTGATCAGACACATGTTGAAAAGATAAGTAATCACCAATATCTGTATTTCATGCTAAACCAGCACTCGTCAGTTGGTCCAGATAATCATCTCCACACATATATACAATCAATGCTCAGCTTATATTAAGATAACCAATCTTTATACTTTAATGAACAGGCTTCAATCCACTACACAACTCTTCAGCCATCCATTTCATTAAAAATACGATGATGGAATACTCAAAGCCTCTTTGGTGCCAATTTTCTCATCCTACCCATGTTGACCATAGGTCACTCTGACCTCTCACGTACAGGACATATACATATACTGAAATGGAAATCTCCAATCCCTTTCCGTTTCACCATCAAACCTAATGACACTCTCATCTGTGCTAAGTTCGAACCTATTTAAATGTTAATAAATTTAAAATTAGTTCATGTCTGTCTAAACAGCATTATATATTTACGTGCGAACGAACGCTATAATTAGATAGGATTAGTAAAATTATAGCGTCCTAAAATTATTTAATATTTCTAAAAATGGTTATTATATTATTTAAGTTAAGAGTAAATTATTAATTTAGTTGTTTAATATTGTAATTTCGTATGTGGATATATAATCTGTGCTATATAGAAGAAAGACATGATTTAAAATATGTAAAAGCCGTTATCTAAAAATACTATTAAATGTTTCTTTAAAATTGTTAAAAGATTTCTTGTTTTAAATATATTTCAGAGAAAAGTTTCTCGAAAATATATTTAAAAGCTATATCAAAATATGTTTGCAAATTATTTTAATAAATATGTTAAAAATGTTTTCGTTTTAAAAAAATGTTAAAAGGTTGTTTTTAAATAGAAAGAGTTTCTATGTAAGATTAAAAATAAAAGCTGGTCAAGTAATTAAAAGATTTTTGGTTGTAAACAAGTGTCATTAACGACCACACCTGGAATTCATAAAAAAGTAAAACTAGTTAAAAATTTACTAATCAAAATCCCCTTAGATAAGATTAAGTTATTTTTAAATCTAAATTGGACAATTGTTTGCAACGAAAAATCTTAATTATAATAATAGCTTATGGAATGTTTCTAACATAAGTTATCTAAGATCTGAATTATAAATTGAAAAACACTTAATTAAATTCCTGAGAGTAGTGAGTCTTGAGGCGGGAGATTCTGATAAGGAAAACATATAAATACTCTGTATTTTTTAACAAGAGGACAGCCATATTGTTAGTGAGAGTTGTAGCCAGTCTTCACAATTGTCAAAGTTTAACATGTCCGTCTAAAAGCAGGCATCTTGTTGCTGTTACTCCGTGGGAGAACGGGGTTTCTCTCGTCGAAATGCCTAAACCACCATCATGCCGATAGAAGAGACGAGCCTAACATAAGGAGAAAGATGATGCCGCCCAGTCAAACTAAACCAAACCAACAGCCAAGAACTTGCAGATAAATCATACCGGTACCGTTTTGTTTTTCAAACCGCAGAGCTCTGTGTAAATGTAAATAATATCTATCTAAGTTAGCTAACTTTCCTTTTAAAATAATGATAAAGCTAAAAATGTAATCAAAACTTAAAATCCATTTAATTAATATTTTAAATATGTCAATTGCTATCCAAAATTTAATGTGTTAAAGTTTAAATAATCTGACTTATTTATAATTTTCCTTTCATTTAAAGTACTTTATAAATGTCTAATTTAAAGTTATATCACTGCGGTTGTGTCTATATTTCTTTGCTTATTTTATTTTAAATGCTTATTATATTTTATATGCCAATATTTCGAAACAGTGGCACTTAATTTCATCTTTTTAAGAAGATATTTGAAAATCTTCGCGTAATTTATTTATAGCGTCAACTTTCTGCGCTGTTTCGAAATCCTATTTTTTTTTATTATTTAAATGATTTATTATGTGAAATGTGGCTCTGTTAATCAACCTTTTAAAAAAAAACTTAACTTGATAAGTTTATTTAAGAATTAAATTTAGCCTTGATCGTATTTATAAGTATATTTTAAATTCTTAAGTCCATAGAAATATACTTTCCCTCCTTAAATATGTATTATCTATAAGTAACGGAATAGATCGAACATGTCAAAGTACAGATGTAGTAATCTCCCCTTTTAGTAGCAGACATTTATTACCAGGCTACACAAGAGTTGGTCCCAATTTGATAGAGCTAATATGCTATTAACTCGTATCTCATAGTATGAAATATACTATTCTTTGCTTGGCGGATGTGATCTTATTTTATAAAATTATTCTCGTTTTGCTGCTATACGTAATATACGTATCTCAAGATGGAGCCACGGCGTTGCCAGCACATCTTTTTCTTATAGGGTAGAGCAGTAGTGAAGCCTGAGCCAAGGCCAGGTTAGCACGTAAGACCCCCGCCATTCCTGAACACAAATGTTCCTTTTCACGCAGCATTGCGATCGGTTACAGGGTACCGGCGTTTGTCGCAAGAACCCTGAAGTTATTTCATCCATCCACAGAGCGACTTTTCCTATTATTGTTTACCTGTGCCATAGCGCATTGGTAAAATCTTATGCAGCCAACTCTCCCATCTTTATATAAGGCTTTCAGCATTCTGAAATTTTCTCTCGAAAGCCATGTTCGATCGATCATTACTTGAGCTGGTTTATGCGCTCGTTATTAAATTATATATGGGTATTTTAGTAAATAAATTCATGATCAAAGTTCGATATAATTATGTATCTTTCAGCCACAAATGTAATAGGATTTGGCTTATCGAGATTTATAGACATAACGTAGTGATTAATTATGTATCAATTGTAAACAATTCCTAAGATGGGCACATGTTAAACTCATCTATGAAATTTAATGATTACTTACGTAAAGTGATTTTGAATTACCAAATGTTTGTACATTCTACGCTGAATGCTATTGTAAATAAGTGATATATAGCTATGAGTTGTAAATAAATATATAATTAATTTAATGTATTTCGTTCTCTGTTTCGTTATTGATCTAATTCAATCCAATTCTAATTATCATTTATAGTCTATATATGTGAAAACTATGCATTAAGTTAAATTAAATTTAGTGATATTTTAGTCAATTAAAAACCTCTCTTTTAATTATCAGAGTCTCATTGCTTCTCCGTGACCTATGTCGGCCGTGTGGAAAGAGGTATACTATGTGGAATTTCAAGGTGGTCATTTGTAGGGTCTTGAGTCTTGGAATCCTGGCTTACAAGTTGAAGTGTGGTTGGACTCGGGCTGTCACAGTCCTAGTCTGGTCAGCTTCGGTCTCTTTTGCTTGGATTCAGAATTCTGTTACGCGAATGTACAAACTTGACTGTTACATAGTATTTTTTTTTCACCGGGTTTGGCGCCCAACGTGGGGCCTGTAACTTATTTCCACCCCTGAAGAGATTATGGAGTATATATATAATTCTTTTTGTCAAAATTAATGATTTTGAATTAATTTTTTTTTTTTCGTTTTCCAAAATAATGTATATGTATAGATTTTTTTTTCCTGAGTTTGAACGTCAATTAATTCCATACTCTGAATAGATTATTATTTTATTGTATAAAAATTATTTATATAGATGCATAGTAGAATTTTTAAGGGGATTTCTAATATATGTTGTGTAAACTTTCTTGCTCACTGTGACTGGCGCCCGAGGGTGATTTGAATAAATGTCAAATCGTTCTCACATAAATTTTGTCATCAGGAGTAAAGAGAGAAAAGGAGGGTCTATTATTTGTTTTATGTTTTATGAATTGGATTGAACGAGAAAGAGAAGGAAATAAATGTAAGGTCAAATCAAATCTTAAAGGTTCGAAACTAGCACAGACGTGTAAATTAAATTATAACCATGAACCGTGGAAAATTTAAAAAAAAGAAAAACAGCTGCAAGAGGCCAAGGGTGAGTTGTATTTTATAATTTTTTTTGTTATATATGTTAAATTTATTTCACTGTTAGTTAAATGTTGGGTGGGCATCAAGCGAATGTATAGTGAGAAGTTAGGTGTATTAATAGAGTTAGGCATAGGTGTTGAGATGAGTAGGAGACAGATCGTTTTCTTTGTGGAGTGCAGCAATTAGCCGAGTTAGTAAAGTAAACAAAAACCAAGAAACTTTAGTAAAAACAAATTGAGCCATTAAAAAGAGAAAAAAATTTTTTTTTGTTGTTAGTATATTAAAATGTATATTACAATGGATAGTAGTACGGAGGAAGAAAGGGAAGTAGCAAGCCAGATTAGGGAAAAGGCACCTATACAACAGAGTGTGGCCATGTCAGAAAAGTCAGACACCACGGTAACTGAACAGAGACCTATAGAAGAAATTAAGAAAGAAGGCTAGAATATGAACTCAATGATGGAGTCATTAGTGAAGCAACTTAGACAGGATGCAGAAGAGAGAGATAGGAAAAATAGACAGAATGCAGAAGAGAGAGATAGGAAAAATAGACAGGATGCAGAAGAGAGGGATCATAGAAATAATCTAGAAATGGAACAACGTTTTAAAGAGAGAGATAGGAAAAATAGACAGGAAGCAGAAGAGAGGGATCATAGAAATAATCTAGAAATGGAACGACGTTTTGAAGCTTTGGGCAGGCGATGTGAGAAAGGGACAGCACATATTAGAGAAAACTTAGAAGAAAAACTGTGTAAAACCCTGCAGGGATGCCAGCTAAAAGGTGAGGAGATTCCAGTAAAACTCGCAGAGAAGATAGAAAAAGCACAGGACAAAAATGGCAAGGAAATGCAGAATACTGTAGAGGATGAGATAGAGTTAGTGTCAGATCAGGGAGAAGAAGTAAAGTCTGATAGCACAATGCTAGAAGAAGAAAATATTAAAATTGATATAATAGTATTAGTAAAAGAAGAGTTAAAACCAGTGGAAAAGAAAGAGTTTAGGAAAACTGAGCTGGACAAAATGAGCAAGCCAGAGATTAATGAAGGCGATGATGAAAGTTGCCATTTTCTTTTGAAGAAGACTGAAGTGGAAACGTGGGATAGCAAGGACACGCTGGAGAATATACTAGAGACTGAGAATAAAGAATCTAAATGTGTAGATATTGAGGCGATAGTAGAAGATAGAAAGCGGGAGCTCCAGCAGGACAGAACAGAGTTGGATAGAGAGCTTTGGGAAATAGGTGGACTGCATGGGAAGTACGAATCAAAGAGTACTGTAAAGAACAAGAAGAAAAGGAAAAGAAAGGATCCATACCCAAGTAGGAAGAAAAGATGGACAGAGAGAAGACAGGAGACAGCCGCAGAGGTTCACCAGGGGAAGAACAGAGGGAGAGAGAAAGAACGGATTCAAACCCTACTATTCAGGAATAACAGATCTGGAAAACACCCATACAGTGGAAGTGAGTTTGCACGGAGTCTAGAAAGGCACCCAGCACAATCGACTCTGAGATTGGAAGATGAGTATGAGGGATATGAATGGACATCAGATGAAGAGGATGACATTATATTTGGGTGCTGTTTTAAGTTATATAAAGAGGAGTTACTTAATGTACCACCAGATCCTATTTAGATACAAATATGTATATATTTGTTACGATCTGCCTTTATATAGTTTATAAATTATTATTATTATATATAAAAAAAAAAAACTAACATCCCATTGCATATTAATTAACGTATATCCAGTAGGATATAAAAGTTTGTTCAATGTAAATATTTGACAATATTCTATTTTGTGTGGTTTGCTTTTAAACTTTTAATTTAGTCGTATTTTTTTTTTTTTGTAATAATTGATTGTCTAATATGTATGAAATTCCTCGGTATAGAATGTAGCAGGCAAGTGGGTTTATATGTTTTCATCTCTATGTGATAGCTTAATTGATTTAATATTATGAGTAAAAAAAAAAAGCGTCAAATTATTTAATAGCCAACTGTAAGTAAATTCCTTTTTTTTTTTGTTATTTTTTTTGTCCCAAGTATTCGGATATGAAACGGAAATCTCCAATCCCTTTCCGTTTCACCATCAAACCTAATGACACTCTCATCTGTGCTAAGTTCGAACCTATTTAAATGTTAATAAATTTAAAATTAGTTCATGTCTGTCTAAACAGCATTATATATTTACGTGCGAACGAACGCTATAATTAGATAGGATTAGTAAAATTATAGCGTCCTAAAATTATTTAATATTTTTAAAAATGGTTATTATATTATTTAAGTTAAGAGTAAATTATTAATTTAGTTGTTTAATATTGTAATTTCGTATGTGGATATATAATCTGTGCTATATAGAAGAAAGACATGATTTAAAATATGTAAAAGCCGTTATCTAAAAATACTATTAAATGTTTCTTTAAAATTGTTAAAAGATTTCTTGTTTTAAATATATTTCAGAGAAAAGTTCTCGAAAATATATTTAAAAGCTATATCAAAATATGTTTGCAAATTATTTTAATAAATATGTTAAAAATGTTTTCGTTTTAAAAAAATGTTAAAAGGTTGTTTTTAAATAGAAAGAGTTTCTATGTAAGATTAAAAATAAAAGCTGGTCAAGTAATTAAAAGATTTTTGGTTGTAAACAAGTGTCATTAACGACCACACCTGGAATTCATAAAAAAGTAAAACTAGTTAAAAATTTACTAATTAAAATCCCCTTAGATAAGATTAAGTTATTTTTAAATCTAAATTGGACAATTGTTTGCAACGAAAAATCTTAATTATAATAATAGCTTATGGAATGTTTCTAACATAAGTTATCTAAGATCTGAATTATAAATTGAAAAACACTTAATTAAATTCCTGAGTTTAGTGAGTCTTGAGGCGGGAGATTCCGATAAGGAAAACATATAAATACTCTGTATTTTTTAACAAGAGGACAGCCATATTGTTAGTGAGAGTTGTAGCCAGTCTTCACAATTGTCAAAGTTTAACATGTCTGGCTAAAAGCGAGCATCTTGTTGCTGTTACTCCGCGGGAGAACGGGGTTTCTCTCGTCGAAATGCCTAAACCACCATCATGCCGATAGAAGAGACGAGCCTAACATAAGGAGAAAGATGATGCCGCCCAGTCAAACTAAACCAAACCAACAGCCAAGAACTTGCAGATAAATCATACCGGTACTGTTTTGTTTTTCAAACCGCAGAGCTCTGTGTAAATGTAAATAATATCTATCTAAGTTAGCTAACTTTCCTTTTAAAATAATGATAAAGCTAAAAATGTAATCAAAACTTAAAATCCATTTAATTAATATTTTAAATATGTCAATTGCTATCCAAAATTTAATGTGTTAAAGTTTAAATAATCTGACTTATTTATAATTTTCCTTTCATTTAAAGTACTTTATAAATGTCTAATTTAAAGTTATATCACTGCGGTTGTGTCTATATTTCTTTGCTTATTTTATTTTAAATGCTTATTATATTTTATATGCCAATATTTCGAAACAGTGGCACTTAATTTCATCTTTTTAAGAAGATATTTGAAAATCTTCGCGTAATTTATTTATAGCGTCAACTTTCTGCGCTGTTTCGAAATCCTATTTTTTTTTTATTATTTAAATGATTTATTATGTGAAATGTGGCTCTGTTAATCAACCTTTTAAAAAAAAACTTAACTTGATAAGTTTATTTAAGAATTAAATTTAGCCTTGATCGTATTTATAAGTATATTTTAAATTCTTAAGTCCATAGAAATATACTTTCCCTCCTTAAATATGTATTATCTATAAGTAACGGAATAGATCGAACATGTCAAAGTACAGATGTAGTAATCTCCCCTTTTAGTAGCAGACATTTATTACCAGGCTACACAAGAGTTGGTCCCAATTTGATAGAGCTAATATGCTATTAACTCGTATCTCATAGTATGAAATATACTATTCTTTGCTTGGCGGATGTGATCTTATTTTATAAAATTATTCTCGTTTTGCTGCTATACGTAATATACATATCTCAAGATGGAGCCACGGCGTTGCCAGCACATCTTTTTCTTATAGGGTAGAGCAGTAGCGAAGCCTGAGCCAAGGCCAGGTTAGCACGTAAGACCCCCGCCATTCCTGAACACAAATGTTCCTTTTCACGCAGCATTGCGATCGGTTACAGGGTACCGGCGTTTGTCGCAAGAACCCTGAAGTTATTTCATCCATCCACAGAGCGACTTTTCCTATTATTGTTTACCTGTGCCATAGCGCATTGGTAAAATCTTATGCAGCCAACTCTCCCACCTTTATATAACGCTTTCAGCATTCTGAAATTTTCTCTCGAAAGCCATGTTCGATCGATCATTACTTGAGCTGGTTTATGCGCTCATTATTAAATTATATATGGGTATTTTAGTAAATAAATTCATGATCAAAGTTCGATATAATTATGTATCTTTCAGCCACAAATGTAATAGGATTTGGCTTATCGAGATTTATAGACATAACGTAGTGATTAATTATGTATCAATTGTAAACAATTCCTAAGATGGGCACATGTTAAACTCATCTATGAAATTTAATGATTACTTATGTAAAGTGATTTTGAATTACCAAATGTTTGTACATTCTACGCTGAATGCTATTGTAAATAAGTGATATATAGCTATGAGTTGTAAATAAATATATAATTAATTTAATGTATTTCGTTCTGTTTCGTTATTGATCTAATTCAATCCAATTCTAATTATCAGTTATAGTCTATATATGTGAAAACTATGCATTAAGTTAAATTAAATTTAGTGATATTTTAGTCAATTAAGAACCTCTCTTTTAATTATCAGAGTCTCATTGCTTCTCCGTGACCTATGTCGGCCGTGTGGAAAGAGGTATACTATGTGGAATTTCAAGGTGGTCATTCGTAGGGTCTTGAGTCTTGGAATCCTGGCTTACAAGTTGAAGTGTGGTCGGACTCGGGATGTCACAGTCCTAGTCTGGTCAGCTTCGGTCTCTTTTGCTTGGATTCTGAATTCTGTTACGCGAATGTACAAACTTGATTGTTACAATACTAGGGATAGGGAGACCTTACAACACTATTTTAATATACAAATTTTTTCTACAATGCAAGCTTTTTCATACCTGCACTTCAATATGTAATATAGAGGAGGTTTGAACTCAGACTTTCACATGACCCTCAACTATCCATGCTATCTCATACTGTTGTTACACTTGATCACACACATGTTAAAAAGATAAATAATCACCAATATAGTTTAGTAATTAATGTTTTAAAAAGTTCTATTTCAGTCAGTGATATAAAATTTTTCAGCAACTTTAAGGCACGACAATTATTAACTTAAAAGTGGGGATAAATTTAAATACGTTGGTAGTTTTTTTAAATTAAAAGGCAGATTTGGACGATGAAGGGCAATGCGAATTTCTAATATGTTGCTGCTGCATTTGAATTTACTCGATTTATTTGATCTAAAATGAGACCTAAACTTATTATTGATATAACATATAAATCATTAGAACAATTACAGTTAAAGAAGCTTCATAAAATTTTCAAAATATGTTATCATATTACATAATGAGCCCATATTCTTCAACTTGCTGAATACGATATTATGGAATATTCAGTTATACAGTTGCATTTTCGCTAAAATAGATATGAAGTGAATGAACATTATAACTTTACTAAAAAGTATTTTAATTGGCTAATACATTTACTAGCACAGTTTCAAACTGTAATTTTAAACAGAAGATAATCAACTCTTTACACATTTGCCGTACTATTATATTAAATCAACATTTTTGTTAAATGTGAGGAAACTTGTAATCCAAGTTATAAAGATAGAGATTTTGGCCTATATAATTGAATTTATCTACAAAGATAAAATGGCTACTTGTCACATTCAAAAAAAACATTGTTGATTAAATATAACAGTTCAGCATATATGTAAAGGGTTGCTTACCTTCTATTTAAAAAGTATTTTGTAATGAACTTGGTATAGTTTTTGTGGGAGTAATAGACTTCCTTTATGTCTCAAAATTAAACAAAAAATTCAATATTGATTGCTTTCATTCAGAAAAATATGGCTGAAAGCAAAGTTGAAATATTTCAAAATGTAAAATTTACAGTAGAAAAGTTGAAACATATTGGTGTATGATATCTGAAAAACAGATCAATGAACTCATATGCGATCTTTGTGGATAAGGTTCATTGTACATATAATTTATAGAATCATTAAGGAAAACATCTCTAAGGTTATTAGTGTTTTTCTTAAAGTATATGATGATAGTATTGTAGTTGTAGCAGTATGGTATTATCATATGCTATAATTTGTTAAATGGTTTTGGAAAATTTCAAACTTTATTTTAACTTTTCGAATACATTCAATCATTATCACATAGGTTGCTATATAACACAATGTTTTCAGAGGTATTATTCTCCTGGGATGTTGCTAGCCTGATGAATGACAGTTCTAATATGGAAATTGAACAGGAAACCATTTCATTCATGACTATTGAATTTAAGGTGATTTTCTACCCAACTAAGCTATTCTGTCAAGGGCAGTTTGGATAAAGCATCAACATGGTCACCATTTCCTATGCTTACCCAAGCTTATTAACAGTGGCAAAAACTTTCCATACTAGATATGGATTTTATGCATAATCTTTCTTGCATTCATTGATTACTCTGGCGCACTGGGTGGCACTACTGTATGGAGAGTTTAGCCTCTTTTAAAGTATCAACCTAAATGCAATATTCACATATCTATAACTTCAGGTTCGATTCTCATTCCAGTATCGCCATTGGCCAGGCCAGAAATACATGAAAAACTTGAAACCTTATGTTATATAACTAATACGTGTGCTATTACTAACAGTTGAATGTATTTGAAAAGTTTAAACAAATTTGATTTTTTTTATAAAAACGATGATAGAAATAGTTCAACATATAATTACAATCATTAATGTTATAGTTTTATTTATTTATTTTGGAGTTAAATTGGTCCTACTGCTTTGAGAAGTAGATGTCTTTTACACTCAAAAGCTTTGGGAAGAGATTCTTAAAGCAATTAGACCAATTAAATTTTTACAGTAAGTTGTCAGTTTTTTTCCTTTTTTATAAAGTTCCTAGAAAATATGTAAGTACTTACACCCTCTTAACTTGTTCCAAGGTAGTCAGATGGTCATATTATGTCTTTCTAATATGTTTTTTTTGGACTGTTGTTGAACATGTTTTATTAATTACTCAAAGAGCTAAATTTTTTGTAGTTAAAAAGTTAAATGAATTAATCATTAAATTTTAATAACTTTTTAAGAAATCTATAAATTTATCTAATGGTTTGCTAAAAAAGATAAAAAGAGAGAAAAGATGAATCACTGTAAAAAGTTTTGCTCAGTTGATAAAAAAAATTTGCTTCTAATAAACACTACACGTTTAAAGAACATATATGTGTAATCTTTTGTCGGTTTCTCCACAGAAAAAATAAGCCGTAAGTTTAACATTTTCTCACAGTGATAAAATGTCAGTTGGGTCCTGAATTGTTCCTGAGGGGTGTAAAGTCAGAATACTGGGACTTAATATCCTCAGATCAATAGCTGGTCTGGCACACCCAGAGTTTGAACTTCTTCCGTATTCCTGAGAAATAAAGCACTCTGATCATTCATTAATGTTAAGTGGGGATTAATATACAAAGAACAGCATTAACTAATTTCTTTCACTATTTGATGAAGCAATAGTATTTAAGACTTCTTGTAAAGAGTCCAAAGGGTTTGAAGATAGCATATAGCTGAAATCCTTAAAATGCAGTATATGGTTTATGACCTAGTGCTAGATTTGTAAAACTGAAAGTATTTATTAGCTACTATGCCTATTTGTATTAATTAAAGCTGGGATTAAAAACTTACGACCCAAGGGATTCTTACAAAGTATTTAGGATGACCCACAAAATGTCTGCAGAAACTAACAATTTAAATTTTTAAAAAGAGAAAAAGCATTAACCTGGTTCCTTTTTGCATGTGTTATTTAATATTTAATATACTTTCCGTTTGCACTTGTATTACGAATCTTAATGTCTCATGGGATATACCTTATATTCTTCCTGCCAGCACATGCACATATTTCCAGTCATGGGAGTTTGTGCATGTTTGATCACATCTCAGTATATCTGTTGTACTAATATAAAGCCAAACTGTCATTAATAGTTTTAAATTTGTGCCAAATTTGTAGAATATAGAAAATATAAAAATATCTTTATTTATGTAATAGTTGTTTTTAAACATGCCAGAACTTCACATACACCCCTCCTGAAAAAAGGGCAACTAAGAATTTTCAAAATATGAGTAAAAAATATGGAGCTGTGAACAATTATAATAATCCACACATAAAAAGTATAAGAAAATGAATTTACAATTTAAGCACTAACATCATAAGCCAAATATGAATAACAAATACATATGGCATGGAAAGAAAAATCATCATACAAAAGGAAAAACTCCAAAAATATATAAATCCATTAAAAATTGAATTACGAGTGTCAAACTTAACAAGGCAAAACTCTCTGTACAGTAGTGCCACCCTATGCCAATCAATGGATGCCAGAAGGCTTGTGCATAAAATCCCTATCTAATGCCTATTCATCCAATATTCCCAGACAAGTTTCTGGCTTGTGGCCATCGTCACTGAGGAGCCTTGAATCTGAGAGCACTGCATCTAGATCTTAGGATCTTAAGCCAATAAACATCACATGACCACCATCTCTTATGCTTATGTATAAATGTTGTTAAAACAGGCAAAACTCACTATACGTATGCCACACACAGCAAGCTAGAGTAATCAATGAATGCCAGAAGGCTTGTGCATAATATCCCCATCTAGTGCCTACTCATCCAATATCCCCAGACTAGTTTCTGGCTTGTGGCCTTCGTCAGTGAGTAGCCTTGGATCTGAGAGCACTGCATCTAGATCTTAGGATCTAATGCAACCCTCCAGCAACCACCTTTTATCTCCATTTAACTACAAAACTATGAGTCTTAAACTAAAAACACCTTAATGTTTCCAATTCAAGCCCAGCAGCTTATATAGTTATATGGGTCTGAACCCAGTTCAGTGTCCATACATTTTGGTGCCTTTGGTTCTTTAATAACCATTGCCACCAATATCCTATTAGGCAGGATTGGTTTTAAGCCAATAAACATCACATGACCACCATCTCTTATGCTTGTGTATAACTGTTGTTAAAACAGGCAAAACTCAATATACGTATGCCACACACAGCAAGCTAGAGTAATCAATGGATGCCAGAAGGCTTGTGCATAAAATCCCCATATAGTGCCTACTCATCCAATATCCCCAGACTAGTTTCTGGCTTGTGGCCTTCATCAGTGAGGAGGATTGGATCTGAGAGCACTAGTTAAATGGAGGTAAAAGGTGGTTGCTGGAGGGTTGCATTAGATTCTAAGATCTAGATGCAGTGCTCTCAGATCCAGGCTCCTCACTGACGAAGGCCACAAGTCAGAAACTAGTCTGGGGATATTGGATGAGTAGGCACTAGATGGGGATTTTATGCACAAGCCTTCTGGCATAAGAGATGGTGGTCATGTGATGTTTATTGGCTTAAAACCAATCTTGCCTAATAGGATATTGGTGGCAATGGTTATTAAAGAACCAAAGACACCAAAATGTATGGGAACTGAACTGGGTTCAGACCCATATAACTATATAAGCTGATGGGCTTGAATTGGAAACACTAAGGTGTCTTTAGTTTAAGACTCGTAGTTTGGTAGTTAAATGGAGATAAAAGGTGGTTGCTGGAGGGTTGCATTAGATCCAAAGATCTAGATGCAGTGCTCTCAGATCCAAGGTTCCTCACTGACAAAGGCCACAAGCTGGAAACTAGTCTGGGGATATTGGATGAGTAGGCACTAGATGGGGATTTTATGCACATCCTTCTGGCATCCATTGATTACTCTAGCTTGCTGTGTGTGGTATATGCAGTGTTTTGTCTGTTTTATCTTAGGATCTAATTCAAGCCTTCAGAAACCAACTTTTATCTCTACTTAACTATAAAACTATGAGAATGAAATTGAAAACACAAAAATATTTTCAATCTAAGCTCAATAGCTTATATAGTCATATGGGTCTGAACTCAGTTAATGGTTTAAGTGTCAAACTTACTTCCATTCTGGGTAAATACAGTAATGATGATCACTAATCATTTATTCAATTAGAGATTGTCTCTAGAACAGATATATCAGGCAGCCTAACTCACTATATGTATTGCCACACACAGCAAGCTAGAGTAATCAATGGATGCCAGAAGGTGTTTTCAGTTTAAGACTCATAGTTTTGTAGTTAAGTGGGTTGCATTAGATCCTAAGATCTACATGCAGTGCTCTCAGATCCAAGGCTCCTCACTGATGAAGGCCACAAGCCAGAAACTAGTCTGGGGATATTGGATGAGAAGGCACTAGATGGGGATTTTATAGACAAGCCTTCTGGCATCCATTGTATTACTCTAGCTTGCTGTGTGTGGCAATACGTATAATGAGTTTTGCCTGTTTTAACAACAGTTATACACAGGCATAAGAAGTGGTGGTCATGTGAATATTTATTAGCCCAGATATAAACTTTAAACCTCAGCTAAAGATTAACATCTAATTATTTTAATTTAAGGCACACACACACTTGGATTAATATCTTTTATAAATATATTAAAAGACCTCCACATCACTATATTAAAATCACTGTGAAACAAAAGATTGCTCTATAGCACTTTACATAATGCAAAATATGCAAAACACTTTTTAAAATAATCTGAAAAATATATTTATTAGCTAAATTCTAAAATTTTTTTAAGATATTATAAATAAAAATGATATAAAATGTTTTATCATTTTAAGCTGTTTGTTTAAAGTAAAACCAATGGCATACAATACGTCCAGTGAAAATATAACTGGTCATCTTGCCCAGCCATTTGAAGTGCCTTTTCTGCATTAAGCATGTATTGAGTTTTTAAAATTTGATTGTAAAAGTTGAGATTAGAAGATATAATGTCTGAAGAAGATTGCTAGGGCAATCAAAACTGTAAACTGTAGAAAAGGGTGGAAAATAAAACATTGTAAAAGTAATATTTATTAAGGCTACACTCTTAAAACTATGTGCCTGTAAAAATGACAGTAGGGACCTCTGCAAATCTTTAACACAAGATTTATTTAAAAGACAATGTAACAAAATAATTTACCTATTAGCTCCCCTCTCCCTCCAAAAAAGTTAAGGTGCTTGCATGTCTGGAACATAGTGTTTTTTTTCTATCTGAACTTTTGATGAAATTTTGCTTTAAATTGAAAAAAAAAACTGCTATTGAAATATTTGAAATGATATATAATGTGGTATGACAGTAAAACTATGAGTCAAGTGATTTGAAGATTTCATGAAGTCAGGGAGAATACCGAAGATGATTGACAAAGATATGATAAATATTCCATATTTCATTATAATTCATAAATTATGCTTGCTAAACTTCATATCAATATAATACCTGCATTTATTCACAGATGGCACTGCAAACAGTTGGGAGAAGACTATCATATTTTTACTGGAACATACAACTGTTCAATATAAAATTGATATATCAGAAAAATATTTAATAATGATTATTTATTATCAGTGACAGTATTAAATATTCCTCATGTTAAAAGTATGTTAGTAATATTGTTTAGTTGACAATATTAATTCATTATGGACAAATGAAGTCACAAATAAAAATTAAGGGCAATGTTGGGCACTAATAAACTGATATTTTTCAAAAGTTTATGACTTTCACTGATTTTGGAGAAAGAAAAGAATTAAATTTAAAACCCCTTCCTGTAATGACTAACAAAACATTAGACATATATGAAAAACATTTGATTTTGATAAAATTTTTGAAAAATGAAATTTATCATCCAATTTATCACACCTTTGCATAATTCAGATGATATCTGTGTTTCAAACCATCTTCAAAACAAATGTAGTTATGAATAATAATGTAACAATACTGGTACATGTAATTAAAGAATATTCAGTTATCTTATGTAGAATATTCAAATTCTTATTGGATACAAACTTAAAATATGAAGATTTGTAAGTATACCTAAAAGTTCAGTGTTTAACTGAAAGCAAACCTCCATGTTAATTTTAATCTATGTTGATGAAATTAAAAATATTTGCAAAAAATTTAGTGGAAAAACTTGCCATAGCTTGATAATTATACTTAGTCAATAAAATATAGGCTTTTAATATAATGAATTATTTTATACAATTCCCAAACTATAATGGCAAAATCAGATAGGTATGAATAGTCCACCATTGTAAAATTATATCCATAGAACATTACATGATCACCATTTCTTATGCTTGCTCATAACTGCTACTAAATTGGCACTGATGAAGGCCACAAGCCAGAAACTAGTCTGGGGATATTGGATGAGTAGGCACTAGATATGGATTTTATGCATAAGCCTTCTGGCATCCATTGATTACTCTGGCTTGCACTGAGTGGCACCACTGTATGGAGTGCTGCCTGTAAAATCATATGCTTGTTGGATTGAATATGTGAAACAAATAAATGGTACAAAACTTCCTAAAAGAGTTCTTTATAATGAACCTGAGCATGGTTTTTGTGAGAAAGGTAAACCCCATCTCAGAAGACATTCTAAAGGATTTCAATGCTGATTGTTTTCATTGTGAAGTTATGACTAAAATATATTGAAAAACTATATCACATGATCACCATTCTTTGTTAAACCATCAAACATCACATGGTCACTATTCTTTATGTTTACACATGCTGATTTTACAGAGGCAAAACTCTTCATACAGTAGCACCACTCCTCATTGATGAAAGCCACAAGCTAGAAACCAGTCTGGTAATATTGGATGAGTAGGCACCAGATAGGGATTTTTGGTACAAACTTTCCTGCATCTATTGATTACTCTGGATTGAGCTGAGGGTGCTACTGTATGGAGTTTTGTCTTTTTGAAAAACTAAGATTAGACATGATGTTAATATTTCAGAAAAAAAAATTATATGGAAAAAGTAAAAGAAATACCCCAAAATATCAAATAAACAGAATGGACTATCATGCTCTATATGTGAATATATTTGCAATTCAGATTGGTTTGAATAGATAAACATTGTAATACTTATCTTCAGAGAAGATGTAAGAGTATAAGTAGCAGTAGCAATATAAGTAGTAGTAGAACAACAACAATAAAAAAAAAACAAAATTCGAATTTTGTTTTAGTTCAAATCTTTTTCACTAGAGTGTTTCTTGTCGAATTATTTAAAAAATTGTTGTGAAATATCTAATACATGGCAGCATAAAATTATATTATAAAAAAATAATTAATAACAAATAATTCAAATTTTTTAAATATAAAGTTCGTATTCATAATAATTTTTTTAAAATTTAGTTGAATTCAAAAACTCATTTTTTAAATATAAAGTTTGCTAACTTTTAAAAAAACAAACAAACTTGAAGAATTGGAATAATTCGCAGTTAGAATAATTATGGCCTGAGAATTACGTCACAGCAGTGCTAATCGCAAATTACTGAATAGTTATATACTGTATATAAAAACAAAATCAGACGGTTGTGGGTTCGCGCCCCGGCCGATGCCATGACACATGAAAAAAAAAAATCTTTCACGGCTCAATTACGTTCTAAACAATTTCTAGTCACGAGTTTGTGTGAAAAATTTTAATCATGATTTAAATTTAAATAGTATGCAAAAATAATGGAAACCAAAAATTATTGACATTATTTTTAAAAATATGATTTATATAGATTTTTATAATTATATTAAGTTTGTATCATTTATACATTTGTGCAATAATATATAAATTTCAGATTTAAATAAGTAATAAGTGTTTGCAATATTGCATTAACATTAAACAGACCTTATTTTTTTCATATTAAACATAGCGATGTTGCATTTGGAAGTAGAACTTATCTATCGTTTTTAGCTTTGTTGTATGGTTAAAAATGATTTTGTTATTGCAGGAGTGGCGGCATGTTGTCATAAAACCAATTACCAATACTAGTTAGTCACGCAGGAGCTTAACTATCATGGATCTTAGCTCCAGAGCTACAGATTAAGATGTGCACACTTTGTAAATACCTTTGAACAATACATCATTCGTTAATTTATATCCTCGAAATAGTGAGCATATAATTTGCATGTTTGATCCATAATGCAAAAAAGTTACCAACCCTCAAAACAAAACTTACAAAAATAACATATATGTAGAGGACAGCCTAACTAACAAGCATCAATTTCTGCTAATATATCTATTAGAAACATACAAGAATATAAACATTAGGCACACCAAGTATAAATAGACACACATACAAACAATAATTAAGGTAATAGCAAAAAAAAAAATCAGTATAATATCTAAATAATCATTGAAAATATAGCTGCATGCAAGTCACTAGATATAAAATATGCAGACGTGTAAAGATTGTGTATTCAACTACTTTAAACATGAAGATTGTTATACACAACATTGCCTGCTCTAACATGATCCTGTCTCTTTATCAGACTAATAAATGAATTTCTTTGAAATTAAAATATGTTACTTATAAACTAGAGAATATGTTCTCATTAGCATTATTCCTTCTGGCTGGGGTAATTTATTTCAGAAATAAAACTGATTTTCTTCGAGATTAGAAATTATATTAAAATTTTTTATTTGCATTAGGATTTCAGTAGAAATTTTTGCAAGTGCACACATGTATTTCTTTATTTGAATTATTAAATTAATCTTCATACTAAATGATGTAACTACTCACTTTTAAAATAATTAGTTAATATTAGAATACAAGGATAATTTATCATTAAAAACCAGTCAACACTTAGAGAATCTCACTATCAATAACAATCAACAATTTCAAACTGTTGTCAAGGCAACCTACTTTTAACAATAAACTACCTTTATTAATGGTTTAATATACTTATATAGACACTAAAGATTGCAACAACACTGCAGAGACTGAAATTATTGATACAAAGAAGTTTAAATAAACCTCTTTAAACGAAGTTTAAATAAATCTCTTTAAAGTATAATTTAATATTTTTGGAAATTAACTGTAATAATAGAGAATTTGAACACAGACTTTCAAGCATTCTTCAGCTATCAACTCTATCTCATACAACCAATACACATCATTTACTGTTATCACATGTGTGTGGTCATGTGTATTAGTTGTATGAAATAGAGTCGAGAACTGAAGTTTGCTTGAAAGTCTGTGTCCAAATCCTCTACAATAATTAATTAAGTAGATTTATCAGCTATGAGAGAAGTGATCTTGGGGAAAAATACTATTTTTTTTTCAATGACTCATTTTTATGAGTCATTTCTAGATAAGGTACATATATTTTTCTAGGTACTATGTTCCTCATACTTCTACGTCCTATCACTGCTTGCCAACCTTTCTTTTAGTTTCTAAACTGATTAGTTTACTTCAAATAAAGCTTCTCTCATTCTCTACATCATTATCATTTATATTTTCTATTATTTGATTTATTAACTCTGATGTAATTGTTTGCCCCCCCCCAAAAAAAAAAAAAAAAAACTTATTTTTTCTATCTTTCCTTTTCACCTTTCAATATCCTATTACAAGAATTCTGCATATCATCACAAATATTCATCACTTTCTCATACATCTTTTAAACATAGTTTTTCATTGTGTTCTTATCTCGTAGTCTCCTATTATTTATTCTTCCATTTTTTGATTCTCCTTATTCACTACTAGATACAAAAAGTATTCATTTTTCAGTGTCTATTGAATCAATATAATGTAATTTAAATATATAATAAATATTGGGGAAGTGTGTTGAAATTATCAAATTTCATTTCATTAATAAAAGTTTTGTTAAGACTTTATATTAAATGTAAAAATATTAATATCTGTTTGAATGAAAAGGCAGATCCTCATTTAAGTTATAAAAAGTATCTCAAAGATGATCCAAAGAGATGATAAACTGAATGTTGACATAAGGAAAATATAGTCAAGGATCAAATACAGTGGAGAGCAAATGTGAGTGGTCTATCCTCATGCTTTCATTTCCAGTACTTAAGATTTGCCCATATATAAGCATTTGGGTTGGAAAGAATAAATGGATTCATTTTATTCTTTCTTAAATACTATATCTTGTGTTGGGAATGGAAGTATTCATTTGTTACTAACACTCGTAAAAAGTGCATGCACAATAGTTTGAGAAGGCTGATCTTTAATGTATTACAATTTATAAAACATAGCACTAAAAATAAATGCTTATTTGCAAGATATTTAAGTAGTTTAGAAAGAAAAGACTGCTGCAGAAAAAGCTTTGTAAGATATCAAATAAACCAATTACAGCGCCACATTGTGACATTTATGATTCAAGAATAGGTTTACGCAATACACATATATATAATTAAAACGGGATTTGAACCCAGATTTTTAAGCTCCCTACAGTCATCCATTCTATCCAATATAACCGATACAGATGACCACATACATGTGAAAAAGGTAAATGATCTCCAATATACATATTTCATGCTGAACGAGCATTCATCAGTTGGTCTGAATCATCATCTCCCACATATATTTATAAACACTGTTTGGTTTATCTTAAGATAGCAAATCTACACACTTTAATGGAACAGGCTTCAATCCTCTCCACTCTCCATCTCTTAACCACCCATATCACTGATGGAATGCTCAAAGCCCTCAATGATGTCAATTAGTCACGCACTCATGTTGACCTTAATTCAATCTGATTCCTTATATGCAGGACCTTAATATGTCCACTTAAGTATACAGAGGAGGATTGGGCAGAATACAGATTGAATATGTGATACTAAAATACAAGTATAATGTACATACTTAACCTAGTTGTAATTAAAAATATCATATGTGTTGATTATATTGGATAGAGTGGATAACTGTTGGGAGCTTGAAAGTCTGGGTTCAAATCCCCTTTAATTACATCTAGGTTGAGTATATATATTATATTTGTATTTCAATATTACATATTCAGCCTGTATTCTGCCCATCCCTCCTCTGTATATTGAAGTAGACATATTAAGAACCTGCATATGAGGGGTCAGATTGACCTAAGGTCAACATTGGGTATCACCAAGAGCTTTGAGCATTCTATCGTCATATTTTCAATGATATGAACGATTGAAGAGTTGTAGAGTGGAGATGATTGAAGCATGTCCATTAAAGTGTGTAAATTTACTACCTTCATATAAACCAAGCACTGATTATATATGTGTGTGGAAAATAATGGATCAATGGCTGAATGCTGGTTCAGCGTGAAATATGTATAAAAGATTATTTATCTTTTTCATATGTATGTGGTCATGTGTATCAGTTATATTGGATAGAGTGGATGACTTTACTTCTGGGTTCAAATTCCCTTAAATTACATCTAGGTTAAGTATCTACATTATATATATATATAAAGTACTTCGATTTAGTTGTTTATGAATAAGTGTGCCTTTATGAATTCTTGGTGCTATGATTAACTTCACCGAAAATCCACTTCGTATTAGATTATAAAGAAGACAAAAACCATTTCGGTACACAGACACACAAGTGTTTGCAAATTTGAATATTTAATAGCTAAAATTTATTTACAAGTTTATTAAAATTATTGCAACTTTTTACAACTTTCATCTTGATTATGAATTGAAATTGTAAAGTTGTTTGATTAAAAATTGTAAAAATGGCTGCTAACGCAATATTTTACTTTTTTGAACAATCAATGTTTAATTTATTTATAATAATATATTTTACTTATTATCACTACCATCAAATCCTTTTTTAACAACAGACTATTAAAGAAATGAAAGGAAAATGTTATTCTTTTCACATTTTTATTTTATTTTTAATTGTAAACAAGGCAAAACTCTCAATACAGCAGTGCCACCCTGTGCCAACCAGAGTAATCAATAGATGCCAGAAGGCTTGTGAATAAAATTCCTATCTAATGCCTACTCATCCAATATTCCCAAACTAGTTTCTGGCTTGTGGCATTAGATAGGGATTTTATGCACAAGCCTTCTGGCATCCATTGATTACTCTGGTTGGCACATGGTGGCACTACTGTATGGAGAGTTTTGCCTTGTTTATAAAAAATTATGTGCTAGTATAAGAGATGGTTATCATGTGATGCTTAATGGTTATTTTTAATTGTATTCATAATTATAAAGAAGTAAATATGTATTCTGTAGATCCTTGAAAATGATTGTAAATAAAATGGTCAAAATGTTGGATGTTTAAACAAGTAAATATTAATAATATGCTGATGCGTTGCTGTGAAACATCTCTATATAATAATTTCTGTAGGTTTTCTATATCATAATTTCTGCAGACTAAGTGCTTTCAGAGTTTTGTTTCTCCATAATCATAGCTTCTTTAGATTGTCAATGTCATTATATGCAAATATATGCAAAACTATCTCCTATCCATTTTCTACAGAAATTATTATATAGAAAAGTTTCACCGCAACACATCAACATATTATTAATTATAAAGGTGAAATAAAATAGTTATTACAAGTAAATATATATATATATATATGGTGATGGAAAAAGTAATGTTTTAGGAAAGAAAAAGGGAGAATGTATATTTTCTGATTGAATTTAGTGGAAAAGAACATATTTTATTTGCAATATAAGAATGTGGCGTTCAAATAACCAATAGACTGGCTTTGATAAAAGAAAATGGGCATCATTTGCAAATTTATTAAAAGAAGATTCTTTGGGAGTCTGTCTTGTGAATTAGTGTAGTAAAACATTCAAACTTAATTGTCTGTGAGTATATGTAGTGGGTCTCAGTGAAGAGATGACTAGCCCCATCCTTAAGTTGCCTATGGCATCATCTCTCAATCAATGCATGTGTTAAGTACAGAAACATTTTAAGGTGCTAGTGTATATGGATCATGAATTTTGAAATATGTGATAATATATCCGTTGATATGGAATAATGTATTAACATTCAATTTCATTTTAAACAGAACTATGTTATTGAACATTTGAAGTGATTTAAAATGTGCAGGGCAGTGAAGCTTCACATGGAAGAGAGAGCATTGAAGATGATCTACAAAAGTATAAAACTCATTAACACACTGTGTGTATATCTATTTACATGTTTAATGAAGCTTATTTAAACATCTTTAAATTAATAATTTCATTCTTTGCAGTCAAGGGGCATTCAGTAGACAAGAGTCCTGTTTTGATGTGAAGAGTATATTCTTCAAAGTCCCTGCACTACATTTTATCCAGTTTAGTCTGTTAGAATTTAATTTTATAGTTGTGAGTGCATTAATGGTACTAAATGGCCAAAGCATTGATGATGATCAGCATGTTTTAATATCCCAGCATTATTGTTTAGATTTATTATTATTATGTAGTCTGATGGATGAACACTTAGTTGGTGCTTGCCAAAGTTATGTTTAAATAATTGCCCAAGCTGGCAAAGGCTCAATAGTTAGCCTGGTCTACAGAAGACCCATTTCCAATCCAGTCACAAGATGGACTGTTGGTTTTATTCTGATTTATTACATTGATGTATTTTGATTGATCATTCATTCATGAATGATTTTTTTTGAGTATTACTTACTTTTACTTTATAATGCTGGATTTATAGTTACTTAATTATAGTTACTCTTCTGAAGCAGCTGGCTGATCTCTTAATGATCTCAGAGATTGTGTGATCTTGTGCTCTCCCTTTTTTATATAATATCTCTTCTATATATTTTGTGATATTAACATTACTTAATATCTTTCACTTTAATATTTAATATCATCCTTTAAACTTACATTAATTGAAATGTTGTTGACTGGAGTTGATGATGATTTTTCCATCACCCCAGGTTTAGCATTTCTTATAACACCCTATCCCGTTACAATATAAATACCACTATATATTGTATTAGTATTAATAGCTTTAAACTTTCATATTTAATGTGTAATTATTATTTTTTTAAATATGAAGGGCAAGTATATATTTATATGCTGTGGATTAACTGAATTATTGTATTATTATTCAATAGGCATTTATTTAGTGAAGGGATTTATTCACATTTCTCTTTCTTATGCCTAATATCTTTATAAATATATTAAATAACCTCTCCCTAGTGCACATTATTTAAAATTCATATAAATAAAGATACAAATGATCCCCAAACTACATTTCATGCTGAGCCAGGGACTTATCTGTTGGCCCAAACTATCACTCTCATAAATATATTATATGAGGAGTATGTCTCAATAGTAATATTTTTACAGTTGGATTTACAAGTACCGAACTCACTCTTCCCACAGCTTTGACATCATCCACTTCAGATAAATACAATAATGATTATCATTAATCATTTACAAAACTGGAGATTATCTCTAGCTCAGACATAAACTTTAAATCTCAGTTAAAGATTGATATATCTAATTTTTTAAATTGTAAACATACATACACATGGAGTTAGTTATTCACCTTTCTCTTTCCCATGTGTAATATCTTTATAAATATATTAAACAACCTCCATTCTTTCACATTTTTTAAAATTCATATAAATAAAGATACAATAAAAGACAAATGACCCCCAAGATGCATTTCATGCTGAACCAGCCCCTCATCAGTTGGCCCAGGTAACTATCTCTCTTCTATATCTCTATTATATGAAGAGTATCTATATTAAATTGTTATACTTTTATTTACAACTGTCAAACTCACTTCACTCATAACTTTGACATCATCCATCTCAGATAAACACAATAATGATTATTACCAATCATTTTCTAAACTGGAGATTATCTTTAGCACAGACATAAACTTACTTTAAATCTCAGTTAAAGATTAATACATGTGATTTTTTAAAATTAAATATATATATACACACACGGAGTTATTCTCTTTCCCATGTATAATATCGTTATATATATATATATATTAAACAACCTCTATAGAATCACACATTCCTTTAAAGTCATATAAATATACAACAAAAGACAAATGATGCCCACAATGTATTTCGTGCTGAACTAGTACTCATCAGTTGCCCCAGATCCCCATTTCTCATATATAACTCTATGTGTGTATGAGTGTTTAATTTTAAAAAAAATCAAATATATTGATCTTTAACAGAGCTTTGGAGATTATATGGGGTCTAAAGACAATTACTAGTTTAGTAAATGATTAATGATAATCACTAGTGCACCGCAAGTGGATGGTGCCAAAGTTGCCAATGATAAGTTTGACATTTATAAAATAAAATATAATAATTTACTATTGATAAATACTCTACATATAATACAGGTATATATAAGAGATGGTAACCTGGACCAAAAGATGAGTACTGGTTCGCCACGAAAGTCAACTTGGGGGTCAATTATCATTTATTCTGGCTTTATCCATTCGATGTTAAATGAATGTGTAGTGTGTGGAGGTTATTTCATACATTTGTAAATTAATCTTTTTTATTTTCTATCATGCATGATTTTTTCTAAATAATGTGCTGAATTCTACCTTTCATTTGTAAAATAAAGACTTTAAAAAAAAAGAAAAAAAGAAATAGTATAAAACAAACATCATTTTAATAAAAAAATAAATGGTTTTATAAATAATTAAATAATTTATTTTGATATGCATAATTTTAAAGTGATGTACAGTTAAAATAGAATACGTTTTAATATAGCCAAGTGTAATAAAAAAAAAAATAGAAAATATCAAGAGTTGATTAATTACCGTGATAAGAAGTTTTCTTACTTAAAGAGATTAAAAAGAAGACCATGAATTAATAAACAGCAGGGTGTTGCTTATTATGAAAAAGATATACAATTAGTATATTAAAACAGGCAAAACTGTCCATACAGTAGGCTTGTGCATAAAATCCCCATCTAGTGCATATTCATCCAATATCCCCAGGCTAGTTTCTGGCTTGTCGCCTTCGTCAGTGAGGAGCCTTGGATCTGAGAGCACTGCACCTAGATCTTAGGATCTAATGCAACCCCTCCAGCAGCCATCTTTTATCTCTATTTAACTACAAAACTATGAGTCTTAAATTGAAAACACAATAATATTTTCAATCCAAGCTCATTAGCTTATAGGTCTGAACTCAGTTCAGTAGCCATACATTTCGGTGTCTTTTGTTCTTTTAATAACCACAGCCACCACTATCCTATTAGGCAGGATTGGTTTTAAACCAATAAACATCACATGATCACCATTTCCTATACTTGCTTATAATTGTTATTAAAACAGGCAAAACTCTCCATACAGTATTGCCATTCAGTGCAAAACAGAAACTAGATTGGGAATATTGGATGAGTAGGCACTAGATGGGGATTTTATGCACAAGCCTTCTGGCATCCATTGACTACTCTGGCTTGTACTGAGTGGCAATACTGTATGAAGAGTATTGCCTGTTTTAATAACAGTTATAAGCCAGCATGAGAAATGGTGATCATGTAAAGTTTATTGTCAATTAATATATATAGCTACTTACATCATATTTATCAGCTCAAGAAGCATTAAATAAGACTTTCCAAAAACTGCTTGTAATAAAATACTTTAGGATTATATAACATGACCTTTTATCATTTCAGGAAAGTTAGCAAAAATGTCTGGTAGTTGCTCCCCCCCCCCCCCGAATCAACTAAATTGTCTTCTTTTCAGCTATAAAAATAATAACAGAGATTTTATGATGGTTGAATTATAGCTTCAGGCTAGTTAAATATTTTTAAAGTAATACATTTATCACAAGGTATAAATATTGTGTTTACACTCACTTTGTTGTCGCTTTTGAAGATGACTTTGGGTTAAGATTTATCTAGCTAAAACAGTTACATCTTGGGTTTCAAAAACATAAATATTATGTTATTAGAGGGGAATTTTAACCCAGGCATTCAAGCTCCTTTCCACTTCATCTTATACAACCGATACACATGACTACACATATGCAGAAGAGATAAATAACCTCGATATATGTATTTCGTGTTGAACTAGCATTCATCAGTTGAACCGAATCATCACACACAAATATATAATCAGTGCTCGGTTTATGTTAAGATAGAAAATCTTCATACTTTAATGATTATATATATATATATATGGGAGATGATGTACGAAATAGAAATCATTTATCTTTTTCGCATGTTTGTGGCCATGTGTATCGATTGTATAAGATGGAGTGGAAGGAAGCTTGAAAGTCCGGGTTCAAACCCCCTCTAATTACATTTAGCTTAAAGTATAAATAGTATACATGTATTTAAATATTATAAATATTCCGTGATCATTTTGATCATAAGATTTAAATATTACAGGCTTCTGACCATTATTAACTAGCAGGTGAGTGATAAAATTCCCATTTAATATGTTTTAGAGGATTTGAGATTTTTATTATAATAAATGATTTATTACTCCTCTATTTCAATTATATATAATTTAAGTAAGATAAAGCAATTCTTGATAGTAGCATATCATCATCATCATCATCATCATCATCAATAGTATTCTATACTATGGATGGGTCCAGAGAATAGTCATATCATTAATTCATCCATTTTCCCACTCCGTTCTGTTCATTGCCCAGCTCTTCAATTCCACGTAACTCTTCCCGTCTCTTATATCATCCAACAATGTCAATTTTTTCTCTTTCTTCTTGTTTCCACTCACCATTTCCTCCAAAACATCCTTCATTAAACTACACTTTCTTCTTAATATATGTCCAACCCAGTTTCTCTTTCTACTTCTAATTTCCTCAATCAATCTTACTTTTCTTCATTTTCTCTTTTTAAAACCTTCACTTGTTATTTCATTCATCCAATTGATTTTTTCCCATTCTTCTCCATGATTGTATCTTAAAAGCTTTTAATCTGTTTCTAATTTTATTACTCACTGTCCACGCTTTACAACCACACAATAGTACCATCCACAAATAGCATTTAATTAATCTTTTCCTTAATTATCTCTTCAAAGGATGACAAAATATTTTCTTTCTTTTAACAAGTGCTTCCTCTGCCAATGCCACATACCACAAAAACACATACCACAATAATACATCATGTTTCTGTTATTTTAATCAATCCATATATAGTTAAAATATCCATTTATAAGGTTGTTAAAAAAATCTTATAAAATGCTTGTTAATAAAAATAGATGCATTTGACCAAAGTACTTTATGTATAGTTTTACATCCCCTCCTTTATAATTTAATGCAGTTATAAAATGCCAGATTCTGAAATGTAAGGTGGATCAATTTTGGCATCCCAACTTCTTATGAATTTCTGAGCAATAAAGACCTTGGATTATTTCCTTTTTTAAATTAATATCACTGATGTTTACTACAGTGTTCAAGAATAAGAAAATAATTGATAATGGAATAAAGTGATGCCCAATTCATAGAACAAATGCAGAATTGTGACTCAAATATTTCTCTTTGATATAAAACTATATTCAACTATAGTAATAACACAAACAAATACACAACCCATTTCACAATGTAATCCATAGCCCTGAGTTTAAAGATTAATATTTTAATCTCTTAACACATTTTACTCTAACACCCTGTGTGGTTTAGTGGAATGATGTAGTAGTCATAGAAATTGAAGGTCCCGGTATGGATTCATAGCTATTTGCAAGGAAATCAAGTCATACATCACATGATTTAATTTAATAAGCTTGTACTACAAATGTATATAATGAGTATGAATAGCTTACTTAACAAGCTTTTCTGAATATTCTTATAAATTCTGGGCTTGATCTGGCATTTTTAGAACTAATGTCTGAATATCCTAGTGCCTCCCTGATGACAGCCAACAGCTAGAAACCAGTCTGGGGATAAGGATATTTGGGAAAGCTTGCTAAAAGTTATTCACGCTCATTATATAACATTTATAGCTAAATAAAAGAAATGATTTTCTTGTTGATTGAATGAAGCAGTAGTCCATAGACAGCTATTAACTATTTGAACATGGGATAATCTTTCAAGCAATCAACCTTAGGATCTCACAATGTTCTGTGTTGAGAAATGCATTGAACAAAATTGAGTTTTTAAATAATTAAGGTGCAAATTGAAATAATAGCAATTTTAATAATGATAAGTTTAGAAAGCTTTTGAGACCTTTTTCAAATTTACAATTAATTAATTTAATCTCATTAAACGAATAAAAAATATATAAATTTAAGTCTCTCTGTTATGGTGATTAACGTTTTCTTTTAAATAAAATAATTTTTTTTTTTTAAAAAAAAGCACAGCGAAAGAATTGCTCATTAAAATTTCTTACAAGAGCAAATGAAATCAGAAACTAAGGTCTTTAACTTTCATTTAATCAATTATACATAAATATTTCTTCAGCATTTTTTTCAGGACAAGTATGATTAATTATATGAAGAAAAAAAAACAATTTTATAATCAAGTTGAAATTTTTAAAGCCAAGGCAAAAACAACGAAAAATTATTATTTAGTGATATATATATTAAATTCTATCCACCACCCATTCTTCAAACATATGAAAAAGCACCTGAAAATTGTAAAAGATTACCATGATGCATTTCATGCTGCAACAACACTCTTTAGTTGGCCCAAGTCACAATCTCTTACACATTCTTTATCATTTATTCAGTATTTATAATTATAATGGACTTGACATCAGAGTTTCAACCCCCCCACAGCTATCCAATCCATCTTATATAACTGATACACATGACCACCACACATGTGAAAGAGATAAATGATCTCCAATATGAGTATTTCGTGCTAAAGCAGCAGTCATCAGTCTGGTGCAGATCACCATCTCCCACACATATCTACAATCAGTGTCAATGGCTTTGAACATTTCATCCTTAGATATTCAATGATATGGATGGCTGAAGAGTTGGAGAGTGGAGAAGATTAAAGCTTGTCCATTAAAGTTTGAAGATTTGCTATCTTAATATAAACTGGTCACTGATTTAGATATGTTTTGGAGATGGTGATCTGGAACAACTGATGAATGCTGGTTTAGCATGAAATACATGTATTGGAGATCACTTATCTCTTTTGCATATATGTGGTCATGTGTATCAGTTGTATAAGATGGGTTGAATAGCAGTGGGGGTTTGAAAATCTAAGTTCAAGTCCATTATAATTACATTAAGTTTTGTATAGACAATATACATGCATTTAAATATTCAGTATAAGTGTCAAATTTTCTCCACTCACAAATTTGACACCAACCATTTCACATAAATGCAATAATGATTATTATTAATAATTTATTAAATTAGAGATTGTCCCTAACCTTAAATATAAACACTAAAAATATTTAAGCTAAAATATTGATGAAACAATAATGTAAATTTATGTACGCTTATGACAACACTTGTAATTCAAATTCAAATCAGGTTAAATTAAAAAAAAAATTTCAGGTTCCAATCAGACAATATTTTTCTTTCAAGTAACTTATGAAATTAACTATATAATATTGGTCAATAAATGGGTCTCGAACTATTACAAATATGAAACCAGAATAAAAAACTTCCCAAAACACAAACACTCAGTAATTGAAAAGCCAGGAGCAATATTTTCTTCTTTGCATTACTTTATGTGGAATGATGAAGAGGTTATTTTACATTTTTAACTATACATAACTACCAAATTTTCTTTATTATCAATAAGTGAACAATAATTCACTAATATTTTATTTTAAAAATTGTTTTCGCAAATTAGTAAAAAATATATAGAGACAAAAAAACATTACAAAAAATAAAAAAATAAAAAACGTAATATTTTTTTTTCATATGTCAAAGCATCGGCT
Organism: Epiperipatus broadwayi; assembly: GCA_028023455.1. NCBI lineage: Eukaryota > Metazoa > Onychophora > Udeonychophora > Euonychophora > Peripatidae > Epiperipatus > Epiperipatus broadwayi. The sequence goes on along the minus strand of JAQFVV010012536.1, from coordinate 1,910,756 downwards.
GGGAAGCGAACCTGCAAACCCAGGACAACTGCTTGTATGGCAGTTGTGCTGACCACTCATTTTAAATGCAAAAAGAAATCATCCCATATAGTTAAATATAAACCAATATTATCAGAGTTAGCATTACGTTACTTAGAGTACCAACATAAGGAATTTTTGTGTTCGACTTCATTTTTATTAAAGTAGAAGCTTCAAACTAATGCTGCATTTAAGTCACATAATAGATAATCCTGCTATCTATAAATAAACAAATTTAAATAACTCACTGCAGAGCAAAAATTCTCCAACAGTTTCTGACAGAAGAATAGTGAAGAAGGAATTTTCCAAAAGACTTCGAAATGTTGAGTGGTGAAGATTTGGGTGGTTTCCATTCTTGTTTTATTCTCCCATTGGTAGATATCCATTTTCTAACAAATATTGGTTAACCCAATTGAAATCGTAAAAAAATTTTGAAGTTCTACCAGGCTCAGATTCGAACCCAGATTGTATAAATAATTAGTGAATGTGGTACTAATTACATCATCATGAGGCTCAATACATCCACATACACCAGGAAGAGTCATATGCATAATTTAAATGGTGCAATTTATTAGAAAATATAAAATGTAAAGATATTTATTTTTAACAAGTAAAAGATTTTCATTAGAAAACGATAATAAAGTTAAAACAAGTAATTCCTAAATGCTATTATTTGTCAAGTCCAGTGGTGTCTGGTTCATATCCGATGGTGGCTGGTTCATAAATGCTGCAAACCTGCAGCACCCCAAGAAAAAGATACGAAAATTAATTATTAAATTTGTGCTTGAAAATATCAATAATATAACAGTCATTCAATATTTTGTATAATTATTATGAAAATACAAATAATTAAATCATTTTTTTAAAAATTATTGAGATTCTAATCAAAGATACTGACAATTATAGCAGTGTCAGAAATATCATATTTGGTGAACTTCAACCCACTCCACCAAGATTCATTTATTCTTATCAATGTGAGAAACTAGTTCCATTGTAGCTGCAAGCTGTGGCAGGGTCAATATTTATTGAGCATGGCAAGTTTATCTATTCTGGTTTATCTTCAGAGAAAATAAATGTTTATTGTCTTCATTTATGATGTACAATAAAATTTTCAATTTTTTCTTGTAATTAACATTTATAATTTAACATATAAATATTTATTACAGAAAAATGGGTACTTACGTAGTATGACTGCCGAAAGCTTGCCAGCCATTTTTATATTTAATAATCCATGTTCAGGGGCTCCCAACACATGGTATAAACAATATGGCTGAGTATCTCATTCAATATTTACTTTCTTGTTTATTTATTAAAATAATAAATAAAAGAAACACAAAAGTCCAATGGATTGTAATTAAAAAAATTTTAAATGTAAATACCCTACACCAGCTGTAAACTAATCTCAGTGCATTCACAATAATATTTTGGAGCCTTCTAACCATATTCCTTTCCAAACATGCCATTGCATCTCTGTTTACACGTAAAGTCTCATATTGTGCCCATTATCACACATTTTCAGGGGGGGGGGCACTATCCTATAATTTTGAAAATATTCCACAGCATCTTGTTTTGTCGATGAAAAATTCCAAATTTTAATCATATTTCCAAAAATGATAAGGCAAAAAGGAATATTAAAAAATCATCATGTGATAATGAATATTTAAAAAATAACAATAATTTAACTATGTATTATCTGTTCACTTTGTGTTAAGTGTTCACCATTGAAAAATGTATTCAAATTATTTAAAATTAACATTTAATTTAGAATACATTTCTTAATATTTTTTAAAGTTAACAAGGTATACATGTCCGAAAAAAACAAAATGTAAACAAGTACTTCGACTCTGAAAATTGTTTATATATTTTTTTTCTCGAAGATGTATAGCTTATTCAGTTTAAAAAATATTAACAAATGTACTCTAAACTGAATGTTAATTTTAAACAGTTTGATTACATTTTTTAATAAATTCCATTTACAACATAATGACCATATGTTGACACAAAATGAACAGATAAGATGTGGTTAAAATTACCATTACTTTTTTGTCAACTTTCATTAATATGTGGTGATTTTTTTAAACATTCTTTTTTTTCTTGACATTTTTGGCAATATGATTAAAATTTGAAATCTTTCATCAGCAAAACAAGGTGCAGTGAAATATTTTCAAAATTACAGGACAGTGCTTGCCCAAAAAGTTTGTGATAATGGGCATGATATGACATTTGATGTGTGAATGGTGATGAAATGGCATGTTTAGAAAGAAACTTGGTTAGAAGGGTCTAAAATATTGTTTGTGATTCCATTGAGCTTATATTAAAGAAAATTTTAAGCACAACCCTTTGGACATTTGTGTTTCTTTTATTTATCATTTTAATACATAAAAGAAGGACTCAAATTTGTTATATGTAATGGTTTAAGACATTTGGTTTAATAAGTTTTGCTATAAGAAGTTAAGTAAATTGATTTTCGTGAAATCAAAGATGTTGATTCTGATGGATGACCCTGAAAAGAGGCTTATGTTAATTTGGTATCATTTATGCTCCTAAGGTTCCTTTTAAGTAAATTAACATGTTATTTGATTTATTATATGCTATTGATCATTATGTTGGATTCATTGTAAATTACAGTGTATTTTGATCGATAAGAATTCTATATATATGCGATGTAATCTTAGTAGAAACACTATATTTGATATATAACTTTGTATAATTCATAAGAAGGGTGAATAAACATGTATTTTGAAAAAAAAGTAAATATTGAATAGAATACTCAGCCATATTGTTTATACCATGTGTTGAAAGAGCGTGAAAATGGATTATTTAAAATAAAATGTCTGACAAGCTTCTGTCAGGCATATTACGTAAGTACCAAAAAAATGTAACAAAATAAAAAAAATATTTAAAATCTTTATTATGATAAGTGTTAGTGCCAAATATATAAAATAAGTTACATTTTCTAATTGACATTATATGAAAAACTTGAAATAAAAAGTAATGGTCGATTTATTCCGGATATGATTATTTGTCAAATAGCAGTTAGTAAAAGCAAAAACTACTTTAGATCTTGTTATATCATGAAGGATATTCTCATGATGGCAAGATTAAGTAAACTTGAATACAATTGGACATAACAAAACAAATTTATTAAAAAAAATAAAGAGTAAATGTCATTCAGGAGTTCCATTAGATATCTCTAAAATCTATCAATAAGTTTCTGCCTGTGTGTGTGTGTGTCAATTTCAACATACACATAGTAAATAGTTATAACCCACTGCATTGTGTTTTAAATTAAGAAAGTTCCTCCCATTCAACAAATCAGATGTAATAGAATTATATATACATATATTACACACAACCATTCTAATCTTTGGCAGTTATTATATCCATGGTATATGAACCATACAATTATTACATGTCCTCACACACATAAATGCATAATCCCTAGTGGGTTTTTCTTTTATAAGAGTCCATTTTTGTGTAATTATTTCTCATTGGCACAACTGGTGTAAGATACACTTAAATGTATAATTGGCATATGTAGATTTCTAGAATAGCATAACAATAATGAGATATTTTATTCATATACAGCCTGCATATATTTACATAATTAAATAGTAAACTTTATTTACATTTGCATACACACACAGATAGTACATATCTTTTAACAATAATTAGTATGGAACAATAAAATGTTTTTGTGGCTGCAAAATTAGAAATACTCTGGTTTGTGTTCTGGATTACACCCCTTCTTAAAAGTCATCGTATTATTTGAATAAAATATGGTACTGAATTCTGAAAAATTAGCATGGATTTTGAAAACTGTTGACTAAGTTGTCTTCTCAATTTCAGTTCTAGTTTTTTGTCTACTTTGGATGCCAAATATGTTCGTTTCTCAAAAACTGGTCACTACTGTTTTGTAATTAATAAATGATAAAGTCAATAACACAATTTTAAAATTGAGATTAGTTAAGAGTATGACAAGCAAATTCTTTGGTTGTAGAACACTTTCACTTGGTTGAGTCAAACTGCCATTGGAAAAGAACTTATTACGTATGTGCTATTGGATCCTTTCAATTGAAGCAAATCCAAGTAAGTTGACTTGTTTTATATAAAATAAATGTATTAAACTCCATATTACCACACATTCTTTTGAAATCATATGGATAAAGATATAATAAAAGACAAATGACCTTTGAGATGCATTTCCTGCTAACCCAACACTCATCAGTTGGCTCAGATCACCATCTCTCATATATATCCTTAACTTATATACAATATTTATCAATAGTAAATTGTTACATTTTGATTTACAAGTGTCAAACTCATCTTACCCACAATTTTGATACCATTCACTTTAGATAAATACAGTAATGATTATCATTAATCATTTATTACACTACAGATTATCTCTAGATCAGATATAAACTTTAAATCTTAGTTAAAGATTAATATATCTGATTTTGGTTGAAAGAGGATGATTAATCAGAGAAGATAATCAGCAAGCAAATGTTTTCATCACAGTAAAATGATGAATAAAATACTATACTGTCTATATGTTATACTAGAAATTGAAAAATAAGTTGTATATATATATATATACAAAACATTCTTAAATTCACTCTACAATATTCAAAATACAGATGTATAAAAATAAATAATAGCTATATCAAGCTTAAGTGTGAATAGCATATTACATCTAAAATTTAATATTTTAAAATAATCTCATACACACACACACACATATATATATATATATATATATATTGTAATGGGCACACATGCTGTTACATTATTTTAATATAAAAAGGAAAAGATTGAAAATAAAATAGTGATGAGTGCTATATGTGTTAAGTCTGGGAGAGTTCAATTCTTCAGTTTTTCTAAAAGAAGAAATGAAACATCATTTTCCTATATTGCGGACCCCAGGATATCAAGGTCCTGCAATAAGATCCTGCAAAGAGCTGTATCAGCTAGAGCAAAGGACTCCGGTTGAATACCAATAGAATGGCAAACAGCATACCGGTCTCCCCAGGGCGTCGTGGTAATTAGAAACAAACGGGATCCAAATTACAAGCAACTAGAAAGTATGAACTTTTTCTTTTTAAAACCGTAAGAACTCTATAACTAATGAAGTTTAACTATAAAACTTTTCCAGTATTTAAATATAAATATGAATTTCTACCTGACCAAACCAAATAATTTATTAATAATTATTATGATCATATGTAGTTTTAAAATCATTTTCATTAATTAATTTTTTTTGTTCTTTTAAGTGTCTATTATGATTTTTTTTTCTGTTAAGCTAAACTTTTAATAAATGTTAAATTTAAGTTGGGTGTAGACGACTGCATAGATCGTAAAGTTATGTTAATTTAATTAAAGGGAGGGTTTATCTTAGGTTATTTGTTTTGCAGTTAAATTAGATTAATGGGTTGGATGTATCGGTGTAATTAGTAAATGTAGCATGAAGATCCACTACATGCAAGATCACATTATACACCACACTTGGGCAAGCCTATTTCTTATTGACCATCGGAATCAGACACTATTCCCTGCTCCTTGGATCACTCTTTAGCCTATGGAATGGGATCATAAGTTGACAAAAAGGACCACAATCCCTTCCTATGGAGTTTTTTTTTTGTATTGTTCTTCTCTTCAGACAGACGTAGCATTCCTGTACTGGATGAGGGACAATTTCTTCTATAACCAAGCTGTTCAGATGTACATTTCTGACAGTACGATATTGTGCTGTCATATTCATGCTGCATTAAGTACATCGATATATCAAATAGATTGGTGTTAGTTTGACTGCGAACCCTTGGCCTGAGGTTAAATAAGGGATAAAGAATATTTTATTTTTCAAGTGCAATCTATGTAGTCTATTCATACTCGACACTCTAATAAAATATTAATGAATTCATCTGTGCGAACTTCTCAAATAAAGGGTTAAAATTTAAATTAAATTAAGTTCTAAAGTAAAAGTTATACAAAAGTAAATAATTCTAAATTTTATATATGTGCAAAATAAATGTTTCTGTGTATTGATAATCTGGCAGTGGTTTATTCTTATTTTTTTATTATCTTTATTTCTTTAAAATTAAAATATATATTATCTCTGCTGCTCCGCGAGCTAGTGACTGGGGCATTTCTGTCGTATTAATTTAAAAATTGGATCTTACTGTAAGTATCTGCCTACTATATAAATTTTCCAGGTTTGAGTGGCCTGGTGGCATCCTTGTATGGCAGATGCGTTAAGACTCCCATATCAATACACCCCGACTGTTATAATATATATGTAATAAATAGTTTAGTATTTTATATGTAGTCTTGTGGAAAGAAATTACCCCTTACACATGTGCTATTAGATTGACTTTAAGTTTACATATACTTACCCATCAATAAATATTTTAAAAGCATACATGAATCACATATGCTTAGAGCCTATTCCTATATAAACCAATCCTTATTGGCCAATAACTGTAACTTTCTTTTTCCTGTGATATATAAACTAAATTTGTACAAATATTTGTCAATTGAAATATTAGGCTCATAATAAAGTCAAGACCTGATTTAAGCATGGTCGATAAGGGTTGGTTTATATAAGAATAGGCTCTAAACATTACATGATTCACTTATGCTTTTAAAAAAAAAATTAATAGTCAGTGCATGTAAATTTAATATCAATCTAATGGTGTACATGTTATGAGTATTTCCTTCCACAAGATTATATATATATATATGATCAATAGATGGCGTCTTTACCAAAACCGCCGAAACAAGTGTAAAATATTTTTACATAAACGCAAAACAAGTGATAGCAAGTTACCTGACTAACTTGTTTTTGTTTTTTATATATATATATAATCTTGAAATATTATACTATTTGTCATACAATATCTTTTATTACCCATCCAAGTAAAATTACAATGCAAATCACTAAGCACACAAAGTTTTAAATGGTAGCTGTAAGTAATATCAAGGAGCAAACAAGACCACTGCTAACATAAACATTGTGGCTCAGTGAAAAGGTTGACTAGTTCTCTCCAAGCTGCCTGAAGTTACATCTTTATTCAGTGCTTATGTTGTATAGTGACATAATTTAGCTATTCACCATCAACATTTTAGGGAGCTAGCATGACTGGAACACAAATTACAACATGAAATGTGATGACGTGTTTCATATATTTGTAGAAAATTTATGACTGAACGAGGTATTAAAATTAACTTTTGTTTTAATTTGGGGAAAATTTCTAACAAAATGTTTGAAATGATTCAAAGTACATATGATATAAAGTGATGAATTGCAGGAAAGTTTTTAAGAGATTTACAAGATTTTTGAGATAATAGAATGCTGAAGATGATGCAAAGGTACAAAACTGTCAATTTCAAGTAATAACTCATAGTCAAAACATGCTAGCACTTTAAAACTTTTATGGTGAATAACTAAACTATGTCAATACAAAATGCATGCACTCATTCAGAAATAGTGCTTCAGACAGTTTGGCTAGAGAATCAGTCACCTTTTAGCAGAGTCACACTGACTATGTGTCTCTATTAAATTCACCTGTTGATTTAATTGATAACTGCATATACCAGAACGTCTCATGATTTTTGCAATAAGCAATATGAGCCTACAATTTGCAGTTTATGCAACTATGGTAAACAGATTAATTTCATATTGATAAAGAAATTAGACAAACCTGCCTTCAGTCACCCTACCTATTCAGCTTGCATTCTAAATATTTAAGTAACACTCTGGATTGGATATAAATTCAGGATTGTAGTGAAAATGGAGGGGGGGAGACATATATACTGATATAATTCTACTTTAAAACATAAGATTTGAAAATGCTAATTAAAAGGATTACAGTTACATATAAAAACGCAAAAAGTTATGATCCGGATGCTTTGTTTAACAGAGTAAACTAAAACAAACAATATATCCATTGGGTTTATTCACGAATCTCGATTGTAAATTCTCAATAACTGAAAATCCTAACATTGTAAAATCATGACAGACAAATGCCGATAATTCAAAATTCCGATAGCAAAAATCGACAGTTGAAACTCCAATAGCAAAAATATTGACAACTAAAATCTCCAAAATATAAAATATCAATAAATAATTTATTTTATATCGAAACTATTTTTCGGTTGTGATATTATTATTGTTGATTTCTATGAAATTTGGAAAACGGGAAATAACGTTTAATACAAGACTAAATCAAAATCTCTACAATGTAAAATCCTAGAACGTAAAATGTTAACAGATAAATAATTAATTTAATTAAAAATTGAGCTTTATATAAATAATTTCACTGCAAAATTGATATTGTCTAAATTTTGATTTGTCAACATTTTACATTTCCAAGATTTTATCTTGACAGGCTGCCACGGTTTTAGTTGTTGGGGATATTAGGTATTGTAAATTTAGATTGTCAGAATTTTGAGCTGTCACGATTTTTGACAGAACTAAGATTCATTGTATACTCAAAAGGAGAAGAATTGCAATAAAACACACCCTAAAAAAATTCTTGACTGAAAGAAAAATAAGTGAATGAGAACCACTCAAGTTATGGTATATCCTATGAATGGATATGAAAGTTTTTTGTTTTTTTCATATGTCAAAGCTTTGACTTGGAAACAAACCTGGACCAGCTGCTTGGAAGGCAGCTATGCTAATCACAAGGCTACCAATGCGTGACAATGGATATGAAAGTTGTACATTAAAAAAGCCAGAACTGGAAAAGACTTTTGTGAATTCTATGGATATTTGATTACATTTATCTTGAACTTTTAATTTGGAGCCTAAATTAATCATTTTATGAGAAGATGCAGCTGATTAGAAAAGTGTATTGTAATTAGAAAATTTGATGATGAACAAAAAAGAGAAATACTGATTAGATGAAATGGACTTGGATTTTTCTAATCAATGCCATATTTAGTAGCATCATAAATTATAGATGATAGTGAAACGGTGACTGTTTTTTAAGAATTAAAAATTGGCATTAATGCCACATAAGGAAATAAATAACAAAATGGCTTTGTTGACTGGGAGCTCATAAAAGGTTTGAATATCAAAAGTACATAATTGGGATCAATTTGAGGATCTTATGCTCTGCAAACTGTATTAAACTATGCAAGGTGAAAATAAGCATATAACTTTAATGCACAGGAATTCTCTATTGACTCAAATTCAAACTTAGAAAAATAATTATTTCAATGCCAAAATTTCTCAGACCCATTTATTTATGTGGTTTTGGCACTTGAGACATCATAGTAACATATACCCTATAGTTTAACTATCATTTTATAACACAAATTGTCCACTTTATGTTTAAATAACAAATTTCTACATCTTTGTCATCCCTAATTTAATTCTAATCCCCTATTTAATTTTTCAAACATTATATAATATCAATTTTAATTATAACAAATATATTTAATAAATAAATTTAACTTTTAAATACTAAATAATATCAATTGCAGAAACTTTCAATTATTTATACATAATCAGTATCAATGTCATAGAGTAGCGGTTCACAACCTGTGGGTTGCGACCCCTTTGAAGGTTGAACAACCCTTTCACAAGGGTCACCTAAGATTATGGGAAAACACATTTTTGATTCATAATAGTAGCAAAATTAAAGGCTGGGAGTCACCACAACATAATGAACTGTGTTAAAGGATCACAGCATTAGGAAGGTTGAGAGACACTGGCATAGAGGTTAAAGTGACTACATTAACTACCATAACATGTTACTTCATGTTATTCCTTGCCAGTTAAAGACATTATTTCCTCTTTTATAAAAACTGATTCTTTTATTCTTCTTATTTACTGTTGTTCTCTTCATGTAATATTTTCACTTTATCCAAAATGCTTAAAAACAGTCCATTACATTCCAGATTATGATAAACACCAAAGTTGGGTGACCATTACCTGTTTTATGTGTGTAAACACTCTTTCTTTATACATTAAAAAACATTGCATTCAAACTGTTTGATGTCTTTGATACTTTTGTGATATCTCCATAAATATATATAATATTCAAATATAAGCATATTGTCTCTACTAAACAATATAATTGAAACGAATTGAATTCATACATTCAAGCTCCCTACAGCTATGCACTCCATCTTCTACATCATACACATATGACCCCATACATGTAAAAAAGATAAATGATCTCTAATATACATATTTTGTGCTGAATTAGCACTCATCACTTGGTATGGATCACCATATTCCACACATATATACAACCAGTGCTCAGTTTATGACAAGCTTCAATCTTCTTCACCCTCCAACTCTTCAGTCATCCATATCATTAAAAATCTGATGACATAGCACACTCAAAATCCCTGCTGATGTCAATATTATTGTCATATCCATGTTGACTTTAATTTACTCTGGCCCCTCATATATAGTGCCTTAAAATGTGCATTTAAATACACAGAAAAGATATTGGCAGAGTACAAGCTGAATATGCCATACTCACATACAAGTATATGGTTTATATTAAACAATGTGATTATAATGGACTTGAACTCAGACATTCAAGCCCCCTACAGATATACCCTCCATCTTATACAGCCAATTCTCATGACTACATACATGTAAAAAATGTAAATGATCTCCAGTGTATATGTACTTTGTGCTGAAGCACCATTCATTAGTTGGTCCAGATCACCATCTCCCACACATATATACAATCAGTGCTCAGTTTATATTAATATAGAAAACCTACAAACTTTAATAGACAGATTTCAATCTTCTCCACCCTCCAACTCTTCAGCCATCCATATCATTGAAAATTCGATGATGGAATACTCAAAACCTTTGTTGATGCCAATATTATTGTCATGCCCATGTTAACTTTAGTGACTCTGAGCTCTCACATAAGGTCCTATATGTATTAAATATTTTTGTTTATGTATAGAGAGTTGTCTGTTTCAATTTTGTTTTAAATTAATTATTTTAAAGTTTAAATATATATATACAGGAATTGTTATTTTTCCAATTTTCTTCAGAAGTTTTTTTTTTTTTTAATACTAAATTTTAAAATAATGGTATTACAGATTAACACTCATTTTAGACTATTTTACATATATAAGTACAAATATAATATTTTTAAAAACAAAAACAAAAGTAATTCATCAGATTCGTTCTAAGCCAAATGTTTTAAACCAATAAAAACGTGTTCCTAAATATAATTAACCTATTTACACGCATTGCTGTTTTATTACTCATTTGGATAACGGTTTAAACTGATCAAGTTACAATCAATATACACTGTATAAATCTTACAGAATTTGTGAATTCCACTTTTCATACTCTTAAAGAAAGTGAACAGAATCTGCTTCAAATAATTAAGGTCATGCGACTAACATTTAAAGGTTGTCACAGCTTATAAATAAGTTTTTCTGGAAAACGTTTTCCATGAACTTGGTATTATCATAGTTTCATTTAATAATTTATTTTTGGAATGAATTTATTAGGGAATGCTTCAATACTCATATTCATGTAGTCAAGTGTTGGTAGCCAAGAGGTCAGTGCAGCCACCTTGCAAGCAAGCAGTTGCTTGCAGACAGTTGTCACGAGTTCGCTTCCAGGCCGATGCTTTGACATATGAAAAAAAAACCTCAGTCTCATGTAATGCACTACCCTCAAGCAAAATAGGGTCTAATTTCTATCTGTTTTTAACATCTTATGGAGGGATTTAATCATAAATATATGATGAAAGACATGTGAAAAATATGTACATCATCAAAATGCACATTTCATGCTGAGGCCCAGATTACATTCTCGTACACATATCTTTATCGCTGTTCAGTGCATATAGATAGGGAATTACTACAGTTTAATTGAGGTGTTAAACTTAACGTTTTACACAAACCACTTGGTAGAAGTGTATTGATATTTTTTATTGGTCATTTATTACACTGAAGATTATCCATATGATAAATAATATTTCTGTAGTGTAAGTTTCACAACACCCCCAATTCCTATCTTGCGTGAGAGTGGTGTAGTGAAAATTTACACTACAAAAATATTAACCATCATTATATGGTTAATCTCTAGTCTAATAAGAGACTAATAAAAAATATCAGACTCATATAAGTTTCATTTATTTAATATAATAAATTATGATAAAATCAAACTCCAGTGCCATCTACTGGAAGCAGGAATCAGTGATTATCAGATATTCTCTTGTTTTTACATTTATCAAGGGGTTTTAGGATTCAAAGTTGGATGCAATGCAGCCAAAAGTTTGTTGATAAAGGAAAAACCTAAAACCATGCTGAGGAAGGTGATTTAAATACAGTAGAATGTCTGGTAATCATTAATTGTTTAACTTTACAGTAGATGGCGCTAGAATAGGGAGATGTTCTTATTGTATGGTATATTGTATGAGTGGGTAAATTAAATGATTTGTTTATTGTACATATATTTAATTCAATTAGGAAGTTGGAATTGATTAAAATTTTTACCTGACTAAAATATACATGTATGTGGTTATTTTAAAATTTAGATAATTTTTATTTGTTGTTAGATACATTGTTCTGCCATAGTTTACAATTTATAAATAAATTATAATGCAATATTTTAATTCATAGTGAGCTCACTAGATGGCTGTTCAGTGCTCTGGTTCATATATGTATTTGTTCTTTAATGTAATAATTTATATAAATGATTACATTTCTATAATTTGAAAACCAAAATAAATACTCTAAAATATATTAAGGATTTAAATTACATTTAAAACATAGTAGATTTATAGAACTATTAAATGCACAAAAATACATTATCACTTTTTATTCTTTTAAAACTGTTTTCAAGGTTTAGTGCAGAGATAAAATAGTGGATTCAAAAGTTAAATATCCATAGGTCGCAATTCAGATTTATCACTTCTAGTTCTCAAATAATATATGACTTCTCTGTAACAATCACTCAATTATTAACTTCATATCTCTAAATATATAAATATTAGTAGGTGTTTGAAGAACTCTTATTACTAAATATTAATAAACAAATATCATGAAGCGACTTGCTATAAATTTTAAATATAAATACATCAAAGCCATCATCTCTTAAACAATATCAATAACTATCAACAAACTCGGTCTGCTATAATGGAAACATCCTTTTTCCAATACCTACCATTATTTATGGTCCAATATGGTTATATAGACTGTAAAGATTGCAAGTTGACTAAAGAGAATGAGATTATTAATTCAAAGAAGTTTAAATAAACCTCATTAAACACGAAAATATAACCTGTTCTGAAAGCAAACTAACAAATAGTCAGTTATAACTTTCAAATTCCACTGAAACTATATATTATTTCAATTGAGAATGTTGATTGTTCTTGATATTGATATTGTTTAAGTGATGACAGCTTTCATGTGTTTACATTTATAAATCTATCTAGCCTTGAAAATTATTATCTTTATTATCTAAATAATATATAGTTTCAGTGGAATTTGAAAGTTATAGTTGAATATTTTTTTAGTCTGCTTTCAGAATATGTTTATATTTGACAGTTTAATGATATTTATTTAAACTTCTGTGAATTAATAATCTCACTTTCTTTCATCATTTGCAATCTTTAGTCTATATAAACATATTGGATCATAGATAAAAGTATCTTTATTGTAATATATCTTTATTGTAATAAGACAGTTACCTTGACAACAGGTTGAGATTGTTGATTGTTATTGATATTGTTTATATATAGACTGCTTTCATGTATTTATATTTGTAAATCTATCTACTCTTGAATATTATTACTTTATATTTAAAATATAAATATTACATTAGGAATACAGATAATTTGCTGATTTTTCATCATCATCATGATCAACCATTATCAATCCACTGCAGGATGAAGGTCTTTCCAAGTTCAATCCATCTCCAATCTTTAGCTTCTCTTCTCCACATCACCCCTGCACACTTTCTTATTTCATCCATCCATCTCACATGTGGTCTCTTTCTGGGTCTTTTACAATCTCTTGGAATCCAGTTTAAGATTTTTGGGTAACTGTATATATATGTTCATCTATATTATCAATAAACGTATTGTCAAAATGCTGTATACACTACTGATGGTAACATAATACTGTTTTTTTTTCATTATAAATATTTTTTTTTTTTTTGTAAATCTTTTATCTCTTTTTTTTCTTAAAATAATTTATACAAACAACGCAATAAATTTCTATTATATCCAGTAATTGAGCAATATACCTTTCCACTCGTAATGAATTTTTCTCTCTCAACAATTTAAACTATTATTCGAGTTAGTAATAAAAAGATAATGTGTGGATTTTAATAACGTAATAATTTCACACAACTGAGAAGAATGTATACCCATCAAGTGTACATATGCGATATACAAATACCCGTATATGATTATATATAAACACACACTTAAAACTGTACATGCGTATATATTCACATTTATATTGTTTACAATTAAATTTAAATAATACAAATAACAGTTACAATTTTTTTTTGTATATGTTTTTCATGTAAACATTAAATTAATCATTCAAATGCAGCAAAATTTTAATGAGCCTTTAATTTAATTGCGTGTTTCTTATATTTTTACAATTCAAAATTATTTTTCTTTTTCTATCTATAAAGTATAACAAATGAATAAATAACAGGCAGGATAAAAACATCTTTAACAAACATGGCTGCTGAAATCAATTTTTAATGAATGAATTCACAAAATTCACAAAAACAACAATAAAAATATTTTTTTTTTTAAAAAAAAAACAATCTTTATACATATTATATTTTAACATTTATTAATAATAAAATAATAAATTTGCAAAAAAACAACAACAGCAACACATAGCAAATAAATAATTATAGCCATCTCTTTGCAATAGGTAATATATATATATAAAACAATATAAAAATAGTATTTCAAAAACAATAAAAGTATGAACAAACACTACAGCTATCTTTGAGAAGACTGGAAAAAAAAGGTAAAAATTGGAGCAATGAAGAAGTAAATAAAATTCAGACCAAACAATTATCTCTTCAATATTTGCTGGTGCAAAAATATTCATAGAATACTCACAACTAACAGTTGAGAGCTAACTGAACCCATCACTTCCAGTTTTAAAGTGTCACATGACTTCTCAAGTAACTAACCATTCTATTTGCAATTATATGTTGGCTATTTCTGTCAAATATAATTAATTGGTGAATGTTTTTTTAATGCAAAGACAAACATTAATTGAACTGTGAAAATATGTTCCACTATTTCCATCATCTATCATTAAATTTGAATGTCTCGAAAACTTTAAACTTTATTTAAACTTTTCAAATACAAACAATTGTTAGTAATAACATACAAATAAAAACACAAATTAGTATTAGACTAAACAATGATTTGAATAGTATTTATTCGCCACTCTTTTTCAGGTGTTTCTGGGTTAATCAGAGACAATATTAGCATAGAAGTCGAACTTACACTTTAAATTCTTAAATATCGAATTTTAAGGCAATACCCTAACCAACTATTACCAATAACACACAAGTTAGTATATAACAATTTCTCCTATATTCTTCTGAATTTTCTGGATGACTTGTGACAATATTACCAAAGCAATAAAAGTGACAATCATTAAATTGTAAATAGTAAGGAAATCAAGTTATAAAAACAGGCAAAACTCTCTACATGTATTGCCACTCAGTGTAAGCCAGAATAATCAATGGATACCAGAAGGCTTGGGCATAAAATCCCCATCTAGTGCCTACACACCCAACATCACTGACTAATTTTTTACTTGTAGTCTTTGTCAGTTAGGAATCTTGGATCTGAGAGCACTGCACCTAGATCTTAGGATCTAATGCAATCCTCCAGCAGCCACCTTTTATCTCTACTTAACTACAAAACCATGAGACTTAAATTGAAAACACTGTAATATTTCAATCTAAGCTCATCAGCTTATATAGTCATATAGCTCTGAACTCAGTTCAGTACCCATACATATGTTTATTGGGTTAAAATCAAGTTATACATCATGAAACTTAATTTAATAAGCTTGTATTACAAATGTAATATAATGAGTGTGCTAATAGTTCTAAGTAAGCATTTCCAGTAAATGCCACAAGAGAAAGCATTTAACATCTCTATCTAGAATTATCCCCACCCTCAAACTGCTTTAGAGCTAATGGATCCTGTCAGAAGTTCTGGGACATTCAGATACTCAATCTAAAATACCAACTCAACCCCAGCATTTATCTAATACATAACTATTAAGTAGAAAATGTGAAATTTTCAGACATCTATATGTCTTCAAATTCAGCTAACTTAAATACCCATATGAGATTGAACTAAATTCAGATACACTATATATTAATAGCATTAGCAATATAACTTTGCCAAAGCCTCAAAAACTAAACTCCAATAGCAAGAAAATCAAGTCATACATCACATGACTTAATTTAGTATGTTTGTCTTACAAATGTAATATAATGACCATGCTAGTAGCTCTAAACAAGTTTATCATTTGAGGTTTTGGAGATGTTACATTGCTAAGGCTATTAATAAATGGTGTAGCTGAAGTTTTATCAGACCCATATAACTATTTAAGTTAGATAACTGGATTTGAAGACATATAGATGTCTGAAAATTTCAGATTTTTTACTTAATAGTTAAGTATTAGATAAATGCTGGGCTTGAGTTGGTATTTTAGAGCTAGTGTCTAAATCTCCTAATGCCTCTCTGATGAGAACCATTAGCTCAAAACTGGTTTGAGGGTAAAGATAATTCTAGATAGAGATTTTAAATGCTTTCTCTTATGGCATTTAGTGCAAAAGCTTGTTTAGAGCTATTAGGATGCTCATTATATTAATTTGTAATTACTGAATTGAAGGTAAATTCTCTAACCAATTAGGCTAGAGCATAACCTTAAATTCAATGTTCATAAATCTAATGATCCCAGGTTTGATTCCAATGCTAGTACTATTATTGATTAGACTATCAAAACCTGAACACGAGAAGAAATAATACCACCAAAATATTATATTATATACTAATCTCTTTTGCTACTGTTAATCGCTGACTGTAGTGAAAATATTTATATAAAGTTTATATTTTTTTAAAAAGACATTTAACAATTGATTTTAGATGATGGAAATAATCCAACATATAAATGGAGTTGCACTGGATATATTTCTAGAAGAGATGATAATAGATGGGCAGCTAAAATCTTAATCCGGATTCCAAGAGATTCTAAAAGACCTAGAAAGAGACCACATGTGGGATGGATGAATGAAATAATAAAGTGGGCTGGAATGATGTGTAAAAGATCAGAGAAGATGGATTGAACTTGGAAAGACCTCCATCCTGAAGTGGATTGATAACGGTTGAAAATGATGTTGATAATGATGAAAATGTCACTATCACAAACTTTCAGACAACACAATTCTAATAAATAAAATTGAATTGATATAATAAAAAAAGTAATCTATACTGAAAAGAATACATTTTATAGCAAATTCAACCGTCAAACTGTTTTTAATGCAAACAAACTCATACTTTTATTTTCCCAGTAAAGTGCAGACAACATTTGAGCCAACAAATCAGGAGAATTATTTAATGGATAACAGATCAGAGAATAAGAGATCTGTTAGCATGTGAAATCTAGTTAAATGCTTTTTTGAAAAACAACTACAAAATATACGTTATTGTTATTTTGGAGCACTATCCATTCACAGCAGAATGAAGAACTCTCCAAGTTTAATCCAGTTTATCCAATTCATAACCTTTCTCCACATCATACTAACAATTTTTTTTAATTCATCCATCTCACATATGGTATTTTTCTAGGTCTTTAAAATCTCTGGGAATCCAATCTAAGATCTCAACTGTCCATATATTATCATCTCTTCTAGCAATATGTCCATTTTTTTCCATTTTCTTAATTCTGTCAATGATGCTATTGACATCCATCTGTTTTTTTCAGTCAAATATTCCACATATGATCCCTTCTCGCTATTCTCAAAGTATATCTGTCCATATTTTGGTGAGTTGTGTTCTGAAGTGTCACTATGCCTCTTTGGTTAAGTATCCAAGTCTCAGATCCATATACTGGTAAAACACATTCCTCTTTTTCAAATACATAGGTAAGTTTCTTTTTAAAGTTTAAATTATTTCTAGAAAAAGCATTCCATCCAAGCTTAATTCTAGGATTAATTTCATCCATTGTACTGCCATTTATATTAATAATCTAACCAAGGTGTATGCATGCACTTGCTAACTTTTCCTAATTCACGATTATCAACTTTATTTTCTTTTTCTGAGAAAATCCATTGAACATTACTTTAATCTGTTTAGTTTTTAATCCTATTTTTTTACTTTATTCTGATAATTTTGCAACATTTCCTGAAACTTTGATACAATCTTTGCAAGCCGCCCCCCCCCCCCCAAAAAAAAACAAACTACTTAAATAATCTCTCTTTATTCTTCTTCTCTAGCTTCCTATTTGAGTCCACAAAAACATTATTGCTTAAATGTCATTTGATTTTTTTCAGCTTATAATATAAGCAAGAATACTATTTCTCTTTCTTCTATTCCAGCTTGAGCAATTAGTGGTTTATCTGATGACAGTATAATTTAATTACTATCTTTAGATTGGTTTCTGGTTTTTATTTTTACCAATTGAATTACCCAAGTGTACAATAGGTGGCAATAGTGTAGTGGAAACGAAAAACATCCATATGTTTTCATTTTAAAAAAGTCGCAGGCTTTTAAAAAAAGATAAAAATAGTTGGATATTGTATTATCGAAATGGTTAAATATTTATTAAAGCCTAGATATTGAAATATAGAATATTTAAACGGCAGTATAATTTTAATTAACAATTTAATAAAAGGAAAAATTTCATTTCATCAATAATATATAAAATAATATTTAAAAAAAAACAACATTTATTTTATTTAAAGATTAATCATTATAAATTTTTAAATAGTTTATATTATTCATTTTTACAATAAAAATCAAAAAGCTGATTTTTCTTGTTGTATATTATGGCATATACATGTAACAATAATATAACAAAAGGCAATAAATTAAACTAAAATTTATATTAATATACAGCATTATAAAAACATATCAATAGTATAAATCAATTTATTTGTTAATAACATTAAAAAAGATGAATGATTAAAAAGGAAAAAATATATAAATAACGTAGGGCAATAGCTAAATTTTAAATTATAATGAAATAGTTTAGGCTCAGAATGATGATAAGTTGACTACATGGCTAGAAAATTAACAGAGAAATATAAAAAATAAAGCATAGAAATAATTATAACAAAAACAAAAAAATATATGTATTGAAGGAAGACAACAAGATATAATATTGGAAGATGAATAGCAGATTGGAAAACGTGAATATTATAATTACCTAGGAATGAAAATCACACATAAGAGAATAAGAGATGAAACTTTAAGCGAAAGAAATATACTGGATAGAAAAGATGTAGTAATATTAAATGGACTATTGTGATATCAGAATACATCATAAGCCAATAAAAGATTAATGTAAACCTAATTCGTTAAATGTATCATTATATATGGGAGTGAAGTTTGCAATTGAAGAAAAGAATGGCAGAATTGATGATTACATAAATGGATTATTGATGAAGATTTACAAAAAGGTAAAGAAGAGAGTGCATAAGTAATTAAAAAATTTGAGAAATAATGAATACTGAAAATACTAGTCAATTACATCAGAATAACAATTGGAATAATATGGACGTGTAAAAAGAATGTTTTAGGAAGGATTTCAAAATAAATATTAAATTGGATACCACTAGGAAAGAGAATAAGTGGGTATTCAAAATGAAATTAAAAAAAGAGAAAAGTCGAATAAAAATTTTTTTTCAATAAAATCTAGGTATGGACAGAAAGACATGGGGTTTGGGAATCAGAAGATATAGATAATTATAGTTCAATAAGAAGATTATAAAAAGATTATGCAATGAACAATTATCATATTAACCTTTATTATGATTACCTGATTATATTCATGAAATATCAAAATCATATATTTAATAGTAGATTTAGATGTTCAATAGATGCACTTACGATTTTTGAGCATCAATGTGGCAGTTAAGCCTAGGATTAATCAATGCAGAAATTTTTAGTTTGTGTGCCTACCATAAAGATATATGTGGGCATACAATTAATGATTATAAGATAGAATATATGAATATATATAAAATGTAAAATATGTTCATGTATATTTGTAATCATGTATTTGTAGTGTGTTTGTTATAGTTCTGAAGAAGATTGCTGGGACAATCGAAACTATCAATAGTAGGTTGTAAAAAAGGATTGTAAAAAATAATAAAGAACAAATTATATTAATATTACATTCCGCTGCTATACAGAGCATGATATTGGTGATGTGACTGATGTAAAGACAGATAAGAAATTGATTGAATTTCAATTTTGAAATAAATTGGCAGAGATTGCTCTGATAAAAGTGATTTGGGACCAGCATTTAAAATATATTAAATTAATATCTAAAATTCTCAAATTCAAGAATCCCGACAACTCTTTTAGAAACTTCAATTCTAAATCACAGCATAGAAAAAGCATAATTTTTGAGATATCTGACGTTTGATCCTACTATGAATTGTTAAATTAGAGTAGTTCTTAATTTCTCTTATCTATTACTATTTTGGTTAATCTACTTTTTAGAAATAAAATAAAATAATATTTATTATTACTTTGACTATCTTACTTTATGCAAGGCATCCTTATGATTGAAGTAAATAGAACAACGATATATTCATTATCATTATTTTGAATAACCAATAAAAAAAGTGAAAAATTATTGTGAGGAAAACATTATTATCCAGAGTAAAACACACCAATTCAGTTACTATTGCAAACCGATAGATAATGGATTTTAATTAATTTTAGACATATAAATGTTCTGAAATTTATAAAGAAAATGTAGATGTACATTGGTTTAAAAATTGACTATGAGTATGACTACCAGCGAATCAAAAGCATGCTCAGCGTGAATAAAGCCAATTTTTAAAACAACACACATCTACCTTTTCTTTATAAATGTCTGATCATTTATATGTCTAAGATTACAATTGCAAAAAAGGATGTAATATATTGAATGAATTATGGAAATAAGTAGATTGTAAGAATTGGTGTTGGGAATATGAAGGTTATCAATAAACCTAATAAGGAATTTCTTGGCTAAAATTTAAAAAAAAAATGACTTAAATAATGTAGGACTATGTGAATTAAGATTTAAAACATTGTTAAGGAATAGAGAAAATGAATATAAAAATGAGCTAATCTAAAGTTATGAGCAGACATTAAATTCAAAACAAGTATAGACAAACAATGGATAATTAGGATTAAAGGAATTCAAAAAAAAAAATCTCATAAATGATTCAAAAAGGCCAGTGATATTTACCCTATTAAAAGAAGGCAAAGATGATTGCTTTGAATCATTAAATAATAGTGATTTTAAATTAAAGTTTCTTTAGAATTAAATAAAGGGAAGTATTCTATTTTAAATTCTGATCCTGGCAAGAAAAGAACATCTAAGTTATCTGAAATTATAAAAAGGTACTTTAACCCGACGTGCTATGTCGCCACCAAGCGATGCTGCGGTACCATCAACAACCGGTCAGAAACCTGCAAGTGATAATTTTTTTTTTCAAAAAGTGCCTGGAAATTGACAACTAAAAAAGCCTGAGGCTACACATATCAAAATGCGGAAAATCGGCAAGTAAAAAAACAAATTTATATCAAAAAGTGCCTGAAAATCGACAACTAAAAAAGCCGAAGGTTACACATATCAAAATGCTGAAAATCGGCAAGTAAAAAATAAATTTATGTCAAAAAGTGTCTGAAAATCGACAACTAAAAAAGCCTGAGGATACACATATCAAAATGCTGAAAATTGACAAGTAAAAAATAAATGCCTGATGCTGTATATATTCAAGAAATATTGCGAAAGTCCAAATTTAAAAAAAAAACCACTCAAAATGCTATAAAATTTAAAATTAATATATATATATATAGCTGAAAAATTAAAAAAAAAAATAGCTGAAAATACATTAAACCCCCCCTCCCTCAAGCAATAATTATCCACTTAAATTGACAAGTAAAAATGTCTGATGCAGTATATATTCAAGAAATATTGCAAAAGTCCAATTTTTTTAAAAAAAAAACAATCAAAATGCTATAAAATTTAAAATTAAAAAAAATATATATAGCTGAAAATGAAAAGCAATATACAAAAAACCATTAACAATGGTGGAAGGTGGGAAATGCAATATACAAGAAACCATTAACAATGGTGGAAGGCGGGAGATGCAAAAACAGAATTTCATCAAATTATTTATTAAGCTTCCAATTTGCATTTATCTGCAATGCATTCAAAAGCAATTATTTGGTCTCTGCTTTAAAATTATGGCATTATCATTTAAATTTGTCAAGCAGTACATAAAAAATAATTATCAACGTAAAATATACCCCTACCACACAAAATAACTGAAATTCACAATTTACATCTTAGGTATAATACTTAAAAAATAAACGATTATAAACATTATCAAATCATTTAAATTCATCAATATTTAATGAAAAAAAGCAATATACAAAAAATAATTACCAATGTCTTTCCAGAAATTTCAATGATTGCACTTTTTTTGGTTTAAGAAAAGCTATGACATCACATTTTGAAGATACAAAACTGACGTGTAATAGAAAAATTATTTCAGCATAACATTTTGAAGATACAAAGCTTTCGTGAAATAGAAAGATTATTTGCAGCATAAAAATCCATTAGGTATCAAATAATAAAATGAATTAAATATCCATTATCTTTTACAACTTTTTTTTTAAATTTTGCTTTCTAAGGTTAAAGTTAACTTATTAACATTACCAAATGAATGAAAAATAGCGGTGCTCACTGTAAATCAAATCTATTTTTAAAATTACCATTTAACATACTCGTAAAACTTAGAAACTGATAAATAGCAATAGACAAAAAATAATTGCCAATGGCTTTCCAGAAATTTCAATGATTGCACTGTTTTTGTTTCAAAAAATTATTTTTCAAGCTGGTCCAGAAAAGCTATGACATCACATTTTGAAGATACAAAACTGACGTGTAATAGAAAAATTATTTGCAGCATAACATTTTGAAGATACAAAGCTTTCGTGAAATAGAAAGATTATATGCTGCTTCATATTCTGTGTTAGGATGATCCCAAATTTTGATCATTTTGAATAGTAAATACCGTAAAAAATTATGAAAAAGATGCTACTTCAATTTCAGCGGCTAATATTTCAGTGCGGGGTTTTTGAAGCGTTTCACAAAAGTTTGTGCATGTTTACCGTTGTATTCATTTGCGTAAGAAAATAATCCACATTAACTAAGTCAAAAAATAAAAATAATCCCAACAACTTGTATTTCTAGCAGTACGAAAAAATTAACACGTAATAAAACTAAGCAGGTATTTCAAAAGACTAATTCACTTACATTTTGGATTAAATTTGTCAGCTTTGGAAATTACATTTTTCTGTACAATGTCTATTACGTCATATTTCATTAATGAGTAGAAATTGTGATCCAATATATTACGGTGCCATTATATTTCTTTTTTTAAATTTTTAATTGCCATATGTGTATAGATTTCATTCAGTATTTTCCTAAGAATCTCATATAATATGCGTATATGATGAAATGTTTAGGCAACTTTTTATCAGTTTCTAACTTTTACGAGTACGTTAAATGGTAATTTTAAAAATAGATTTGATTTACAGTGAGCACCACCATTTTTCATTCATTTGGTAATGTTAATAAGTTTAACCTTAGAAAGCAAAATTTAAAAAAAAAGTTGTAAAAGATCATGGATATTTAATTCGTTTTATTATTTGATAGCTAATGGATTTTTATGCTGCAAATAATCTTTCTATTTCACGAAAGCTTTGTATCTTCAAAATGTTATGCAGCAAATAATTTTTCTATTACACGTCAGCTTTGTGTCTTCAAAAGGTGATGTCATAGCTTTTCTTGAACCGAAAAAAGTGCAATCATTGAAATTTCTGGAAAGACATTGGTAATTATTTTTTGTATATTGCTTTTTTTTATTAAATATTGATGAATTTAAATGATTTGATAATGTTTATAATCGTTTATTTTTTAAGTATTACACCCAAGACGTAAATTGTGAATTTCAGTTATTTTGTGTGGTAGGGGTATATTTTACGTTGATAATTATTTTTTATGTACTGCTTGATGAATTTAAATGATAATGCCATAATTTTAAAACAGAGACCAAATAACTGCTTTTGAATGCATTGCAGATAAATGCAAATTGGAAGCTTAATAAATAATTTGATGAAATTCTGTTTTTGCATTTCCCGCCTTCCACCATTGTTAATGGTTTCTTGTATATTGCTTTTCCCGCCTTCCACCATTGTTAATGGTTTCTTGTATATTGCTTTTCATTTTCAGCTATATATATATTTTAATTTTAAATTTTATAGCATTTTGATTGTTTTTTTTAAAAAAAATTTGGACTTTCACAATATTTCTTGAATATATACAGCATCAGGAATTTTTACTTGTCAATTTAAGTGGATAATTATTGCTTGTGGGAGGGGGGGGTAACGTATTTTCAGCTATTTCTATTTTTTTTTTTTAATTTTTCAGCTATATATATATTTTAATTTTAAATTTTATAGCATTTTGAGTGTTTTTTTTTTAAAATTTGGACTTTCGCAATATTTCTTGAATATATACAGCATCAGGCATTTATTTTTTACTTGTCAATTTTCAGCATTTTGATATGTGTATCCTCGGGCTTTTTTAGTTGTTGATTTTCAGGCACTTTTTGATATAAATTTATTTTTTACTTGTCAATTTTCAGCATTTTGATATGTGTATCCTCGGGCTTTTTTAGTTGTCGATTTTCAGGCACTTTTTGATATAAATTTATTTTTTACTTGCCGATTTTCAGCATTTTGATATGTGTAGCCTCGGGCTTTTTTAGTTGTCGATTTTCAGGCACTTTTTGAAAAAAAATTTTATCACTTGCAGGTTTCTGACCAGTTAGTTGTTGATGGTACCGCAGTGTCGCCTGATGGCGACATAGCACGTCGGGTTAAAGTACCAATAAATGATTTGTAAAAAGTTTAATTTAAATCTTCATTTTATTATATACTTTTGGGTGTTTTGGTATTAGAACTGCAACACAGAGCATGTATTAGACCTACTGTGCCTATTCACATTCATAACAATCTGCTGATAACTGTGTAATCTTGGGATCTGACAAAAATAACATATATACAGATCTTCCACATAACTTTTTAGGCAAAAAAAATGTGTACATGGATCTTGTACATGATATTTTGGCAAGATATACAAAGTTATTGGGAGAGAGTTGATATCAATGTGAAAAGGGCAAGCACACTAGGTCTAATACCTGTTCTGTGTTGCAGTACTAAAAATAACTAAAAGTAAAAAACATAATAAACATATTTATCATTTTCAATAAAAAATGTATGATTTTGAACAAAAGATTCAAATATGTACAACTTGGACACTATCAACTTTTGAACGACATTTGAAATAAAAAAAAAGTGATTTGCGATCTTAATGAAATGACGGCATTACACAAAAAAATGTTAGTTTAAATACCTACTAAATAACAGTAAATGATTTTGGTTTTTAAATAATAAGACATTCAAATATGTAGGAGTTGGTCTTGTAACAACTTTTTAGAATGACATTTGAAAGCAAAAAAAAATATCATTTGCGATCTTAATGAAATGACAGCATTACACAAAAAAGTTGTTAGTTTAAATACGCACCAAACAAACAGTAAATGATTTTGGTTTTTAAATAACAATACATTCAAATATGTACGAGTTGAACTCTTAACAACTTTTTAGAATGATATTTGAAAGCAAAAAAAAAAAAAAACATTTGCGATCTTAATGAAACGATGGCATTACACAAAAAAAATTGTTAGTTTAAATACGCATTAAACAAACAATAAATGATTTTGGTTTTTAAATAATATTTATAAAAAGACATTCTCACTAACAATTATTTCACTAACAGTTGAATTTGTTTTATATATAATGAAAGAATGAACTTCATTAACGCGTTATAGTGCAATTTTTGTGTAATATATATATTCACTAGATGGAGCTTGCCACTACCTCCAAATAAGCTTTAATAATAAGTGCCAACAAAGAAAGAATTCAAAATCTTTATTGTACTATCCTCATCTCCAGAACAATTGGTTTCGAGCTTAATGGCTTGTTGTGGCAAGTGAAATAAAACATAAAGAAAAGAAGTGTACTTCTGTTCCTGAAAAAGTCACACTTTGTAATTTTAGCCTTTCCAGAATTGAATACAAATATATTGTCAAATATG
Organism: Epiperipatus broadwayi; assembly: GCA_028023455.1. Lineage (NCBI taxonomy): Eukaryota > Metazoa > Onychophora > Udeonychophora > Euonychophora > Peripatidae > Epiperipatus > Epiperipatus broadwayi. Next base: position 1,884,284 of record JAQFVV010012536.1, on the reverse strand, counting down.
GGTTAATTCTTCCTCTGCTAGTAAAGATTTTTTATAAAAAATTGAAATCTTTTACCTCTTTCTTCTTAAACAAAAAATATATGTTATCTTTATTTAAGCTGATGTATCTCTAGAAATATTACCAAATTCATCACTTCATTTATTTTCCTGTAACATCTTATATAAATGCAATTTATCCACTATTTTGAACACTTTTTAGCAAAAATCTTTTTATTGTATCTATTCACATGCATGATCTTAGGTTTCGACTGTCCTGGACAGTCGAAACGTAAGATCGTGCATGGGCAGTCAAAACGTAAAATTGTGCATGCATATAGATACAATAAAAGGTTTTTGCTAAAACATGTTCAGGAAGACTGCAGAACAATCAAAATATAAGTTCGTGCATGCTTATAGATACAATAAAAGGTTCTTGCTAAAACATGTTCACAAAGACTGCAGAACAGTTGAAACATATGACTGTGCATGCATATAGATACAATAAAAGGTTTTTGCTAAAAAGTTTTCAAAGCAGTGGATAAATCGTTAATGTATCTTTATTATAATTTATCTGTTAATGATTAGATTACAATGACATTCTGATTGGGATAAGGATTCCAAATAAGAGATGCAATTCAATAAGAAGAAAAATGAAAGATTTAAACAACTTGTAAATTGTTTACCACTGGGCAATTTGTTATACCTAAAAAATATTCCAATAATTTTGAAAGTTCTATTACCTGTGGATTCAGTATATGTGTGGAAAAGACCCATTAGGTATAAAAAGAACATAAGGATATTTTTAAAAATGTTATATTTAATTTTATACTTATCAATACAATAAGATATACTACAGTAGTCAGAATTATAAGAATGTGATATGGCTGAACATTTATTCATATTGATCCTAATTTTATTATAATTGGACCAGCTCGTAAAGTTATTAATATTAACTTGTAGAGAAATGCAATCTTTCAATGTGATTATTCACTTAACAATCTTATGACCATCAGTATAATATATTAAAATTGAATACTTAAAATAATCTTTAAAATCATTTATATGAATGAGCCAAAGTGCTGCCCTGTAGCACATTCAAATTACACCCATATAAAGTAGAAATCATTATATTTGACAAATGCTTTTCTACCATTCAATAAGCTCTGCAGAAAAGTCTAATTTATAGTTTTACAAGAATCTTATGATTTGCTCTGTCGAAAGCCTTAAATAAGTCAAAATAAACAACATACAATCTGTCAATATTTTTAATAATGACTCATACATGTGTAATAGGGTGATATATCAAATAATAATGCTGGTTGAAGAAGATTCTGGAATTTCTTGGATGTAACTGTCATGTTGGAAGAGAGTGAGCATACTGCTAGAAGTTTCCCAAAGTATTAACTTTCAAAAGAAACATTATATAAAATTATAACCAGTTCATCTATGCATTGATGTCATAAAAATGTTTATAAAGATAACTTGACCGTCATAACTATTAATACTTCATAAAAAACCACTGCTGTGGTTCACCATTTATAGTCATGAGTTTAGTAATCTCTAGATTTAAAAAAATTGATTTTTTTGAACATAATAGTGACATTTCTGTTACCACATATCTAAGCTGATCTCTTATCATAGACATGTTCTGTAATAATGGGACTCATTGCATGTGATAATAAAAGTTCAAGTCTTGATTGATGTAATTTTATGATAGGTATGGCAGGCTTTTACCTATAGTTCATGGATGTTCAATAAAAAGTTCTATCTGTTCTAATAAGTCTGCCTGATGAATAGATTATATCTAAGGACACCTTTATCCAAAATCATTATCTCCACAATCTGGTGCATATAGATAGTAAGTTAATACATTAAGCAGTCAATATTTCGTAGTTATGACTGTATCCCTATAATTGATGTCAAATGCCACACATACCAGATATCTTTGAGTTTTGGATAAGTTGTAAAAACACTTCATTTAACAGAATCACATAAGATGGCTTCTTTTTGAAATCTTATTTGTTTATATATCAACTATAACTTTCATGTAACTGTTAACTTTGATGATCTGTATAATTTGCCTTTTGCATTGAATATTGCTAAATCATTTCCTTTCATAATGAGTTTATGGTGGTCATTTAAAAATCTTCATCAGAATGACCTTGAAAATGATCAAATGATGGCGTGTTCCACGAAAATCCGAAGTAAGCCGTATATAAATGAGAGTATGTTTACATTTGATTGTATCCTTATTTGAATAACTTATTATGAACTTAAAACAATACATGATCATCATTTCTAATGCTTGCTTATTATGAACTTGTTAATCATTGTACACATCTAGGATAATGAATGGAAATAGTCATTTTGCGTTGGCTAAGCAATCTAATAACTAAAAAAAAAAAAGATTCACATGTCAGAATCGATCCTGGGATCTTCGAAGTTCCGATCCCAAGTCGGAACGCTCTACAATTGCGCCGACTAACATAAGTGGGTCATGCTTACTAACGGAAGTTATACGTAATGTCGAAAAATATATTTTCTAATTGTCGTAAACACATCTTTTTGACGAACTAATTGGAACTGTTATTCTCTGTTATTACTTCTTAAACAAGTGATTATAATTTATTTACATGTACATATTATATATATTACATTTGGAGCTTATTTCTTGGAAATAACAACTGTCTTAATTATAAAATTGGTCATGCAAGAAGATTTTTTTTATTATATTTCCAATTACAAGTAATTGAAAACTGGAAATTTTCACTCCTATCAGCCTTTAAGGAATTACCTGAGTTAAACAAGTACCTTCCAAATTATTACTACATAAAATATCCTTCAAGCAAAATTGTAAATCCTGTTTCAAAGAACATTCATTCTTCTGTAATTAATAAGGTAATCAAGCAGAATAAACAACCCAAGCTGAATACTTTAATTTAAGAAATACATCTTTTAGAAATCTTACTTATTACAAATGGTTAGTTCGAGAAGAGAAAAAAACATCGGAAGAAAAAAAGTCGTCTTGTTTTAAACTGTTTAAAATAATTAGGAGTAAACATTAGTAACTGCAAATATTTTACATCACGGGCCATTTTTAATCCTAAACTATTAAAAGTAATCCTATAATTAATCAAAATAAATTAAGCTAAACGAATAGTATGAAATGTTTGAAATATTATTAACTTACAATTATTAATATATTGTTTTAATAATTAATAAAAAAAAAAAGATAACTCGCTGATCACTTACAGGTATGAAAAATAATTAGTAAGAATAACAACACAGTGAAACACGCACTGATTTGGCCTAAAGCTAAGAAAGTTTAAAAAAAAAAAAAAATTATGCTTCAAAAATTCATCCAGTGGTAGATAATTAGATGCGAAACAATTCTAAACATTTATTTTTATTTTATTAGGAAGAGAAATAATTCTACTCACGTCATTTTTTTCATAAATGGACTTAAGGAAAATAACAAAGTAAATAATAATAATAAAAAGTATACTAACTCAAAATAATAAATATATTTTGAGTTCTAGCTAAAAAAAATTACACATATTACATAAAAGTGCGATGAAATTCGACCTCAACCCTAACCCAGTACGGCTGTGATATTTCACAGCAGATCTAATATTAAAGTACCTTTATTTATTTATTTTTATTATATTTAATAATAAAAAAAATGGAAGACATCTAAGGAGAGAGATTTTTTTTTAAAAAAAATAGTATTTATACGGAGAATTGGAAGACATTCATGACCAACTTTATTGAAAACTCTTTTTTGTTTGTTTGAAACTCAATCTGATAGATATTTCAAAAACAAAACAGTAAGTAGTGTGTGTGTGCAAAGGGGGGGGGGGATTCTAATAGCAAGTATTTAAAAGAAATTTATTTAAAATTTTTTGGCAGTACTGCGATTGGTTAAATACACTTTCGATCTTTTGGTCATATAAATATATTTTATTATCCTGTATCCTTTTTTATACATCTTTTATTGTGCAATAATTCATTGTTAACTTCATAAATCTTTCTCAGTCATAAAATTTGTTATATTTAGTTACGTATAGTTTAACTAATATATGTTATAAATTTTATGCGTTCATATATTTTTATATATTATAGCTTTGAAGAAAACTGCTGGACAGTCAAAACTGTAAGGTTTGTCAAGTCAAAAATAAAATATTACATGCCAAAAAGTGCACGAAGAAAGAAGTATTTGTTTATACTTTATATGATATGCACAAATTATAGTATTATACAAAATTTAACCCTTCTAAATTTTACTGTATAAATTTTTGACAACTTGGGAGTTTTCTGGTAAACTAAGATGGCAGCCTGTATTTTTGATAAATACACAATTTCGAGGGCTTACAATCTACCAAAGATGTGTTAGTTGTTAGATTAAAATAAAAGTAATAAATCGATTGTTAAATTAAAGAAAGGAATAAATTCGGATAAATTTCATTAAGAAGATTTATTTCAATTTTTTTTTCCTACTTATATTAGTTATAACATGGAAAGTGATGATACATTTTTAACATTGTCATACTTTGATTTAATTCAGTGAATTTCTTTTTGTTAGCAGTAGTTTTGGTAAATTATCATAATGATAAAAATTTGAGACCTTCCTGTCACAAAATGTGATCCACTGGACTATTTCCAAAGGTGCAGAATTCTGCTCTTCCAAAAAGTGTGCATTTATGGTTATAATATGATTGCACACTGCCGACATGAATAAAGTATAAATATTGTATTTATATATATTTTTTCATTTTACTATTAATCAAAAAAAAAGATCATGTCAATTTTTAAATGCCTCATTATGGAACCTAAAGATCACCTCATAAAAGTTAATCTAGGCGCAATTCCTACAAGCTGGTTCCTTCATTTCAAAAGATATTTTTCAAAGAAAGACCCCATGGGCTATATCTGTTGCAGAGGAGATGAAACATTTGAACATATTATTTTCCTCTGCCCTGGCTATCAGGACATTAGGCAGTCCATCAATGATGAATGCAGTATCCCTCTTCTAAAAATTCTTGACCTCAAGAGCTGTCTGCACTCTGGTGACTTCCCGGTCATTCGTCTGGCCGTCTTTATTTCATATGCTATATGGATGGCCAGGTGCACAACTATATTTATGCTTCTGAGGCCTAAACCATCAGTAAACTTTAACTCCCAGCTGAAGGCCCTGCAAGCAAAAGACTTGCTTCTGTCAACCAAATTCTTTTTCGGCAGCACATGGAGCCTTTATGGAGGTCTCACCCCAGGACATTAGTCATAATTGTGTCATCATATTTCAAGTGTTACAATAAAATTCTTCAAAAAATAAAAAATTAACTCTAAATATTGTGATTAATTTTTCTTCAATGATTTCTTTATTTAAAATAACAGTAATAAATGTCCAGAACATTTATATGAATATTACAGTTTCTCAAAAAAGAGAGAAAAAAATTTGATATCGAGTTAAATATATGAATTTTTTTCTACAGTACAGACTTTTTCATACCTGCAGTCCAATATGTAATATATATGGGGTTTGAACTCACACTTTCACACTACCCTCAATGATCCATGCTATCTCATATTACTGACACACTTGATCACACACATATTGAAAAGATAAATAATCACCAATATACATATTTTGTGCTAAACCAGCACTCACATGAAATGTAAATATTAAATAAGACTTTTCCTAGCAGGCATTTTTTTGTAAACACTCCCCCCTCCCAACCTCCCATGACACTATAGATTTATCAAAAATGTGAGTTTAATGGAAAACTCACAATTACTGTTTTTTTTTAAATTGCACTTTCTAAAAAATTTGTTTTGTTAATTTTTTCTAAAAGAGGGTTTGACAATGATATACTACGAGTATTAAATTTTCTCCACAAAGTCTACTAATAGAGAACACTATCAATAGAGAACTACAACCAAGGAATAACCTTTGATTGTTGTATCAGAAATAGTTTATAAACATTTCTATCTTACACAGAGACAAAACTCTCCATACAGTAGTACCACTCGGTGTAAGCCAGAGTAATCAATGGATGCAGCAAAGATGAGTGATACGACTATATTGAGAGCTTTGCTTCTATAGCTTATGTAAGCATAAAGAATAGTGATCATGTGATGTTTAGTGTTTTAATACCAATCCTGCCCAATAGCATTTTTACATTTCTAACCAAATTTATACAAGCTTTCAAATTTTAAAACTACAAACTTTAATGAATTAAGTATTTTTATGACTGCACTATAGCATATTAGTGAAGATATGTTAGCCATGAAATTTTTACCTAATAGTTGTCTCATGAAGCTGTAATTATTTTTTTAATCTCAGGCATGTAAATTTGATTTGGGCAACCATCAACGTACTATTAAGTCATAAAGAAGGACAGAGACACAAAGATGAGGTTTAAATATTATTTAACATTAACACAACTATCTTTATAAACACAAGACAGTTGTTAAAATCAAATATTAAAACAATAATATTTACACCCATATGCAACTTAACGGATATGCCACAAGCACCAAGTGCTTAATAATAAGTGTTAATTGAGATCTAAATACACTCTAAGAAATGGATCGCAAATCATGCTAAACATTATATGGATATTTAAAATAAAACCTGATTAATACACCATCATTTTCAACCATTATCAGTCAATGATGGATGACGGTCTCTCCAAGTTTAAACCATGTTCTCCAATCTATGGCTTTTCTTCTCTATGCCGCACCAGCACACTTCCTTATTTTATCCATCCATCTCATATATGGTCTTTTTCTAGGTCTTTTACAATCTCTTGTATACCAATATATATTAATACTAAAGTCTGAAGACCAATATAAAATTGGGATTATTTGAACAGTGCACAATTCTTAAATTTAATTAGATGTAATTTGAATACAGACTTTCAAACTCCGTTCAGCTAACTACTCCATCTTATATAACTGATACACATGACCACATACATGTGAAAAAAATAAATTTCATGCTGAGCCGGCACTCATAAGCAGTAATCCAAGAAAAAAAAAAAATGGAATCAAAAAGATTCCAGTCAGCTAAATTTGATAAAATATACAGTAGCAGATAAGTATCTTTTTATTTAAAAATGTTTGAATATAGTTTGCACTTTTTTATTTATTCAGTGTATGGATATTTTTTTTATTTAGTCAATTTAACTATTAATAAGATATCATAAAGGAATCTGTAGATATTCCAATCAGGAGAAAAATTCTGTAGTGGTTGCAATAAGTTTCTTCAATTCTGCATCACATAAAGGGATCTGTAGATATTCCATTTAGGAGATTATCTAATAGCTTCAATAAGTTTCTTCAATTTTGCATCAATTCATAGTTTGGGTTTATCCACATTTACACAACTCACTGTTATTCTCTAGTAGCTTCAATAAGTTTTTTCAATTCTGTGTTAATTCATAGTTTGGGTTTATCTACAATTACACAACGCATGGTTATTAAATTCCATTTATGACCATGAGTTGTCCTGAATCTGTTGATGAGACTCCTATTGTATCTAGGATTATTAAATCCAGCTGGCTTTATTTTTGAATGTGGGGGGGGGGGATTTAATTGGAGTATCATAAGAATTCCATGTCTTATGATATAATTTTTCAATTGTAGACTCTCGATTGAAATTTTTAAAAATTTTAATTTGAGTCGGAGTATATTGGACAAAATGGTTTTTGCCCTATTTGCAGGGAACTTTTTCAGTTAAAATTCGAATACAAACATTTTTAACTCGTGAAAATATTAATTGTTCTTAATTAATAGTAAAATCTCCCCAAATCTTCACTCTATACACCACGTTCTGATCTGTACTTTTAATATCTCTGATTAATACCAAAGATTATATTAAATTTCAAAATCCTAATGAGTTCTTCTGTTCAAATAAAAATCTTCAATATATAAAATACATAAACAATACACTAATACGTAATTAAAAATCAATACAGAAATTTTAACTTCCAATTTCATATTTCGATTGCATTATTTTGTCATTTAGAACCGCTTTCTCTTAATATGCTGAAATTAGGTTAAACATGCCACCAACTTAAAACTGATCAATAAATCATCGAAACCATTAATTTCCAGCATGCAATACAGTACAACAATATCTTTAAAATGTAATAAAAAGAAAAAAAATATTTTTTTTTACCAATCATATAAAAATATATATATTTTAACTTTAACCTTTCAAGAAAGTATTTAAATAATTTTTACAAGCAAAAACAGCAAAATAATATTAAGCTTTAATATTAAATTGTCTATAATTTATAAAATCTGAAGCTTAAACTGAAAAAAAAAGGAAAAAGACAGAGTTTTCTGATCCAATTCTAGAATGAGATAGTTTACAATATTAACACAATCTCACCTGTCAGAGTAGACAGCGTTGATAAGATAAAGTAGCACAGGTAAAAACAGGCTTATATTTTAAAAGATTAGGAAAAAACTGCACTATAAAATGTAGAACTAATAACATGTTTATGACAAGTGTGATTTAACATTACTTTATATATAATAACTAATAAACCTGCCTTACTTATCATTAATTATTTCATTATTTGTTTATCTATATCTACAGCTGCTATGTTAGGGTAGGCTGTCCTTACAGAAGCTAATAATTTTCTATGTATATATTGTGGATTGACATATGTAAACAAAAACTACTGTCTTTTCTTAAAAATAAGACCTAATCAAAAAATAAGCCTAACATGATTTTTCAAGATGCTGATAATATAAGCCCTAGTTAAGACTGTCAGCTTGTTGATGACAAACGTATTGAATTATAAAATAATGAATGTATAAATAGTTATAAATATAGAATTTTGTACTTGAATAAATATTACACAGGGGCTAAACTTTCCATACAGTAGCACCACTCAGTGCAAGTCAGAGCAATCAATGGACACAAGGTTTTTATCCCCATCTTGTGCCTACTCATCCAATATCCCCAGACTAGTTTCTAGCTTGTGGCCTTTATCAGTGAGGAGCCTTGGATCTGAGAGCCGTGTACCTAGATCTTAGGATCTAATACCATTGTATGGAGAGTTTATCCGCTGTGCTAAACAGCTTGTGGAAACATAAAGAATGATGATCATGTGATGTTTAGTGGTTGAATAAATATTATTCAGAATTATTTTAAAGGCAGATTCATAACTAATCATTTTAACAAACTTGCAAATAAAAGTTTACTTTTCATTCATCAATGCTCATTTATTCAGTCTGATATAAGAATTCCTCTTTCAACATACTTCCAGCTGCATATATTGTAAATAAATCAACGTTGATATCAGAAAAAGTTGACACTCATTATTAACAGCGATATTTGTTCACAAATTAAGCAATCCAGCTTAATATTTCATATATTATTTTACATTAACTATTATTAATTTAACAGAAATAACATTTAATGTTCTCGTATTGAATGAGTGTGCTCTGTGATAAGATTATAATCCTAAGCATTACATATTCAAGCAATAGTAAAAGTTAATAAACATCACATGATCAACATTTCTTATGCTTGCTCTTAACTGTTATAGGATAGTGGTGTCTATGGTTATTAAAGAACCAAAGATGCCAAAATGTATAGGTACTGAACTGAGTTCGGACCTATATGGCTATATAAGATAATGAGTTTGGATTGAAAATATTCTTTTCAATTTAAGTCTCATAGTTTTGTAGTTAAGTAGAGATAAAAGGTGGCTGCTGGAGGGTTGCATTAGATCCTAAGATCTAGGTGCAGTACATAGATAAACCAGAGATTAACAAACAAATATTATTTATGACTGTGAAAACCCACAATACCATGAATTCCCTTATCAATCAACTAAAACCTATAACAATTGAAGATATACATGCAAAAATATTTGGTAGAATATTATAAAATAAACTTAAGCCCATCTTGGCAACTAAACTTCTACCTGCCCAACCATTCATCATGCAATATTAGCATTTTATGAAATAGTATCACATGTGAAACAAAATGATAAATCTACAGTGATTACAATAAAAATTGATTTCAAAAATTCCTTTGACCATGTAGATTTACAATTTCCCGCTAATCAAATATGTAATATCACACTAGTAATGCCAATCCTTATTTGTTATCTCATACATTATATAAAAAATAGAAAAGCAGTTCCCAAAAAATTCATAAGGCTTTTTGCAATATTTCATATTTCCAAAGACCTTGCCAAGGATTACCCCTACGTTATTTGCTATAAATATTGATTATCCTTTGAGAGAGATCAATGGTAATATTCCAAGAATATTTATCCCATGTCTTGGAAGAGAAATAAACATGCTGGCTTATATTGATGATATGATAATAATTACTAGAAGAGTCACAAACAGTCTTATTATTGAAGATCACCTAAAAAGTTTCTCGAACAACTGAATTAAAATGTGAATGGATGAACAACACAAGACTTCCTAAAAGAATATCATGGTGAAATGGAATATGGTCTTCATACAGAAGTAGATCCCATTTGCATGTAAAGATTATTCCAAAAACATTCTAAAAATGTGCAACATTGATTGTTTTGAGAAGTTATAGTAAAGAATAGAAACCATTGGAAAGCTTCAAGTAGACAAGATGTTGGAATATTGAAGAAAGAAAAGTATTCTGCTGAAAAAATTAAAAGATAGTACTCAATAATATCAAATAATCAAAAAATAGACTAACATGTTCAATGAGTAAACATATTTATGATTCACAGATGAGTTTATATAGTCACTGCAAAACACATCTCTAGTGCTTTATTATGATTATTTTTTGCTTTTCTTCTGGAGATGACATGATCATCTTCATTCATAAGGACCTGCTGATAGATATGATTTAGATGGAAGGAAACTATTTTGCCACCAATTCACTATAAATAGATAACCCTCTACAACAAGAACTGTTTTGAAAGCATGGGCGGTCATTCATTCTTAAAGCCTACTATTAAATAAATCAACATTCAATGACAGTTCTGGAAATAGAGCATCATGCAATTTAAAACCAGATTTTAAAATCAGATTCTTATTAGTATAGGTTCAAATTATATATTCCAGGGCAGAAAAAAACATCTCATTTTTAATGACCTATTTGCAGCACAGTCAGTGAATGATTTAATTAATAGTAGGCTTTAAAAATGGGTGACTACTTGTTCTTTTAAAATATGTATTGATCTGGAGCACTAGCTATTCAGATCACATGAGTAGAAGAGTAATTTCTATTCTACTAATTTACATATATCTTAATAATAAATGTCTTTGTTGCTTAGAATTCATAAGACGTTTAAACAATAAAAGTACCAAAGGTGGAATAAATCCAAAGATGGTACTTGTATATTATTCTGTCAATCTGGCTTGGCAGCCATTTTTTAAAAATTATACAGTTTCAGGGGCATGCAATAAATATTTAAAACAAAATGGCTGACAAACAAATGATTGTATTTAATATTTACACTTTTTTTATTATTTTTAATAAAAAAGAAACATTTCTGCAAAAATTAATTATATTTCCACTTTATTTTTTTTTTTGTATAAAGTCAACTTATTGTAAAAATAATAAAAATATAAGAAATGTAAAGTGTCATATCATGTCTATTAGTGCAGACTTCAACATATTAATATAAAAATAAAAAAATGTATAAGAAACATAAAGTGTTATATGATCTCCATTAATTCAGATTTTTTGTGAGGGCAGGATTCCATATCCTTGGGAATACTCTGCTGCATGCTGTTCTGACAATAGAAGATCCTAAACTTTCATCATTTTGCCAAAATGCTAGTGACAAAAATAAAGATTCTAAATGTAAACAAAACTATGACAATGTTCTGAATGTGTAAACATTTAAATATAATATAAATAAATAATAAAAAAATTGAAATATACTTTCTGAATGGAATTATAATTAATTTATTAATTATTTAAACTTCACAGCTATCACATATTTGGCAAAATGAAATTTAAATAAATATATAAACAAACACTTGTAGGGCCCCTGAAAGAGTATAATTAAAAATGGCTGCCATGTTGGTTTACAGGATAATATATAAGTACCCCAAAAGCTTATGATCAGAGTGGTTTCCTAGATCAAATCTGCTGAGACTGTTGATGCTAAAACTTCTTATGAACTCTGAGTAATAAAGCCCGTCATTATGTGTATATATATGTAAGAGATATAGATAAAACCATTAAATATATGCCTTCAGGGCAAAACCTCTCCAAAAGAACCTCAGAGAACATTAAAAAAAAAGGCATATTTCATTTGGATTATCAATTGCCAGATAATGAAAACTAGAGCAGTTTTTCATCTAGATAAGAATAGATAGTATTCAGTTATCAGGTAATATTTGAAGATTATCTGGAATGGCTGTGGAAAATTACCGACATCCATAGAACTGTTAAACATATGTTCTATTACTACATCAATAGAATGTTTTTTTTTAAATATAATCTTTAAGATAGAATTCTATGCAATGTAACAAAACAGTCCATCCGTTTCATAGTTTATTTACTATACCAATTATTAATTATAGATTTCTAAAAACATGTATTAAACTAATGTTTTTAAACTGTGATGGCTATTTTTAATAATATATATATATTGTAATATTTACTGTATCTAAATTTATGGTTATAAACAGAATTTCTAAAAATTTTTGTTGGCTTATCAATATAATAAATATTATTAATTATTGCTATTATTGTTGTCATGGTTATAAATAACATTATTAAAGTGATAATATTATTGATAATGTTATCTTAGAAGGCAAATTATTAAACTGTTCCAAGATAACTTCTCCAATATATTTTATAATTACAGCATTTTCAAATGAGTATCAATTTCTTTTCTGGCAGTTTATATTCAGTTATAAAAACACAACATAGACTTAATTTTAAAAGAACAAAACATAAAAGCATAACTGTAATAATAATAAAAATATATTATTTAAAAATAGTGTCAGTATAGTAATAACTTTATTTTGAACACACGCAATTAAAATTACACTTAATAATGATAGAAAGTTTTAACATAACACTTAAATATATATATATGTGTGTGAGCAAGAATGATTCTAGTTATCGAATATATTTAAATTTAAAAGAATATGATAACAAAATACTTAATATATACATTTTTTTCTACAGTACATGCTTTTTCATACCTGCACTCCAATATGTAATATATAGGGGTTTGAACTCAGACTTGCACACGACCCTCAACTATACATGCTATCCCATACTGCTGACACACTTGATCACACACATGGCGAAAAGACAAATAATCACCAATATAGGTATTTCGTGCTAAAGCAGCACTCATCAGTTGGTCCAGATTATCATCTACACACATATATACAATCAATGCTCAGCTTATATTGAGATAGCCAATCTTCATATTTTAATGGACAGGTTTCAATCCACTCCACCCAACAAATATTCAGCCATCCATTTCATTAGACCAACTGGCAAGTGCTGGTTTAGCATGAAATATGCATATTGGTGATTATTTATCTTTTCAACATGTGTGTGATCAAGTGTGTCCGCAGTACGAGATAGCATGCATAGTTGAGAGTCATGTGAAAATATTTAAATAAATTTATAAATTATTAATAATAATATATTAATTATAATGAGAACTTAAAAATAAATAAAGTAAAATCATTTATTTTAATATATTACAATTAAAATGATAATATGTATTTTTATTTTTATTAATTAATGTAAATAAATCATTTTTTTTATAGCGCGATGTTTGTAAACTGTAATATTTAACACAGCATTACGCTGTTGCACATGCGCTTTGAAGATTTTAACTATAAATGAATGAATACTAACACTCAACCACATGATAAAGTCTTTGGAAAAGATAGAATGGTCATCTATCTTTTCGAACCCAACCGCTTTTATATGGGCGAATCTTAAGTGTTTGAAAGTGAAAGCGTGAATATATTAAATAATCACTTTAAATTACTATTACATGCTTGAATGAAAGACGCTAATGAAATTTACTAGAATTTACGATACGTCATTCTTCTTATTTGATATTAAATGTATGTAAATAAATCATTTTTTTTTATAGGTGATGTTTGTAAACTGTAATATTTAACACAGCATTATGCTGTTGTAGTAGAATATTTAAAATATTATTTTGTAATTTTGGAATAATTGTATTAGAAATTTGGTGCTATAAGTTTTTAAAACTTTCAAAGCTTACCTGCTATATATTGTATCCTCGCAACAATGATAAAATTTTCCCATGAAAAGATAAAAAAGATAAATTTTGAACAAAGATGATATTCTTATTAATCATGTGATGCAAACCTATAAATACACCTATGTGCTCAGAATTGGTTATTCTTCTTTATTAACTGATTGCAAATAAACTGTATTAGACTTAAATTTAGCAATACTGGCTTCTTGCAACACTATGATAATGAGGTAGAAAATCAAATAAACATTTATCTTAATGGAAAATTTACCTCGAGACTGTCTTTAATGAAGAACTAAATATCTAACCACATTCATCATCTTGTAATCCAATTTAAAAGGAATAAAACATTACAACTTGAATTTAAATATGAAAATTTAAATTTATGTAGGAATACTACTTTCATTTAAACCATGCTATTCACTTATCCAGTCTCCCCCAATTTTTTTTTGCATAATGTTATATTTATAACAGCAACCTAATGTTTCCTGGATAAATACTAGTGCATTGGATAGTTATAGTTAAAAAATGAATTTTAACTAATACATTTTATCTTCATTGAGATAAACACTTTTATTGATAACTATTTTCAAATGAATTTTTAACTGATGAATTTTCTCTTCATAAATATTTTGAGAAAAATTATAATTTATGAATGCTATCTCTTAAAACATCAATAATTATGTTTCTACACCTAAGAAATAAAACATCTTATTGTGATCCTCTGGAAAAATTTTAACTCACAATTATTGGATTCAAGAGATTATTTATTATATAACACACCTTAAAAATAAATTGACTTGTTGTGATTTTTGAAATATTTTAAAACTCACTAGTAATGGATTGTATTTAAAAAGCTCAACCTTCATTACTGATTATCATAAGGATTGACTTTTGTTTCTCTCATGCATTATGATTTTACAACTTAAAATGTCAAAGGATTTAATCATTTTCAAATATTTTGAAAGAATGTTGTTTAAGTATTAGAATATCTAGATTTATCTTGTTCAGTAAAAGTTATCACAAAAAGAAAGGTATAAAAAAGAATATACAATCAGTATATTACATTTATGATTATTTATGATTAATATAAGAGTGTGTTATTAATTCTTTGTACTATGGAGACCAGTTATTAATATTTAAAGTTAATTAACAACTAATCATAGTTAAGTAACAATACCTGACATTTTTATATGTTCTATTAATTTAACCCTATGCTTCTATAATTAAAGGTAACTAAAGCATATTGTTAAGTTATTTTATAAACATTATTATTCTTATTTATCCACATATAATTAGAAAGAAATCAAGTCATATGTCACATGACCTAACTTAACAAGCTTGTATTACAAATGCTCTATACACAGCTAGCTAATGCTTGAATATTCTAGCACCTCACTGAGGAAGCCAGTAGCAGAAACTGGTCTGGAGTTGGGGATATACTGCAAAGCTTGTTAAGAGCTGGTTTGCAAGCTCTACATATAATATTATCCACATAGGTACTCTTGACATTTTTATAAACATCATATCACATATTCAATTATACTTGTGGCATTAATACTTGTATAAATATTATTGATCAGTTTCTTAAACTCCTGACAACATTGTATTATGATTTTATTCATAATGTGAGCATGTCAGCAGTACCTATCAGGATCAGGTTAATTAAAGCCATACATTAAGAATAATATTATAAGCTGCATTAATGTTTTGTTCTTTTATGAAATAACTAAGTTTATAAGTCAGATACCTAGAGAAAATGGATTTTATTATTATTAATTAAGATGCAAATCAACATTCTTTTATTTTGTTTATTATTTATAATTAAATCTTTTGAACAAATCTTAATCCCCCCCCCCCCCAATAAAGTCTTTTGCTTTGCATCATGTCAAAATACACCACACTTTTAATTAGTAATAAAGTATGAATCATTTTCCAATAATTAAAAACATAAGAATATTTACCATCATTACAGAGAACTTATTATTGATATTTCATTCATTTAAATATATTTTTAAATAATAATAATAATAATAATAATAATAATAATAATAATAATAATAATAATAATAATAATAATAATAATAATAATAATAATAATAATAATAATAATAATAATAATTATTATTATTAATTAAGATAATTATACTTTGTTAATTAGCTGGTCTTTGGCTTTAATTAATTAATATGGTCACTTGATTCTATAATTATTATATGTTAGTTAAAAGAATACTGCTTGATATAAAATGTTGATCATTGTTTTTATACACTTAGACCATCTTCCCATTAATATTTAGTTGCTTAAAATATAAATTAAGTACAATAAAATATCCTTTGCTATTTAATTATATCAATAATAATAATTTATAATTTTAAAGATTTAAAATTTTAAATAATATTATTTAGTATACACCTGGGTCTCTTTTTGTGCAGATTATTTAATGTGATTTTGAAGTTATACGATTCATATATCTTCTTTATATTTTTTATGCAGTTTTCTTTTATGCGATAAAGAAATTCATATTTCACTTAAAATCAGGATTTCCCCGTTTTATATACATGCATTAAATTTTACATACTTTAAATACCCATTGGAAAAATATTTGGCAATAAATTTAGATACCATAGAAGATTTAGAAAAAGATAATGAAACAGAATTGGAACCTGTTCATTTCACAGCAAAAATTATTCAAGAAAGTCTTCAACTTTCTAATCAATTGGAAAATCATTTTCTTGTTAATGACACAAATTATGAACTAAATTCCAATGAGAGCTAAATAGTTGTATGTCTGTGTTATGTATGTTTATATTTTCTTTTATACATATATATAGATGGAGAAACTTTTAGACAAAAAAAGTTACAAGTAAAAATATTTAAGAACTTTTAATTTCTACTTAAAAAGAATGTATCTTTAAAAATTTTTAAATATTTTTACTTGTAACTTTTTTCTGTCTAAATGTTTCTCCATGTATATATGTGTATAAAAGAAAATTTTCATTATTAACACACTCGTAGAAGTGTGTTATATATATATAGTTGCACTTGTGGAAGTGCATTCTCTAACAGCTAAACATAGCAGTCTGGATATCGTGAGCTTCATAAATAATTAGTAAAATCATTGTCTCAAAGTTTAATTACCAATTACATTGTCAACAGAAAACCATTAATACAGCACAAGACTGAAGTTGGCGCTAATTGTATTTCCTCTTGAGATGAATCTGATTTCTTACCAGTTCACAAATAAACCCACATATTTTCAAATAGTGATAATGATTAAAATATGTAAGAAAAAATGTCAAATAAATTACTCGTAAAAACATATTGTTTTAAATAAAATTAAATACAGTAGTTAATAAAAAAAAAAGTAATAAAAGTTTGTTTTGTATCAATTTTTTTCAAATATTTGAAATTTTTTATTAGTCATACTTTATTTCATTATTTTTTTATGTGAATTTTAAAGTAATTTTACATTGTTGCTTTGTTTTTATGTGATTTTTGAAAATTACAGAATGTACTCCACATCTTTCAAGATAAGTTAAGTCTATTTTTGTGTGATTTTTTAAATGCGGGTTTTCTGTGGAACCTATCTACCACATAAAAAAAGACCCTTGAGTACTTTAATATTATCCTGGGATAACTTTAAATCGAATTTATATAATATGAAAGCTTAGAACAATCTTGTTACCCCGAATATAAGAATGTTATAGGAATTATTTATTCTTGTAAATCCACAGTTATACTTTAAGTCGTAGTAGAATCCTGAAATATTATTGTGATTACTTATAAATACACATCTGTATAATACTTCCTTAAAATAAATATTCTTCAATTATAGGGTCTTGTAAAGTGACTATACATATGTTTAATAGGTTAAGCTCAAGCTTATCTAATCAGTAATTGGTCAAATCGTTTGGCACTCTTTTTTTTGTTCAGTTACAATACATTTATATATTGTTATAAAAATAATAATAAAAAATTGTACTAACAAATGCGATGAAATAATTAAGTTATCATTTGTACGGAAGAATTTTCTCAAACAAATAAAAAAAAATCACTAAAATTTATCAAACTATTTAACAATTATTATCTCGGTAACAACCATGTGATCATCTAATATATATCATACCATTTACACCTTTTGAAACACTTTATCAATACTTTTATTTATATCAAACTAACAGTTTCAACTGTTCTGCAGTCATCATCAGAACTCTTTACAATCCTATTTCTAAAAACCCAACTCTATAAATAGAATTGTAAAAAGCTCTGATGATGACTGCAGGACAGTCGAAACTGTTAGTTTGATATAAATAAAAGTGTTTCAAAAGGTGTAAATGGTTTGATATGTTATAATAGAAATCAATACATAGGAAAAGAAGAAGTAGAAAATTATATAATCTAATATGAGTATTGAATGTCTTTAGAAAAATTTAATTTTATTTAAATATTCCAAATACATTCAACTGTTAATAATAGCACACAGGTTAGTATGTGCAAAACATTTTGAGAGATATTATTCTCTCTTCTTCAGGTGTTTCTAGCTTGACCAGTGACAGTACTAGCATAGGAATCGAACCTGGACCCTTAGATTCTTTGAATATTAAATTTTAAGGTAACGCTCTAACCAAGTGAGTCATAACTAACAGAGGGTACATTAGCCAGCTGGTGGCAAGCGTCAAAGCATTAGTATTTTATTTACACAGTTGCTCCCCAAAACATGATTTATTACATATCTTTTGCCCTAGAAAACATTTATTTCAACATATTGCTATAAATTAAACACACACGTATATTGAAATCATTATATATATATATATGACAAAATATACGTGTATAAATATATAATTTTTAATAAATGAATATAAGTATTATAGATTTTTTTTTCTTATTCATAAAGAATATATATTGAAAGGTATATAATGTAACAAAAAAAAAAATAGGTAATTTTATTTTTCAGAATACTTTTTTCTGAAAAAAATATTAATCAATAATTTCACTTAAAAAAAATGCAGAATTTTAAAATTATTTTGAATAATATTTGATTACAAATTAGGTTTATTTTTTATTTATAATAATGTCCGCCATTTTATGTTTTCTTATAATTCAAAAACCATTATTTTACTTTAGTAAGCTTAGAAATTACAATCTAAGTAGATAGTTCTCTCTAATTTTAGAACAACTGAAGATGAATGATGATTCCTAATCAATAAATGGCTTGTGGAAATTATGATTTCAAAACCAGGGAAGATGACATTTTAGAAAATCGAAGTCTAGTAGGAATTGAAAGGCCATTGTGTATTTTATCAGGTGAAACATACAAAGAAAATCAATTTCTTTTGAAAAAAAATAGAAAAAAATTATATGTATATAAAAAAAAAGTAAAATATTTTATATTAAAAATATATAAAATGTCGATTTATCTTTTGAATCAATTTTGTTTATTTGTTGTTCTCTAATCAATTCATTTATTGAGTTCTCTTAATATTTAATAGTTATATGAATAGGTTTAATAAAACTACTTATATAGTTTTTTTATATATATATATGTCAAAGCGTTGACCGGAAAGCGACCCCGGAACAACTGCTTCGAAGGCAACTATGCTAACCGCTAGGCCACCAACGCTTGACAACTACTTGTATAGTTGTCATTTATTATTATATATTACACAGCTGTAATAAGTTTTTCTTTGATGTCTCTTTCTTTCTCGGTCACCACTCTTTACAACAATTTATGGGTGAAACTCGAGTCCCAATGATAAGATAAATTTCAGAAAATTTATTTTGGTTAAAATAAATTTGCATTATTAAATGCTACAGCAAAGCATCTCTCCTTCTTAAATTTATTTCCATCCTAGACAATTGTCTTTTTGAGCTTTCATTAAGGTTATGTGTACACACATTCTCTCTCTCTCTCTCACACACACACACACATATATATATAATCTTATAATTGAATATTTATAAATGTAATCTTTGTCAACTAATACTTGACAAAGACTAAGAGTCGAAATTGCTCCTAAGTGGATAAAATTTTTAAAGTTATACTTTACATATATCTAATTACTGTATTTATAAATATTCAATTATAAGATTATGTATATTGATTTAAAGAAATACAGACATCAAATTATAATATTATATATATGTGTGTGTATAAACTCAAAGATTATTAGAAGAAAGTTAGAAAATAGGATTAAAGTTAATGCTAAAAAGACTAAAGCAAATTTTTAATGGATTTTCTCGGAAGAAAAATAAAGATAGATAATGATGAATTTTTTTAAAAAAAGATTATCAATTACGAAGAGTTTGGTCAGATTATTAATATTGATGAAAACATAATGGATAAAAATTAAATATAGAATTAACCTTGTATGGAGTGCTATTGGTAGAAATAATTTAATACTAAAACGAAATATGCTTATATTTTTGTATGGGAAGATTTTTAAGAAATGTGTTTTATCAGTTCTTACTTATGGATCAGAGATTTGGATAATTAAGAAAAGAGTAATACAGAGACTTCATATTTGTCAATGAAGCATGGAGAGATGGATGTTAGGAGTAACAAGAAAATATCAAATGGGTAAGAGAACAAACAGGCATTGCTGACATTATAAAAAAACGAGACTGCTGGAATGAGCATATTGATAAAAAAGATTATAAAAATGGGCAATTGAAGTCTTAAACTTAATTCCAAGAGATTTAAAAAAACAGAGAGAGAAACTACATGTAAGGTGAATGGATGTATTATGAACATTTGCCAAAGTTATGTGGTGAAACAATCAGAAATTTAAAAACTGAATTAAATGTGGAAAGATCTTCATTCTGCTTGAATTAATAATAGCTGAAAATCATGATTAATGGTTGGAAATGATTACAATGTAATTGAAAATACTTTTGTTAATTTATATATTATCATTAACCATTATTATAACTTAAAATTTACATATACTAGATTTTTAATGGGTAACTTGTTATTTTTATATATACACATATATATTATAAATAGACCATTGAAATTTTAAACTGGATTCCAAGAGATTTTAAAAGACCTAGAAAGAGACCATGTGTGAGATGGGTGGGTGAAACAAGGAGTGTGCTGGAATGATATGGATGAGATAGGCTAGAGTTCAAAGAAAATGGACAGAAGTTGAAGAGAGTTCATTCTGTAGTGGATGAAGATGATATAAGACAAACAGAAACTGATTGCTTATCCATGTGTTATTAATATAAATGTACAACTTCCTCTTTATCAGAAAAATATCAAAATTTAATGGGAATTTTTTCATATAATAATGTAAAAGAACAACCAATTAAAACTGAACATACAAACTAAAACCATATGGTTGGAAAATAATAGTAGTGTTTGTCCGACTCATGTTAAGCTAAAATTGAAACCACTTTTAGGTTAATACTCTAACTTATAAGAGTTATAAATTAAACATAAATGTTTTATATAACATTTTCCTAAGATAATATAGTTTTAGCAACATTGTACTTACTGAATTACTATTTCAATGCCAAATAACCATTTGCATTAGCAGTCCCAAATGTAAATAGGGGTGACATATCATTTCAGATGCAAATACCATCAATTTTGTATATAGCTCATTTCCAACCTATATGGGAAGGCATTCAATTAATACCTATTTCAACATGTACACAGTAAAGAATTGTAAGTCAAATATTTATAGTGTAACATTGGAAAATTCTATAAACAGAATGCTTATTTTGCAATGGTTTAGCAATCTAGAAAAACCATTTAGAAATGCAATGGTGCTAAAAATGTAAATAGTTTTTTTTATTAATACTGATAAATCTGATAAATGGTGAGAAAGGAATAGAGCAGATTATATATATATTAATGTGTGAAATTATCCATTTATAATTACTTAATTAGAAAGCATTTTATCTAGAATAGTAGCCAATGAAAGCCAACTGTCCCAGGTCAAGAGTGTTCTAGGTAAAGTGCTTTCTAATTAAGTAATTATAAATTGATAACTCCACACATTAAATATTAATATCTAAACATTCATTAAAAACCTTATATTATATATACATTAATATAAAGATTTCCATGGGTTACAGATATAAATATGATTTTCAGGTTCATCTATGTATGATTTTTATTATAAATATAATGATGTTTTAGCTTGATCATACAAGACATTATCTGGGTGATATACAGTTGGTGGTAGAGGTGCTATAAATATTGATTTATAACAATGTTAAAGTTCCACTAATAGAAAAAAAACAGTATATAGAATTGAAAAAAAAAACCAGAAAGTATTCAGATTAATGTGTTTTTTTAAAAAAAATTCTTCCAAATAGGAGAAAGTTTGCATGTGTGATCATATTTGTTAATTTGGTCTTTTACATATCTCAGTGCTTTATCTAATCTTACATATGTAGCTATGAGCAATTGTTGCATCAGTACTAGAAAAGATGAATATGCTAATACAGTTAAAAATACTTATCATCATCAGTACTAAATATCATATGATCACTATCTCATACTAGCACAAGCCTTCTGGCATCCATTGATTGCTCTTGTTGGCACAAAATGGCACTACTGTATGGAGAGTTTTGCTTTGTTTTGATTTGTTCATCAACAGTACTCTCACTATATGTTATGGATCCAGGTCACAATATTGATTTCCCTAATATCAGTTTCTTATCCAGATGTTACACTCTTCCACTGCATCAAAGAAGCCATTGAATTACTTAAAACACCAAATTGTACCAATAAATTTTATGATATATGCAATCTTCCTGCTAGTTGGAAGAAATTTTTTTTTTAAAAACCATGTTAATCTGAATAGTTTCTGACTTTTATTTTATTTTTTCCAAT
This sequence comes from Epiperipatus broadwayi, assembly GCA_028023455.1. Classification (NCBI taxonomy): domain Eukaryota; kingdom Metazoa; phylum Onychophora; class Udeonychophora; order Euonychophora; family Peripatidae; genus Epiperipatus; species Epiperipatus broadwayi. Next base: position 1,861,225 of record JAQFVV010012536.1, on the reverse strand, counting down.
TTTATATGTTTTTTTCTATTAGTACAACTTTAACACTGTTATAAACCAATGTTTAGCATGCTTCATCTCTTATACTAGTGCATAATTGTTATTAAACAGGGCAAAACTCTCCATCCATGCTGTGGCAACCAGAGTAATCAATGGATTCCAGAAGGCTTGTGCATAAAAACCCTATCTAATGCCTACTCATCCAATATACCTAGACTAGTTTCTGGGGATATTGGATGAGTAGTCATTAGATAGGGAGCCTTGGATCTAAGAGCACTGCACCCAGATCTTGGCCATCATCAGTGAGGATCCTAGGCTCCTCAGTGACAATGGCTACAAGCCAGAAACCAGTCTGGTGATATTGGATGAATATGCATTAGATAGGGATTTTATGCACAATGCTTCTGGAATCCATTGATTACTCTGGTTGGCACAGGGTGGCACTACTGTAATGGAGAGTTTTGCCTTGTTTAAACAAAATATACATATAACCAACCGTATTAGAGAAGCTTTATATTGTAGAATTAGCAAAAGATGTCTATTGCACTTTTGTCTATTTAATCAAAGTAGACATAATCATTGCATTGGCAGTGAAAATAAAATTGTGGCATTTTCTTTTCAACATCACTACCACGATTATGACTAATATGATTAAGTAGTCGAAAGTACATGGCATACTTCCCTATATTAAGCTTGCTATATATATATATATATATATTTATATATTTGAAGTACAGGTAATCTTCATATACCTGGAGCCTAATTGTAAATATAGGGGATTTGAACTCAGATTTTTTTAGTATCTTTCAACTATCCACACTATTTCATATCACTGATACACATGATCACACATGTGTAGAAAAGACAAATAATCACCAATATATGTATTTCGTGCTGAACCAGCTCTCATCAGTTGGTCCAGATTATCATCTCTCATACATATATATAATCAGAGCTCAGTTTATATTCATAGCAAATCTTCATACTGGACCAACTGATGAGTGCTGGTTCGCCTGAAATATGTATATTCCTGATTATTGATCTTTTCTACATGTGTGTGATCATGTGTATCGGTGATATGAGATAGTGTGGATAGTTGAAAAGTGCTTGTTTGATATATTTATAATAAAAAATCATACATGGATGAACCTGCAAAATATATCATTTATATATATATATATAATATCAAAACTACCCCAAATCCAAAATTAAACCAGACCAGCATAAAAATAATATTAAAACACAACCAAAGGTTTCACTGCTACAAGCAGACTTCTCAAGTGTAAAGAACTACAAAACCACACAATATATATAACATTAAAAACTACCCACAAATCCATTCAATTCCCATCCACCCTTAATATTAAAAGAACTCTTAAATAAGTTAATTGCTTCAGAATAATAAATTTTCAATAATAAAGATAGATATATATATATATATTAAGTATAATTTATTTTCTTACATTTTAAATATTGGATTTTATTTAATAAACATATTTTCAAAACTCTCTTTAATATAGTATATGCTATCTTTAAAACTATATATGAATCCATAAAATTGATACAAATTCTCTGTTGTTAACTTTACCTAATAATGTTTCATGTGTGAAACCACTTACTTATGACTATACTTTTTTTTATATATAGAAACAAATTACATGTTAGTAATTTTTTTATAGTTAATATTATTATTTTTTAAATATAATGATTTTATATAAAGCAGATGTGTACTATTTCTACATCTTATAAATGTTTCATTGATTGTTTTCTTAACATTAGATCAATAACTATGGTCAAAAAAGTATATTAACTTGTTTAAAGATCAATAACTGTAATAAAAAAAAATAGTAACTTTTGAATATTAAAATCGATGGTGGCCATACTTTGTCACTGCAAATTTCAAAATATTCTTAAAAAAAAAAAAAAAATTGAAAAAAAAGTGTTTTTATTTATATAAATGCATTAAAAAAAATTTTTTTTCTTCAGATTTTATAGTATTCTTATTTTTTCTCTGCATTTTAATTTATTACATATTAAAGCATTGCATAAGAGTGTCAAACTCTCCATACAGTAGTGCCATCAAGTGTGAGTCTTTGTAATCAAAGGATAAAGGAAGGCTTATGCATAAAATCCCTATCTAGTTTCTAGCATGTGGCTTTCATCAATGAGGAGTCTTGGATTTGAGAGCACTGCACCTAGATCCCCCAGATGAGAAAGTCATGGATTTGGGAGCACTGCATTTAGATCCCCCAGACTAGTGTCTAGCTTGTGGCTTTCATCAGTGAGGAGTGTTGGATTTGAAAGCACTGCACCTCTTACTGATGAAAACCACAAGCTACAAACTAGTCTAGAGATGTTGTATGAGTCTAAGATCTAGGTGCAGTGCTCTCAAATCCAAGACTCCTCACTGATGAAAGCCACAAGCTAGAAAATAGTTTGAAAATATTGGATGAGTAGGCACTGGATATGGATTTTATGCACAAATCTTCCTGCATCCATTGATTACAAAGGCTTGCACTTGGTGGCACTACTGTACGGAGAGTTTGGCACTTTTACAAATAGCAAATGTATGTATATGAAATGGTGATCATGTGATTAAAGCATTTTTTATTTTTTCCCTCTATGTTTTATTTTTATATCTAGTTGTTGCTGTAGTTCAGAGTTACTAATTTTTGTTTGCCTTCATTTTCATTACTATGAGTATAGTGATGACATCAGAAAAAATATGTTCCTATTTATTTAGTCAAGATGCATAAAATCAAATGTAATAATGAGGTGAATTTTATATTTTGAAAACGTTATATTCAAATCACTCTCTCAAACATGATAATTCAATAACATCCTCTATGAATAAATGTAAAGTCTGAACATCAAACAGTGGACCCAATAGAATCCTTTTAACTCAGCAGTTTAAAATCCAGACTTAAATATTTGTTCACAGAGGGCGTTGTTGAAAATTATAATATTTAAGAGGGTGATTTGAATATTTTCCATTTAATTTTCAGCTAGTAATATGCAATGGAATATTTTGGAAATGTTGAATGAAATTTCATACGTTTAATGAATCATGTAATTTTAAATTACAAGGAATACTATTAGATATTGTTAGCATCAATATTACATGTAAAATTAAACATTTAAATTTTACACTAAGTTTTTGTTCAAATTGTTTGCAAACTTTTAAAAATATTTTATCAGGAATATATATGATTAGAAAATTTCAACAAGGTCAGCATTTGGAGCAAGGGTGCATTTTACCCAGACAAGCTGTAATATTCTAAACAAAATCTGATGCATTACTAAAAACTTGGTTTTTATTCGCAATTTACTGTGTCTATGTATAAATGTTATAATTTTCTATCATAAAGAGATAATAAAATAGCATAATCAAATGGGAATACTTGATCATCAATGGAATATGATTTGTCATGATTTGCCACCATCAGTTTCAACTTTCCATACAATAGTGCCACTCAGTGCAAGCCTTTGTAATTAATAGATATAAGAATGTTGTTGCATAAAATTCATTGATTACTAAGGCTTGCATTGAGTGGCACTATTTGAATACTGTATTAAAAGCTTGTGTACACAGAGGAAGTGGTGATCATGTGATAATTTGCTCATAGGAAGTGGTGATCATGTGATGATTTGCCACCCTCTTAATACAATTTATTGTGAATACATCATAAGCATTAATAAACCTATTATGCAACAAAGATGCAGAAATCAAGAACTGCTAGGATAAAATCAGCCTTATAATTAGCAGATGCCTTATTCTTCTACTTTCAGGAAACAAAACCCCTAAAATTGAGGTCATGGTGACAAAACCAATTATCAAAACCCAAAATATTCACATCTACCTCTTTTGAGATACAAATTCTGTTCTGTCAACTTGTAATACTGTTTATTAACTTCTAAAGAAATTTTTTAAAAGAGAGATTTCAACAGGTGCCATTTGTATTCTCTTATAACTCACATCTTCTCATAACAACAAGTAATACTGCACATCTTTAGAGTTTATTTTTTAATACGTCAAAGCGTCAACCAGGAAGCGAACCTGGTACAACTGCTTGTAAGGCAGCTGTGCTAACCACTCGGCCACCAATGCTAGAATGTATTTGAGATAAATATAATATAAATGTATTTCCATGAAAACCATGTCACCGCAAAATGCTTTTTTAAAAAGTTTCTCACTATTTGTAATAATATGTTGTGTTTTTCCCGTCATTTACAATTAATTGTTAAGTAATAATTTACTAAGGCTATAACCTTAGAAATAAGCATCTGAAAAATACGAAGGTAGGGACCTCTATAGGTTTTAAAACACAAGCTTACGCTATGAAGTGTAAGCTTGTGTTTTAAGACCTATAGAGGTCCCTACCTTCATACTTTTCAGATGCTTATTTCTAAGGTTATAGCCTTAGTAAATTATTACTTAATATAATAATGGGCGTTTAATAAAAAATTATAATTACAATTAATTGTTAAATAAATGCATTTACAAATTCAAACTGCAAACATTCCAAATCCATACAACTATTAGTAATAACACATAGATTAGTATATAACACAATGTTTTGTATGGTATTATTCTCCTCTTTTCTTGATGTGTTGGTGGTATGATTAACGATAGTACCGGCATTAAAATCAAACTTGGGACTTTGGCGATTCTCTAATCCACTAGACTAATTCTGTCAAGGATCAACTGATTACAGCATCATCTTAAATTTGATATTCACAAATCTAGAGATCCAAGATTCGATCCTAAGAATGCACTATCATTGATCAGGCCAGCAACATCTGAAGAAGAGAGGTGAATAATACCATTTGAATCATTATTTTATATAGTAATACAAATGTTATATATAGAGCTTACAAATAAGCTCTTAACAAGCTTTGCAGAATATCCCCAACCCTAGACTAGTTTTTGCTACTGGCTTCCTCAGTGAGTGACATATGACTTGATTTCTTTGTAATAGTAATGCAAGTACTATTACTAAAGATGTTTGAAAAGTTCAACATTAAAAAATTAATTGTAGATAAGGGAAATAATTCAATGCAAAATTACAAGTAAAATGTAAACAAATATCTTTCACTATTCATTTGATTCATATGGGTAATACATGTAAATGCCCTTACAGCAATAGAATCAACATCACCACATTGAAATAAATTAGATTTTAAGCTTAAAGTTATTGGATTTGAACAGCAAATTCATAATTCATTACAAATATAATAAAATATAAATTATTAACTTAAGAGTTGGTTATATTTGTATAATATTTTTAACATATACCATTTACACCTTCTTAGACACTTTATCAATACTTTTATTTGTATTATTTGTATTACACTAACAGTTTCGGCTGTCCTGCAGTCATCATCAGAACTACAATATTCAAATATATAATTATACAATTATTACACTTATCCACATATATATATACATAATGAATACACAATATAAACAAAAAGAATTATACATTTTAAATATAATCTTTATAAACAATCATTTCCCATTTTATTACCATATTTTTTAAATAATTTTATCAATATTTTATATTAATTTATTTTATATCACTTTATTTTATTTTTTAAAATATTATTTAATATAATAATTATAACTTTATCATTTATTTTACTATTTAATGCATATTATTATCATTTTTCTTATATTATAAAATCAACTTCTAATCTTGTCTTATTTTTATTAAATATTTCTATCAATTAACTTTACCCACATTGCAAATTATTTTTTATTACAAAAAATTACTTACTTCTTGTTGATTCTATTACCAAAACCCAACTGGCAAAAAAAATTCAAAATTTGTATTTGTTTAACTCTCCCTCTATTGTCATTTTCTTTAACTATTTTCTTTTAACCTTTTCAAATTCTAATTATGACTAACAATTGTTTATAAAATTATTGTTCTTACCCTGAAATCTCGATTAAGACTTGGTTTTATACTCTTAATCAAGATTGCTTCTTTAATTTTCCTATCCCTACTCTTATTTGTGTAATTAATCATTTTTATACAATCTTTTTCAAACCTATGACCTGCTTCTAACGAATGCAAATAAATAGGTGATCTCTTATCATATTTATGTTGAATTAACCTGGTATAAATTGAGTTCTTTGTTTCTCCCACATAATTAGTTTTTATATTTTTACTTTTACATGATTTGCATTCAATTTTATATACACCATTTATGTTTTTTTCTACTTTTCTTACATACTTATTATCTAATATATTAAGTATATTCTTCCTTCTTTTATTCACTATCTTAAATTTTATAACATTATTAAACTTTTTGTTAATTTTAATAATTATTCTATTCATACTTTTTACAATACTGTTGTTATAAGTTTTAATACCTATGCATTTATTTTTATCTATTTGATTTTTTCTACTTACTATCCCATTACTTGTGTTTAATTTCTCTTCCAATTTTCTTATATTTTCTTCCATAACTTTTTCTGGATATTCATTATCCCTAAACTCTTTAATTATTAATTCTATCTGTCTTCTATAATCTTCCTTATCTGAGCAATAATTTCAAGCTCTATATATTCTTGAATTTATATTACATATTTTATATTTAACATCTATATTTGAATGCCAATTAGTTATATTGCTATCTACATTACTTTTTTATATACAGATGTCTCTATCTTGCTTGTAAGGTAGCACAGTCACCTTACAAGCAGTTGTCCCAGGGTTCACTTCCTGGCCGACGCTTTAACACATAAACAAAAAAAAAAACAATGGATAAACCAAAAAACCACCATTAATTAATTCTTTATTTCAAGAAATCTCATTTATTACAGTTAACTGTTAGTGGGAAAATGGACAAATTGACTTATGAAATACTGTCTTATTACTTCAACAATAAATCATTGGATTTTTTCAATTGAAAATAATGGGAAATAACTGATATATTGTAGAAAATTATATTTATTAATTTCAAATAAATTGCTGATGTTTTATTTTTCAAGAGATATAGGAAAATAATTATTTTCTTCATTAAAAGAAAGGATGTATATACATCTCAATGTTAGGAATTGTCTCATTTTTAATTACATAAGAAAAAACTTTAAACAATAATTTTTCAACTCAAATATTTCTCTACAAACTTGCCTTGGAGAAATGAATTTTGATTATAAAAGTAACGAAAATAGCTTTGGTATATAAACTATTTGTTTCATCAAAGATACGATCAGAATTACTGACATCATGGAATAAAGTTCTTTAAATGAATGGATTAATTTTATATCTCAAATTAAAAAAGTAATGACCTCTAATTTTTTGGATAAAATTACACCATCTGTTCAAATGAATTAAATAGCTGCACGGAATAAAGTGGAATAAAACTACCGATTTATATACAGTGCTTAAAGAAATGCATTAAGAATTATCTATGCTAAATATTTAAATAATATTCAAAGGATGGTGAATTATAAAGCTAAATATTTAAATGCCATTCTTGAATTGTGAATTCTCAAAGGAAATAGGAGATATAATAAACCGCCAAGTTATAAGCAATCAAACGGATGTGTAAAATATAGACTATATTAGATTAACAAGTATGTTAAATGGAATTTATTACTCTTTATGCTGCTTATGGACCTGATACTGGGACACTTAATAGAAGAGCAATACAGAGACTTCGTACCACTCAAAGAAGTATGGAGAGATGCATGTTGGGAGTAACAAGAAGAGATCGAAAACGCAATATATGGGTAAGAGAACAAACAGGTGTTACTGACATTGAAAAAATTAAAAGACTGAAGTGGAGTTGGGCTGGACATATTACTAGAAGAGATGATGATAGATGGACAATTGAAATCTTAAACTGGATTCCAAGAGATTGTAAAAGACCAGAAAGAGACCACATGTGAGATGGATGTATGAAATAAGAAAGTGTGCAGGGATGATGTGGAGAAGAGAAGCTAAAGATCGGAGGAAATGGATTGAACTTGGAGAGACCTTCATGCTGCAATGGATTAATAATGGTTGTTGATGATGCTTCCAGAAAGAATGATAATACAAAAATGAAATTAATTATGCAATAAACCAAATGGATTATTTTAATATATTTTCTCATAATCCCTTCTTTCTTTGTTAGTTAATATTATAGTTGTTATTAATGTAATGAAGTTTTCTCAGATATTATTACGCCATGTATAAGTAATATTTTATTTAATATTAGTATTATTCATATCGAATGGGATTAAATATTGTTTCCCTTAGGTTTAGGTTATACAAATGTAAGTAATCATCGAATTTATATAAAACTGCTATATTGCAAATATTATGCTTTATGAGTTCTTAAATTTCAATCTCAAAGTTAAGAGGAGTTAATCACCCTTGTGTAGATGAGTAAATCGGTAAGGAATATTTTATGTATCAGTCTTAAGTGTTAGTATTAGCTTTTCACTGTTATATAGTATGTAACAAGGCAGCCTAATGATCTAGTTATATTTTGTTAGTAGAGTAGCAATCCTAATATTTAAGCCTGCATTGATTTAGGTAAAAGATCTTGAGGCAAAATAAATAAGCCCGATGTGGTAAATATCATCTAGATCTGCTGAGCAAAGATTTGTATTTGCTTCTCTTAAAAAAGTGAAATCTTCTCCAACATTATTAAATAAGGTTGATTAATAATTGATTAGTTAATGAAACAAATTAATTAAAAACGGCTATAAAACATCTTCTATGATGATGGTAATTATTATCCTCCAGTATTTAAATTGAGGACTATTTTGAAATAATAAGAACATATTCCTATTTAATGTTATGTCTGATAACATATTTTTTACATCCCAAGTTCACATTAGATCTAGGAAACAAATAGTAATATTTCTTAGATATTTTATATAATTTATTATTATTATTATTATTATTATTATTATTATTATTATTATTATTATTATTATTATTATTATTATTATTATTATTATTATTATTATTATTATTATTATTATTATTATTATTATTATTATTATTATTATTATTATTATTATTATTATTATTATTATTATTATTATTATTATTATTATTATTATTATTATTATTATTATTATTATTATTATTATTATTATTATTATTATTATTATTATTATTATTATTATTATTATTATTATTATTATTATTATTATTATTATTATTATTATTCATTTTTATCATTTATTTTATATTGAGTAATAAAGTAATTGTTAATTTTTTAAATATTTCTCTTGTTGCTATTAAAGAAACATCATCACTGCATATTCGCGACATAAAAGTCAAATTTGAGATATTAGCTTACACATAAAATCTATGTGGATTAAATACACCATTATTGTATTAATGCTATCTGAAATATAAAAGTACTGGATAAGATAATGTACATGAAATCCCTTTTATATTGTCGCATCTTAAAATGCATAAACACCCTTTACATCCACGCACTTATTTTTCTTATTTTATATAATACTGAGATATATTATTAATCAACTTTGTATTTAAATTGTTATCCTTAATTTTAAAACAAAGATTGAGTTATTCTTAATTAGTTCTTACAGTAATAAACAGTTTATTTGCAAAGATTTTTATTTACAAAATAGAATAAGACTAAGAATATACATATTATTGAATAACTCTTATTTTATTAAAAACGAATCTATTATCAAAGTACAGAATAGTTTTACCCTATGTGCAAATATATGAAACTTGTGTGCATACTAAATTGCAATTCAAGTGAGAAATAGTAGTGGCATTTCTTTCACCATTATCGATCTCACTGTGTATTAACAGCATTTTCCACATTATTGACTTAGACCCACTTTTTCCATATTATTGCCGACCGGTCTCATCTTTGTATGATTTTAATAGGTATATAATATTATACATAAGACATTTGGAAAACTCAAGGAATGGTGTTTATGTCATCTTCCTGTCATTCTCAAATATCTTAAATTCGAATATGGATCAAGTAACTCTATTTTTTTAGTTTTAATCAGGCTTAAATAGTGAGGACAAATCCAATACACATAGACATTCAGTATTAAGTGGTAGATAGCTATTTACTTATTTTTAACTAGAAGATAAGAGTTAAATGAAAAAATAACTTAAACCTCAGATGTTAGCAATTCTGATAAGTTTTGATTTATATCTTACTCTATGGAGGCTGAAAACAATCATTTGATTTATAGTGATCTGTTTAGCACTTTCATCTACCTAAATATACATATATTGCATTACTGAAATATGTGATGGCATATACTATAGCAATGGGATACACATCGTGTGTCTCAGTGAAGAAGTTGTCTATACTCTTTAATTAACACACGTTACATACTGACATAATTTGTCTATTCACCACAGAAATGTTAAGGTTCTGAATCATCAGTTATGACATGAAATGCAAATGTGTTTTATACCTTTAAAGATCACCTTCAATACTCTCCTTGCCATCATGAAATATAGTAAACCAGTTTTGAAAAAAATATTGAAATACATGACTTCTCTTTTATGTACTGTTTGAATCATTTTAAACATTTCTGAAGCAGTTTTCCCAATTTAAAACAATATGTGTATGTATACATAATTAGCATATGTGAATACACTTATACATTGCATATTACAATGTATTATGACTTATATATTCAATAATGACTGCTTCCGTTTTCTTTGATCATGAAAAAACATGTAAATATAAATTTAAATTTGATACTGAAAGTGTCAAAATTCTTCATGAAGAGAGAAACCACAATAAAAGAAAAATTAAAGAGGCAATTTTTACAAATAGGAATAAAATGCATTTAATAAATAGACAAGCGGCTAACATTAAAATACGCATTCACGGGATTTGAATTGATGACGTTTGTTTCCGCTTTGCTTTTTGAATTTAATAGCAGTTGAGACAGGTTTAAGAAATTAACGGAAAGTACTTCTGCAGATTGAAAGACTGTTTATAATAATTTATTACCGTTATATTTTATTATTTTTATTATGATTACAATTTTGTTCTAATTAATGGACATTTTATTTATAATACTCAATAATTTGTATAAGAACATATATATATAAGAATCAAGCGTTGGTAGACGAGAGGTCAGCGCAGCCGCCTTGCAAGCAGTTGCTTGCAGACAGTTGTGGGTTTGCTTCCTGGCCGATGCTTTGTCATATGGAAAAAAAACATATATATATATAAGAGTGTGTATTGTTTTTATGCATAAACTAAATTTAATAGAAATGTTTTTATTATAATTATTATTATTAAAGTGATTGTTGCTTAATTATTATCGTTGAAATGCTTTCAAACTGAGGTGGCTTATTTCTGGAATAACGTACTTAGCTAATATTATTTTGTGTTCAGTTTACAGAGAAACTTTTAAATATAAATTCTGAGTGCACACATGAATCTTAGAAATTCTTAGAGTTCTATTTTTAAAAGAGAAAAAAACGGTTATACCATTATGTATTAAGATTTCTGTGCAAAAGGGCATCAAGGGTATTATAGTGTTAATAAAAGTGTTACTAATATTTTGTCCAATCTCTGTATTCTGCAAGTTTAAATATTTCATAATATTATTTTCCTAAGAAAATTAAATTAAAAAATTCACTGTAATATGTTTACATAAAAATTATATAGACTAATTTTATTATAAAAAATGCATCTATAGCTATTCCTTGTTTAATGTCAGTCATAGCATGTATTACTTATACTGTATATTCTAATTTATTTTTATTCTTTCTATCCCATATTATTTGATTCCTAATTTCTTTATTATTTTTAGCCCCCCTAAAACAACAACAACAACAACAACAGAAAACATCAAGTCCCTTAATCTTTCTTTTCATTATGCATACCCACAACTTTATCACTTTCTCTCAATCTTTGCTAAAATTACTTATTCCTTTGTTCTACACACTATATTTTCTGTCTTGCAACCACCAACACATACAAGAAGTGTAAATCTTTTTTCTATTTTTTACCGCAATCCCTTGTTTTTAGAGCATCCACTATAACCTGATTCAATACCTTACTTTTTTTACTGTTACCACAAATATCAATTTACACGTTGATTTTATTCTGATACTTTATTATGCTTTTTTACTACATACTTTTAATTTCATTTAAATGTTTGTTTACTAAATTTTTATCTTTCCTTCCACCTCACATCTACAGAAATGTCTAATCTACTTTTTGTATATGTTGATTAAAATGTATTTAACAACTAATTCATTTACATATTTTATGCACATTTTAAACAATTTATCAAATATTCTCTTTAATTAAAATGGCTTTAGCACTTCTATTTCCATTCACAAATTGTAATCTTTTAAACATTTAAAATATACAATGATGACTATTCTATTTAATTTATATATCTTCAATTTCTGACTATATATTTTCTCAAAGTGTATATCCTCCCTCTTCTTAATTTTTTTTACTCACAACTGTCAATAATTCATATTTATGGTAAACTGGAAAAGTGAAATTATATTAGTTCACTCCTTTACATAAGTATATAATACAAATCAATGGTCTTCAACCTTTCCACACCTGTGGACCGGTGAAAATAAGGATAAGGTTTCGTGGACCGGCAAAAATAAAAATAAGGTTTAACGAACTGGCAGAAGTCTAGAGATAAATTTTCTTAAAGATATAAACTGCTTAGCCTTAGATGAGCATAATTGTTTTAACTGATCAAAACAACAATGTTAAATATACAAGATGAAGTTATATATATATGGAGTTTTTATAATAAAAAACTTTTTTTTTTTAATTTTGAATTTTTTTAGAAAAGTAATAAAAAATTTAATTCTACCCCCCCTCCCCCATAAACATCTGTGATAACTAGAAAAACAAATTAATTTATGTATGATTGATTAGATTTTGTTTTCGTTCTGTTTCTTTTTTTTTTAATTGGGTAAAAATGAGATGAAAAAATAAATAAAAATTGTTTATATTAATTAAAAGTTTAAACTCTTATTATTTTGCTATTACAAACTTTCCTACCAGTCTACCGCGGACCGGTAAAAAACTTCTGTGGCCCGGCACTGGTCCATGGACCAAGGGTTGAAGACCACTGATATAAATAAATAGTAGCAGTTCCTATCTTCTTGACCACCATAAAATAATATCTTATGTGGTTTAGTGCAGTAATAGTGTTATATTTATATGTGCTAGTATATAAATACAGAAGCATATAATTATATTTTATACTATATTTAACAAATATGAATCAAATATATACTGTCTGGAGAACAGGGATTCTGTCATTCAGGTTTGACAATAGTTCTCCAACCTTATCTTCAAAAAGACTGACTATTTATTGCCAGATCCCTATCCTTAATGGAAACATTCCAATTCAGTGAGCATCATTGCCTATTGGGCCATTCTTGCTATTGGCAAAGTGTTATCTCTTTGTATACATATTGGTTATGTCCAATTCAGTGTAGATAAGATGGAATCTGGATTAATCCATTATTGAAGGCAAGGTAAGATATGGTAAATAGAGAGGAAGATTCTGGAGCTCAAATTGACACCAGTTCTGCCAGTTCAGATGCTAAAATCTTTTAAGAACTCCCAAAAAATAAATTTTCAATTATTTTTTAATACAAAATACTAAAATTATTTGGTAAAGATAAAAAATGTAATCTCATTCACAGAACCACAAATAATAAAGGAAGAAACAAAAATATATTACATATACTACATAAAATAGAAAATTATATAAAATTACAATACTAAAATTATTCCAGGATCATGGTTTCATTAATTAACAAATAGACCTTGTCAAGCATTGTTAGCCGAGAGGTCAGTGCAGCTTCCTTGCAAGCAAGCAGTTGTTTGCAGACGGTTGTTGCGGGTTCGCCTCCTGGCCGATGCTATGACATATGAAAAAAACAAAAAAAAACAAATAGACCTTTTCAAGTGAAATTCAACAAAATACAAATATATACAAAACAAAATAACCTTCCCATCATTCACTTCAAAAACCAACATCCTTTAACAACCATGGATGCCTTGTGAGATTGATGAAAGGAAATAAAAAGAAAAGTAAAAGAAACTCTGACGATACATTTTCTTGAATCTAAGGTCCCCAACCTCATGAAGACATCCTTTGATGTTAAAGGAAGTTGTTTTTTGAAGAGAATGGTAGAAAGGATTTGTTTTGTATATATATGTAGCTTGTTGAATTTCACTTGAAAATATCTATTTGTTAATAGAGCAAACCATTGTTGTGGAAGAATTTTAATAAAATTTTGTGTTTTAGCTGGTATTATAATGTTCTATGATTTGCTATTTTTTTTATAATTACTAGCATAGCGGCAGGCAGTATATAATTTTTTATTTAACTTTACACATACTACGTATTAATGTGAAAATAAACATTTCAATATTTTTTTTTGTTTTACTCAAAATATAGAATGACTAATTTATTTTTTTCTGAGCCAACGTAATATCTGGTAAAATTAAAATACACTCAGAAAAGATATTTTTTTAAATAATATTTAGCTTTATTATTACCTAGCACGCTTTCAATATATTTTTACTATATCATATTCATGGCATATAGTGGTGTGATTAAATGGTTATTTTTTTACATCAATAACCATTTAATCACACCACTATATGCCATGAATATAATATAGTAAGCATGCTTTCAATATATTTTTACTATATCATATTCATGGCATATAGTGGTGTGATTAAATGGTTATTTTTTTACATCAATAACCATTTAATTACACCACTATATCCCATGAATATAATATAGTAAGCACGCTTTCAATATATTTTTATTATATCATATTCATGGCATCACTATATGCCATGAATATAATATAATAAAAATATATTGAAAGCATGTTAGGTAGTAATAAAGCTAAATATTATTTTAAAAAACTAGCTTTTCTGTGTGTATTTTCATTTTATCAAAATATAAAATTAAAATACTTTTTTGCGCTAACAAAATTTAAAATAAAACAAATCTATGTAGAATTTTTACTAATTAAATAAAATAGTCACTTCGTTTAAAATCTTGTTCTATTAAGGAAAAGACTTTTATAGACTACAAAATAAAAGTCAAACCTATTAATATTATTAAAAAATCAAAGTATTTGAATAAATTGTAATATAAATAATTTAAAATCAGTTTAAGTGTATTGATTTTTCAACGAAAGTAAATGGTTTCAAGAAGATAAATTAATAGCAAATAATCCTATAAATATTTAAGATTCTTAAAAAAACGTTTTGGTTCGTTTGGAATTTTTAATAAATTTAAAATAGTACACTGAATATTCTAAATACAAATGTTTTAGAATTCTCAAAAGATCAATATTAAATATAAAAGTAACTTCAAAATGGAAAAGTTCATTCACCAATATTTTAAAAATAATAATATTCTTAGGGATAATATGGGTCAATAATATGGCGACTTTGATGTGAGCAGGATTTCCAGTTTAATTCTGACAACAAAAATTTATTCAGAATATCTGAAATAAAATTCCAATAGTACTGTACATAATAATTCACAGAATAGCAGATAAAGCTTAATAAACCAATAGAATGTCCATAAACTGTAGGTAAAGTAACTCTATAAATAAAAGATGGATGCCAAAGCTTAATAAACCAACAGAATATTCACAAACTGTTGGCAAGGCAACCTATGAATAAAAGATGGATGCCAAAGCTTAATAAACCAATAGAATATCCACAAATTGTTGGCAAGGCAACTTCTATAAATAAAAGATGGATGACAAGGCATAATAAACCAAAATAATATGCACAAACTGATGGCAATGTAATTGCTATAGATAAAAGATTAATCCATTTTTTATCAATTAAAATTGTCATGACAACAGATTGTGGATACTCTACCAGTTTATTAAGCTTTATTATACTATTAATCTATTTTTTATCTATAGAAGTTATCTTGATAACAGATTATCAATACTTTGTTATAGGTTTATTAACCTTTGATTGCTTTGCTGTCAATCAGCCAATAGGATGCTTTGGCTGTAATACTGTGAATTATATTTGAAAGCCAATTAACTATTGAAAAAATTATGGTTCAATATGTAGAAACTATATCAACAAATAGTGCAAATAGTGAACTTGTTTTCCAGGTTGGTTAGCCTCTTGAAACAAAAAAAATTCTTGAAGCTTTATAATGGACAGCAATAAATTAATAATGAATTAAGGAAAATAATTAATAGTAACAGAAAGGTTGAATAGCATAAAAGGATAAATAAAGATAGAACATTACATATCTCCAAAAGAATCTTTTAGCAACAAATCATCTTACCATGATAATATAAAAAAATTAAGAATCTCCAAACTTATAAAAATTACCATGGCAACATATTATCAACTTCTTTCAAGACAATGACACATCTTATTAATTATACACAGAGACAAAACTCTCCATCCAATAGCACCACTCAGTGCAAGCCACAGTAATCAATGGATGCAGGAAGCATAAAGAATGTTGATCATGTGATGTTGAATGGCTTATTAATTATAATAAATTAGATAATATCTGGAAATACTATCAAAATATATATTTGATTATATACTGTTTGTCTCAGTGAAAAGACAACTGATGATTGGTTCTCTCTCCATACAACCTATGCACCACCACTGAATCATCATATATGTAGAGGTATTTGTTACTTATTCACAGCAAAAACTGCATGATAGTAATACATCTAGATTATGAGTTGTGGCATAAAATATGATAGCATATTTTATACCCTAACCTATTGTGGAGCAATATGTTAATATTTGATTTTGCTTAAATTGAGTGAAACTTTTGAAATGATTCAAACTATGTATGCCTAGTGAAGCCATAAATCACCAATGGCTTGCAAGATTTTGTGATGGCAGAAAAGTTTTGAAGTTCATCTACAAAGGTATGAAGCCCACTGTCAAATTTCATGTTACAGCTTGTGATCCAATCATACTCACATCTTAAAATTTAAATAGTAAAAGAACCACTCCAAGTCACTTCATAAAATGTGATGATTAAGAAATGATGCTGCAGTCAATTTGGATAAAGAACCAGTCATCTTTTCACTGGATACACAGTTGTATAGTTTGAAAAAGAGTATAAATCAAAGTGAAATCAAAAATGGAAAAAATCCACCAATAAAAAGATGATTCTTATTACTAATAAAGCAACTCCTTAAACAGAAGTTATAATGCTGTTGAGAAATACCATCTTTCACAACTAAAATCTTACCCCCCCCCAAACACATTTCTTAATCATCATTAGCAGTCCTTATCATCATAAGCATGACGATTTTACCTCCAGAACTGCTACCTTCTCCACAGAATAGACCAAAAAGATGAAAAATAAACTCAGGAGGGAAAGGGGGAAGATTGGTATTAAAATTACTGTATCCATATGCTTTGTCCCCAGTATGTTTTTTTGAAATTAGGCTTTAGAATCAAGTGATTAATAATTGACATTAACAATAATGATTTGGCATAGCTTTCTATTTTATGATGTTGCATTTTACAATGTTCCAAATTTATTTTATATTGGATATTGCAAATTGGGCGATATTACTGTAACATAAAAGCCATTTCTTTATTAACCAATCTGAAATATGAGATGCTATTAAAGAATTATACACATCAGATAACAAGCAAATAAAATTTGTCATCTATGAAAATCACTGTTACCACCAAAACATTTTTAATATTCCAATACTTTTATCCACAATTCCCTCACAACCAGGAATCAAATCCAAATAGAAAAGGTTAAAGAATGTTTTGAGGTTGTAATCTGACTTAGAATTTTTCTTTCAGAAAAGTATGGCAAAATCAGGCAACCATCTGATGTTGATCAGTAACTGGGTATCCATGGTTTTAATGTAAAAATAGCGATTCAAAAAATGCTTCAAACATTCATAAATGGATTTGAATTTCTATTAATGAAGGCTTCACTTTCACTCTTGTTGCTAAGGGGTTGGTTGTTGGAGAGTTTTTTGTTTCCAGCAGGAAGTTCTGAGAATTTAAAATTTATAGAATATTGATTTTTAGTAAAAAAAAAAAAATTCAATTTAATAATGTTTTTTTTTTTTTTTAAAAGAAACTTACAATCACATTATCCAATCTCATGTAAATGGTTTAACAAATATTACACAGTTAATAGAATTATTGAGAAAATACAGTCATAATTTTCTCCTCTTTTTCAACGGTGTAGATTTTTACGACAGATTTAAAAGTAAAAAAAGTTATTAATCTTAATAAAAAGTTCAAAAGACATTAATAGCCATTAAATAAATAGTGATTTTAACCTGATAAGTGTAAATGACTAGTAAAAGCTTGCAGACTTTTCAAACAACAATAAAGAATGAGATGGACAGATAAAGCTTATATTTTATGTAAAATAAAAGTCACTTTAATATATATAAAAAAAGAAAATTCTTTATTAAAACTACTAAAATTCACTAAAATAACAAATCGTAGTCAAATTAACAAATTGCGATTGTAAAAAAGCCACACATTAGAATATAAAAGATAAGTTTACTTTTAAAATATTTCTTATTGTTACCAGCCACTTGAAAAATTAAGAGATCAAGCATTGAAGTCACTATATTTAGTCTAGGCTAATTGAATCAAACTATTGTGTTCTATCTGCTATTTAACCTAGTGAATGGCGATCATACAATGAATAAAAGATGACGTTGAAGTAACGACTATATATTGATAATTTTTATTAGTCATTCATCAGACTAAATATTATCCACTTAATGAATATTTCTTTAATCTAATTTTCGCTACACCACTTCACATAAGGCAGAGATTAATAAGATTACCAAACTCTATAGACAGCAGTTCCGCCAAGTGCAAGCCTTAGCAATCAATGGATGCAGGAAGATTTGTGCACAAAATCTCTATCTAGTGCCCACCCAACATCCCTAGACTAGTTTCTAGCTTGTGGATTTCATGGTGGCACTATTGTATGGATAGTTTGGTACTCTTATTAACAGCACGTGTACACATATGAAATGGTGATTACGTGATGTTTTAATGGTTTTATAAGGTAGGAACTAGTTTCTATCCGCTTTTAACATATGACCATAGATATGTGAAAAAAGATATATCAACTACAAAATGCACATTTCATGCTGAACCAGAAATCATCAGCTGGTTCAGATCAAAATCTTTTACATATATTTTTATCATTGTTCAGTATAGCTAATTACTACAATTTAATAAATAAGTGTCAAACTTATTATCCTCACAACTTTGATATAAACCACTTGATGGAACTATAATAATAATTTTTATTAGTTATTCATTAGATTAGAGATTATTCACTTAATGATTTCAGTAGAGTAATTTTCATTATACCACTCTCATACAAGGTAGGGATTTAACACTATGGGGGAAAGATGTAATCAAAAACATATGATCAAAGACGTAGAAAAAGATTTATGATTCCTAAGATACACATTTTGTGCTGAAACATCACTCATCAGTTAGCCGAACCACAATCTCTTAGACATATCTTTATCATTGTTTTGTGTATAAGTAGATAACAAATTACTTCAGTTTAACTGATGTGTCAAATATGCTGCCCTCACAACATTGACACAAATCTTTTAATGAAAGTATATTAATAATTTATCTTAGTTATTCACAAGACAAGAGATTATCCAATAATGAATAATATTTTTGTAGTGTAATTTTCACTATACCATTCTCACACAAGATAAAGATTGGTTTCTATATGCTTTTAATACCTTATACTTATAAGAGATTGTAGTCTTAGCTAAATAATAAGTGCTGGTTCACCACAAAATATGCATCTTGGGGAACAATCTTTTTCACATACCTTTGGTCGCATGTTTATGATTATATCCCTCCACAAGATATTAAAAGTGAATAGAAATCAGTCCCAATCTTGCGTGAGAATGGTGTAGTGACAATTTTCATTACAGAAATATTATTCATTACTGATTTACTTATTGCATGATTATTTGCTCTTAAGGGTCAAGTATGGCATTAGAACTCCAATATAGTAGAATAGTATACATTAAAAATTCCGTTTCTTTTGGACAAACTTAAGATTCCTTTTTTACTTTTTTCTCATTAAAAATTATTGTATGAAAAATCACTGCTCATGAGTAAGTTACGCTTTAATCACTTGGCCAACTGCTAAGATTATCAAAAGACTAAACATCATGGAGAAAGCTAAATGGCCGCATCTGGAAATAATACAACTGTCTGCCTAATCGCTTCGTTCGATAGAGAGAACGTGATTATTTGATAAGTTATTAAACCAAAATTTCACAAATGTATTTTACAGCTATTAAAAATATTTATTTCTATAAAATAACGTGGATATAAGTTACTTTTTATAGACATTTTTTTAAAAAATATCTGAATAACATTTTTCTTTTTTGGTCAAATATTTGTCGGAAAGAGCAATACAAAGAGATCGAAACAGTTTTTCAAATGATGCGTTTTTTACTGGCTACAGGCAATATATAATTTTTCTCCCATAAGGATTATTCAACTAGTAGAAATATATTTCCTGGAAGTCTTCTAAAAATTCCGGATGAAAATGAATCTCTAATCGAAAGTAGACTTTATTAAAAAAATTCTATGCTATAGAAAGTAATTTTTTTTTCAGGAATTATTTTTATAATAAAATTCACAAATTAATCACTTTAATAAATAAAATTAAAAAAAAAGAAAAGAAATGGAATCATTATAAAGATTATTCGAAACATATTAAATAATAGGACTGGTAATCATTTGCTAGAGAAATAAAATTACTCCGTCCTCCGCCGACAGTAAAAAAAGATCAATTTAAAATTAAAAGATATCAATTACTTAGTTAAATAAATATATTGTATTTTAAATGCTTTCTCTGGCTAAGCATTTATCACAAAGCTTGTTGAGGAATTGGCAATCCTCATTGTTTATAACTTACAAGCTTAAGAGAATAGGGTCATGTGATCTATGACTCTTATTTTGACTATAGTCTCTGCCTTAAGTCTTATGCAATGTTATATTGCTAAGACTACTAATATATGGTACGGTTGAAGATCTATCAGCCCCATATAGTTATTTGAGTTGAATAGCTGGGTTTGAAGACATGTAGGTGTCTGAAAATGTCAGATTTTCCACTCAATAGATAACTTTTAGTTAAATGCTTGCTTTGGGTTGGTATTTTTAGATCTAGTATCTGAACCTAACCTGACACCTCTCTGAGGAGTGCCAAAGCACGAAACAATGGTCAGGGTTTGGGAAGGGGTTCCTGACAGAGATTTTAAATGCTTTCTCTGGCTAAGCATTTATCACAAAGCTTGTTGAGGAATTGGCAATCCTCATTGTTTATAACTTACAAGCTTAAGAGAATAGGGTCATGTGATCTATGACTCTTGAATATTTATAACCAAAAAAAATAAAATGACAGATATATCTAGATTTATAATTTAAAATATTTTGTAAACAAAAATTGAATAAAGAATACAAAGTAAAAAGTAAATAACGAATAATTACCAACTCAAGTTGTAAAAAAAAAAAAGTTAAATTGAATTCAATTGGTATCAGACAGTTTTAATAATATATAATTGATTAAAAATAAATAATAATTGATATAAATAAAAAGAATAATGTAGATATGTAGGAGGTCATTTGACATTTAACTTCTTGAAGTGATGAGGATATGCACTAAAGTTCAGCTCCATCAAATTGACCCCCAGGATAACTCCTCTTGAATCTAAATTCTCTATTGAACTAAACCTTTGGAGTGCATAATGACTGACTGTGAATACTTATAAAATATACATGTATTTTTATAGATATAATAAACATCTCCATACTTCACGATTCTTTTTTAAATACATATAAATAAAGATATAATAAAAGACAAATGACCCCCAAGATGCATTTCGTGCTGAACCAGCACTCATCAGTTGGCCCAGGTCACAATCTCTCATATACATCTGGAGATGTTTATTATATCTATAAAGATATTACATCACAGGGACAGAGAAAGGTGAATAACTCCATGTGTACAAATTTAGAAAAAAATCAGATATAGTTAATCTTTAACTGAGGCTTTAAAAGTTTATATCTGTGCAGAGATAATCTCTAGTTCTGAAAATTAGTAAGAATCATTAGTGTATTTATCTGAAATGGATGGCAATGCAAAGTTGTGAGTGGAGGGAGTTTGACAATGGGAAACCAAAATATAACAATTTACTCTAAATAAATACTTTGCATATAATAAAGTGTATATGAGAGATTGTGACCTGGGCCAACTGATGAGCAATAGTTCAGCTAGAAATGCATCTTGGGGGTCATTTATCTTCTATTAATATCTTTATTTATATGAATTTAAAAAGAATGCGGGGAAGTATGTAGATGTTTATTATATCTATAAAGATATTACATACGGGTCAGAGAAAGGTAACTGACTCCGTGTGTGTAAATTAAAAAAAAATCTGATATATTAGAACCTTTAACTGAGGTTTAAAATTTATATATGTGCTAGAGATAATCTCTAGTTTCGAAAATGATTAGTAATAATCATTAGTGTATTTATCTGAAATGGATGGCTCAAAGTTGCGAATGGAGGGAGTTTGACAATGGTAAGTAAAAATGTAACAATATACATGTATTGTTTAATTTTTGTCTCGATTAAAATTAAAACAATAATATATGACACATCCATATATGTGCGTGTGTGGCAGTGTGTTTAAATAAGTAGGTTACTAAATGAACCTAAATTATTCACAAATAACCAAAAAGAACTGAAAGAAATTGAAAGCTATGATAAAATTTAAAAACAGTATTATAAAATGGTAAAAATGAAAATAAGTATTAATTAAAAAATGGATATATAAAAACAAATAATGAATATAAAAGTGAAAGTTAAATACAGTATGGATAAAGAGAATTAAAGAATCCTGTGTGTTAGTATAATACTGAATATTATTGTTTTAAGATCACTTAAATATTTATTATTAGATGTACTTGCAGCATTGCTTATGTTAGTAAAATAAAAGAATGCAATATATTATGTAGTTGTTCTCTCAACTCATATATTAATATATTATTTAAATGAAATAATGAAACATGATTCATCAATGACAGTATCACACAAAAAAACAATTTTTTACAATCAGATGTACTCAATTTGATCAAATTTTAGGATTTTAGTTTAAGTAATATTTACTAAGGCTGTAACCTCAAGAATATGTGGGTAAAAATGCGATAGTAGGGACCTCTACAGGTCTTAACCACAAGTTTACATTTTGGAAGAAAAGAGGGGAACCCTTCTTTACTTCAACCTACTTTCTATATAAATAGGTGAAGCTGAAGTGGTTAGATCTGAGAGCGTGAAGCTATTCAATACTTCACTGATTAAGTCCACATTTCTTATTACACATTAATACTCGTGAAATCTTTTGATTTACAACGAGTCAATGGAAAGATCTTATAGTTAGAAATCTATTATGATAATTTAAAGTTGTAATTATACAATTCATTCAAACGCACATTGATTACATAAGTAATATTTACTAAGGCTGTAATCTCAAGAATGTAAACATAAAATGAGATAGTAGGGACCTCTACAGGTCTTAACAACAAGCTTCTGTTTTGGAAGCAAAGAGAAGAACCCTTCTTTACTCCAAAACTACTATCTATAAAAATAGGTGAAGCTGAAGCGGTTAGATGTGAGAGCGTGAAGCTATTCAGAGTACTTCACTGATTAAGTCCACATTTCTTATTACATCAATACTCACAAAATCTTCCAATTTATACAACGAGGTCCAATGGAAAGATCTTATAAATATATTTCTCATGTGATATAATAATTTTTTAAAATTCTTTGAAATTTTAATATTTGTGAAATTGTTCCACATTTAGTGAGAAGTTCAGTAAGTGGTACACATGAAATTTAATAATTTAAAATACATTTTACAGATAAATGTTATCTTGCATTACAAAAACTATCATTTCTCCATTTCTATAGTATGTATTTAATTACACAGTCCACAATATATGTTATATCTGCTTCAAAAATTTACTGGTTATAATCTTTTAATCCATGCTGCTCATTCTTTGCATTTTATACTGAAGTCATTTAAAAATAGTTACAATTTTGACTCTTTATGTTACAAATTGCAAAGTTTTAAAAACAAGTTGGAAAAAAAGGAAAGAAATTTGTGCAAGATTCATAAGATTGGTGCAATATTTGTTGAGTTGTTAAGTGCAAACAAACATACTATCATTTAAATTTTTTTCTCATG